>OZ024830.1:65884689-66404689 GCA_964016985.1 Anodontia alba | reverse complement strand
TCTGTGTTGATTCACCCATGCGGTAGAAAAAGAACCTAAGCGGCTAGAAATTTTTTTTTTTATTTGAAACTGTATTAGAATTAAAGGCGAAGACTCAGCGCTTTTAGCATATTTTAGCCCCGCCCCAACGGTTTACTGTTTATCGTTCCAATACGGTATTTCTGTTGTAATTCGTTACGTTTGTGTTTGTATTAAAGTACTACTTTGTAACTTGTAGCGTGTCATTCTTCACTACCCTGGAGGGCTGTAAGAGCTTGACCTTTTTGAGTATCTCTATATTTATATTAGTTATGTACTGAAACCCCTGGAATTGTATAAGCTTAAGAATACAGCGTCTAATAGTTTGTCTACACAGTCATCAACAATCAGTAAGCATTCAAACGTGAATTCTAAGTGTAAGTTTCATAACTGTGTAAGTGTATATGGCCAAATAGGCATACAATCTATGAATAAACGTATTTTTTTTCCTTTCGTGATACAGTGATAGGTGGAGGCACATAACTTCTAGTCGCTCTCTGTACCATTTGAAAAGACAAAGCGCCGCAACATATGCAAAAATCAAATCAATCGCACCTGAAAAAAAAATATATTGTTATATATTATTTATAAATGTGTTCATTTTCATATATACTATCAACAGTATATTCCTGTCAACAATGCATCTTGCTTCAATCTGTCAAAAAATTAAACTCTAACATCACAGGAATACAACAAAACTCAAAATTGGGGTTAGAGATAAAAACTGTACATCAGTGGAAAATCCAATCTTTCTGAAGAACGTGTCTGCTTTCCGTTTGTACCTCATTTTTATAACGTCACGAAATCGACATGGTTTTCGCGTTTTTGACGTCATCATTTATCTGCATAAAAGTACATGTTTTTTGCAATAACTTTATAAGGAATGACATTCTTAATTTATTTTTACACCAAAATGTTTCTAAGAATATGTTCAGAAAGTAAGTTATCGCCAGAAAAGTTAATTCTGGAAAAAGTATTAATTCTTACCTTTTTCACATTTAAAACCAAATTGCGCGAAATCTAGCTCGAAGACAATATTTTTTTTTTTTTAAATTATTTTCAAGCCAATTCAATTAGGTAGGGATTTATAAATTATAAACAGTAGGTTACCGAACTAATTTTTATCAGAAAATGAGATTTTATAACGGTACCCCCTAACGTGCTAACGTCAATTTTACGTCGGTTTCACGGTTGACGTTAATGTAATATATGGAAGCTCTCATTATTGTGTTATGGATTATAAAAGAAAGTTTGAAAGGCGAATAAATCAAAGACGCTGATGTGTGTTTTAGAATCCGGACAGATACATGATATGCTGAAAAAAATCTTGATTTCTAGTCCCGTCAAAATCGAGGCAACCAAAGAAACCAAACCAATAGAGTTCCATTACAAAACGCCAATCAGTGTACATGTATGTTCTCCGTTACATTTTATCCAAATGTATGCCTCATGAGGCTGCGAGTTTATTGACTAGCTAAATATACTGAAAGGAAAAAGAAACGCAGGGTAGAGTTTTTTTCCATCTTATTTTAACCATTTTTTACGGTGTTTACTATAGCCATACACTTTTACAGATTGTCCTGTGAATGTGAACCGCGGGTATACGAGTCTTTAGTCGATGTGCTATCTACCCAGTGTGTGAAATCACGGACAATACGGAAAGCCAAAATTGCGTGCAAAACAAGCAGCACAAGATTTCCTCACACCATTTGGTACACTTCAACGATACACAACGCTCTTCGATTCTTTTACCGATTTTTCTTTTCATTTTTACGCTACTTTGAACTTTTTTTCAATCATGGTACGATTGACTGATGTTCAGAGGGGTAGGGCAATTGCGTTGCTGATGCAGGGTCAGAGGCAACAGCAAGTTGCCAATCATTTTGGGGTTAACGTCTCAACAATTGAACGTCTTGTTAGACGTTTAAGAGAGACAGGGCATTTAGCAGACCGACTGCGGTCTGGGCGTCCACGCGTGACGTCGCGACGTCAAGACAGTACAATCCGTCTGGCACATTTGCGGAATCGTCATCTCACTGCTACCGAAACTGCACTAATACAGTAGGTACGCATAATCGACAAATTTCTCGGAAGACTGTTGGAAGTCGATTGCCTGAGATTGGTCTTCGAGCTCGTCGTCCATACGTTGGTCTGCCTCTGACCCAGGCACGTAGGTTGCATAATCGACAAATTTCTCCGAAGACTGTTGGAAGTCGATTGCGTGAGATTGGTCTTCGAGCTCGTCGTCCATACGTTGGTCTGCCTCTGGCCCAGGCACGTAGGTTGCGTCGTATGGCGTGGTTGACGGCGCATGCGCCCAGGCTATTTCCGATGAGGCAGTGGAGACGTTCTTTTTACGGACAAGTCTAGGTTCACTCTCTATCGCGCAGATGGTCGACGTCGCGGAGAACGTTTTGCCGACGCCTGTGTTGTCGAACGGGATCGGTTTGGGGGTGGCTCCGTTATGGTCTGGGGAGGCATTGCTCACGGGATAAAATCACAGTTGATTAGTGTTGCGGGCAATATGACCGCAGTAAGGTATAGGGATGAGATCTTGCGTCCTGTTGCAGTCCCGCTAATGCAACAACGTTATCTGATTCTGCAGCAGGACAATGCCCGACCACATGTTGCCCGAGTTTGTCAGGATTTCCTGGCAAACAATAACATCGCACCACTAGCATGGCCACCGTACAGTTCAGATTTGACCCCAGTAGAGCACATGTGGGTTGAGCTGGACAGAAGGGTTAGGAAGCGCCGAAATCCCCCCGCAACTCTCGCACAACTAAGGAATGCGTTGATCGATGAATGGAATAACATCCCGATGCGAACTGTCAATCCTCCAAAGGAGAATTAGGGCAGCAACGGCAGCAAGAGGGGGGCACACCCGATATTGATTTTCAGCTTGATTTTGATTTCAAGATTTGGGGGATAGCTACCAATGAACTTCAATAACTCGAGACTCGAGATCACAAACCAATGAAATTTGGAACTTTTGTTACATACATGTACCGTTTTGTAATCATAGTAAAATATTTAACAAACTTTTTCAAACTTGAATGAAATTTAGGAATAAAATTTACCCTGCGTTTCTTTTTCCTTTCAGTATATATTTGCAAGTAGTAATTTACTGACTAGGCTATATTCACACGAGCAAGTTTTCTGTCATATATGACATGCCGTGCAATTGTTTTTAGCATTATCCTGAGATGTTATGTGAACCTTTAGTCCCTAATATAGTTTATATTAAATATCAACAGCCACAGTTTCAACAAAAATGATTAAAAGGATTGCAAGGCATGCGAACTTCGCTTAAGAAAATTTGCTCGTGCAGCTGAACAGCGGATCGAACCCTGTCAAAAGGAATAATAGTCCAACCTGTTAACCACTGCGCGACAGAGCAATAACTCTAGTCTTTCAACTCAACTTGCTTTCAGTTGCCGCCTCGCATCTTTATCATGTACGTTAGAACGTCATGGACCTTTGACGTAAAATCTCATGACGTCACAAAGTGTCAATATGGCGGACAAAATGTCACCTACAGTCCCAGTAAGAGTGAAAGGTCGGTTTACGTCGATGAAACTAATGAACGGGCTGAGTAACTTAGGAAAACTTAACAAAAAAGGCAGAGGCGCAATCTATAAAAGGGCGAAGAGTAATAGACATAGAACAGACATAGAAAACTTCGGTCGACAGTTGAGAGTTGCATTTCAGAGCAGCATTATGAATTGTGTAGTCGATTTATTTTTAAGTATTTATTTGGAGAGTTGAATGCACTGGTCACGTCACGAACTTTGAAGAAAAAGACGATTTTCAAGAAACGTGGAGCATATGCCGTCAGTATAAAGACAGCTCTTGGTACGAACAGCATCAGCATTCCAATTCTCAATTTTGGCCGTATATTTCAAATATTTTTCTATCCCATTTGTGAAGAGTTGATATTCATTGTACAGTGTAAAAAAAAAAACAAAAAAAAAAAAAAAACGTTTATTTTAACTACTGGCAACAGATATTGGCTGCCGGCGCATTAACCGCAACTTTTACGGGCGCCGGTAGATGTTTTGAAGGAATTCCCCCATTTTGTTTGCTTGTGTTGAGGTTTTACGGGCCAGTCAACCCAATGTTGTAACGACGAGCGCGGTCAGTTTACTAAACCACACTTTTTACTAGGCAGGCTTAGTCCTCTGAACAGTTAACCAGTAGGGTGCACATTCTTTCGCCAGAAAATGGCAACTGCGGAATGGAGAGCAGAAAATGGACAGCAGAAAATATTTCATGATCAGTCTCCACGAAAGTGTTGCCGACCCGGCGGGGCGCAACCGCCTAATCACCAGTCGGACGCGCATCCAAGTGAGCTACCGAGGCCGAAATACCTCGAGGATGGTGTAAGGAGCTTACCAAAGCTTCAGATACGGTGAGGTAGCTCACACACCTACCATGTTCTACGTCACCTCTGCCTTGCAATGCGTGATTAATCCTGTGAATAATCTACAGGCGTCGCGAAATTTACTGTAACTGAACTTGTAACCAGTTGCCAGTATTTACCGTAAAATGTACGGGATTTCATTCAGAGTCGATATGACATAAATAATGCATTTCAAAATGGAGTGTGTTCGCCTATAATGTACCACTGCTCCACATGTGTTGTCCTTTTGTGGCAGAAATCTGTCTCACTGACAAAAAAAAACGGTCTAGAAATCTAGGTCTAGGGCCTAGAAATCTTCGTTGGTAAGCTAATTGCGTGAGTTCGATCACGGTATTCTCCAGCCTTTCAGAAGACCTTAAAGGTTCGTAATGGAGCAAATTTTGAAATAACTACCTTTTTGTCGTCAGAAATATCTGCATGCCGAATAAAACAATTTCATAAACTTTACGTACAAAAGTGTTTGCTGCAAATTCAACAGTTTTTGTGACAAACCATGCTATTAGTAATTTTATTCTAAAAGCTAAAACTTGTTCAAACGTTTTATTGTCTGCTAAACCGTAGCATTTTGCCCAGAAGCTTCGTTTACCATAAGGATAAAGCACAAAACCTACATTTGTTACTTTGTTAATAATATTTGGTAACTTAAATACTCAGTTAGAATAGGAATAAATTCAACGGAGAAATTAAGAAAAATTAGTTTTCGGCCAGCGCTTTCTAAAAGTACCCATTAGATTCGATAAGGTTCCGTCAATAATCGGTAACCACAAGAGGCCGCAACAATCAGAGCACGCGAAATTCTACGTGTCTGTAGCATTCAATCTGCGCCTGGCTTCTGAAGAAACAAGACGTAAGCAATATACCGGTAATTCAATTATCGAAGAGGGTCTTTGGTGACTGTCCAAAGCAGCGGTTACACAGACCATGCGACTTCTTGGCGACTGATTTAATTGCGACCATTGTGGTGGATGCACTACATGATTCAGTTGTGCTTGTTGGCCTAGGTTTAAGTTTGTATGCAGCTGAATTATTCATTATTTTAAGCGGTCTCTATAAATGTTTGATGAAAGATTTAAATCATGCACACATTTACTAATCATTCAGCTTGAGAAAAAAATATCTATATATAGTCTGTATATGTTGTATCAAGCTTGAAGAATGGTTATATACACGTTGTCGTCAGACGGAAGAGACGGCTTACGTTATCATATCATTTAAAAAGTAACTTATTTTAGAATTGTCACCTTAGATTCCACGCCAGAACATATGCATTGGAATGGACAGAAGTATAAATCACTGGGGCTAAGTCGATACCTCAGGGGCGGCTCAAAATTCAGCTGCATACAAGCTTAAATCCGTATGTACTTGGTCCGCTTAGGGTCCGTTAACCTCATCAGTGAAACATCACAAAGAAACATAGATAATATGAAAAATGAATGTATACAAGATGCCTAGAACCATAGAACATAGCATATCAATGACAACCAGAGGAAAAGCAAATAAACCATCAAAGACAGTACACAAAAAAAAAATAAACCAGGAAATGCCACAATCACAAAGCACAGCCTTCCTTAGGCATCAAAAGAAAAAAGAGATGAGGAAAAAACAATATAGGGATCAAACATGGTTTTTCATGCGTTAACATTCGCCAGGTCCCGTGGGAGGCGAAAACCGAGGCCGAAGGCCGCGGTTTTCAACGCCTCCCAAATGACTTCGCGAATGTTAATGCATTGGAAAAACTTGTTCGATCACTATTATTGCATAAAAACTGAAAACATTTTGCTACATTTGGCGTTATTTCTTGCACTGTTTTTGTTCGGTGAAAAGCACCCATGTCCCACGAACGCTATTTCTACGGACTATGCTCGTTCTGGGGCAGGGCATTCGTAGTGTACGGATATCAAATTAATTATGGTTGTTCGGTTTACAAAGCAAGGTAAGATTTTTACAATCAGACGTTCGTGGAGTCCTAGCAAATCGTACACAACATGCAACGCACAATGAAGACTTTCAATAGTACCAAACCGAATAAAAGTATTATCAAGAAGAGACAAAAGAACCTTACAAAGTGAAGTGTATTCTCATTATAAGCAAGTAAAGAAAAATATCTCATAGGAAAGAAAGGTAAGAGAAAAGTCCAGGGAGTTTCACAGGGAAGGTTTATCTAAATTAAGTAAATCGGTTTATCTTTAATCAGTCGCGTTTAATAAAACTTAAAAATCATACGTAATCAAACTAGATTTACAGAAATCAGTGGATGCAGTTTATTTGAAGCCATTTTAACATCATGCTTTTTAACAGCAGTAATTTGATAATATTTGAGGGTTAAAGTCGTTCTATCATACACCAGAGCGTTCTTTATGGAGTTTCGGTAACCATAACAACGTCGGACAATAGTCATCTTCAATATAACTGCAAACCTGATAAATACTATGAGTGACAGACTTCTGATCTTTGGAAGTCTGCGTATATTGCCAAGTTTCTTTTTTGACATAGTGCAAATGGATACCTTGGATACCTTGCATCAGATATCAAAGTATTTAGGTTAACGCGGTAAAAAGTTTGGATTATTGGATTGTTGCGCGGTGTTACCCAAATCGCTGGGGTTATGGATTTAACAGGCATTCTATGAGTTAAAAAAACAAAATGTAGTAAATATACTCACGTTTAAAAATACTTACTAGCTTATTTTTTTTGCATTATAAAATTATCAGCCATTCTTTCAAACTACCAAAGAAAGCAGTCATCTTTTCGCTTGACCCATATTAGTAAGTTCTGTGAACTACGTTACCCAAATGTCATTGCTACAGTGTGTGTCAAAATTTCTGAATATTTTTAAACCAATAAATTTGTAAGTAAATTTCAAAATCAATTCAGCCTAACGCGAACATATTTATAGGTTATTTCTCAAGTTAGTAATTAATCATTACAGGGGCAAACGAAGTCATCATTAAGCCCGATGACCTTTTGCCTACAACAAAATTTTAAATGTGTCCACAATTTGGGTAGCCACACTGAGCGCACTAAGCAAACACTAAAAAAACAGGATTTCAATTCCTTTGGCTCAAACAGATGACACACACAGCATTTACTTTTCTCAGGAATATCTTCATCTTCACTGAAGACATAGTAAAATGGGAAGGCAATGAAAACACGCCTATTCAAATATATTGAAAATTTCACCACCAAGAACTGAAAGTTTTCAGATAAAAATTCTGATATTTTTCATAATTCTTCTCAAAACATTGATTGTGGGTACCCACAATCTATGTTTTTGAGCAGAAATAAGAGAAATAGTGTATACCCCTGTAAACCCCAGTTTTACTATATAAAAGTGGGGTTTAAGGGGGTCAAAATATAGGTGTGTTTTCGTGATGGATCAGGAATCGATACAATTGTCACACACCTCCCATCAGAGACAGCAAAAGAAAAGAAACACAAACGCGAAATAACTAGACCCTAATAGAAACATCACTACCAGAAAGCCAAACGGACAGTTACTTTTCCCACAAAGCGGCCAAATGGCTATCCAAAACAAAAAAGATGCGATACACACATTCAAACTATGACAAAAATAAACCATGACAGAAGAACCGCCTTGGTGAAAAGTATTTCACTGGGGGGGGGGGGGGGGGGGGGGGGCTTAAATCGATTTTACGAGGTCATAAATCCTCGCCCTTACTTCTGCCGCGGTTTAGACACATAATTTGTTCAGTCCGCATTGAAGGCTAAGTTGATAGTTGATGTGCTTTTTGGACTGTTACAGGTTTGCTTGACACTTTACAGCTTTTTTTTTTTTTTTTTACTCTGCGATCTTTTCAGTCTTATTTTCATTTTCTGACAGTTTTCTCTTTTTTCCTACACTTGTTCTTGCATATGATTTTTTCATTTTCTTCAGATGTGTCTGTGTGTGTTTCGGTTATTGGTTTTCCACTCACTACAGCATTTATTCTTCTTGATTTTGAAACAGAATGTTCAATTTTGCTTCTTATGGGTTCATACTTTTTCTCAAAAAAGGCTGCTATTATGGTAGATTCAGGATTTGCATCCTGCTGTTCTTTGTTGGTATCTAATTTATTAAATAATGTGTCTTTGAATGGAATTGCTGGAGCAAATTGGAGCGAGTCTACAGCCGATGGGTCGAAAGGATAGATTTCTGACCTTAAATGGAGCAAATTTTACGGTGACAGCGCCTTATTGCAAACCTTCATGCTAGTTCAGCAACATTGTGAACACAGTTGCAGGATTCTATCTAATATACTTATGGCATTCATTGTTATGGATAATCTGAAAAGAGCGAAAGCATCCTAAGTCTAGTGGTTGTAAAACATGACTTGTTTGTACTGGGAGCACAAACAGAATAATGTTATGCTGTTTAGCCCAGTTTATCAAAGTTAATATAATATGTGATCTGTGTCCGTCATAGTAATAATAAAGGCTCATCTGCTGACCGGCCTTGGACATATTTCAGAAAATGTCCATCAAGATATGTCTGAAATACCTCTGAGTTTGACCAACCGCTATCAGAGACAGTGCCATCTGTTCTGCCTGCCAAGAGTTCTTGTCTCATAAGCGCACCTTTAAACACAAAATAAGGAGGTACTTGGTTTCCACTTGCATTACCACAACCGATGACAGTAGTTAATGCTGACCTGAACGCAGTAACAGCTGGAGCACGACTACTACCAACAACATATGGAGGGGCATGTTCAGTCTGTAAACCCTTTTCATCAACACTGTAAATGTGATGAGGTTTTTGTCATATTTAATAAGAATTTTATCCAAGTCATTAAATTACTTGGTCACAGGTTCTCGTGATGTTGCCTTAGTTCTAACAACTGAAAGTGATCTAGGCTTCTTAACTTCAAGTTCAGGCCACCGATCTATGAACTTATGGAAAATTTTAAGCTGAATGAATGATCTTCATCTCTCTTGTTTAATGCTACTGCCATAACAACTTCCTGCGGTAGTATTAATATAATTAATAATGGATAAAGATTATTACAATGACTTCCTTTCCCACTAGCCATTGCGTTTAGATGCTCTACCAGCTATAATTCTTCCTCTTGAAACAAAACTGGGAAATGCCCTGATGCAGTTCTATCAACATCCACCCGACCCAAAACTCTCTGCCTACACTAACATTGTACTGCTAGGCAGTTCTTCTGACAGACAGCTTCTTATCCTTAATAGCTAACTAAGCATTTCTCATCAATGACGGTGAACAGTCTGTATTTTATTAAGGCTTGTTTGGCCTTGTCTGGAAAAAGAACATTTATTGTTCGTCTCAACGGCATTGCCAAGAATTATTTGTATAATGGTACATGACAAGGTAATTTTTTTAGCTTTAAGATAGACTTGGTTTGAGAATGGATTCATGGCATTTGTATTAAATGCTTTATATTTTGTGATTATTTGTCTGCATGTAAAGATTATCAAAAATGTAGCAATGTTTTCAGGGTCTATTTATCAATGAGAAAAACAAGGTAGGAAAATTCTCAATTAAATTATTAATATAATTAATAATGGATAAAGATTATTACAACGACTTCCTTTCCCTTTTTTTAAACCTTTCCTGACATAATTACACATTATTTACAACATAAGGAGATTTATAAACCTATATATGATACCAATGTAATTTAATTTTAAATGATAAGAAGTTCTTGTTAGATTTTTAAAATAAGATTATTATGGTTGTAGATGTATCCCATTATTCCAGTTATGCGACATATTGTTAACTGTAAGCAGCAACACAGTACGAGAGATATTGAAAATTGTTCGTCTCAACGGCATTTTCAGACTTTTTCATGCAAATATGGATATTTCAGGTTCTTTTTTTATATTTTGTGATTATTTATCTGCAGATTGTGTTTGATTCAGGTAACGATTATAAAAAGGGTAGCAATGTTTTCAGGGTCTATTTATCAATAAGAAAAAGAAGGTAGGAAAATTCTCAATTAAATTTAATAATTGATAAAGATTATTACAATGACTTCCTTTCCCTTTTTTCTGACATAATTACACTTTATTTACAACATAAGACTTAGCAAGAAATTTGCTGATGAAAAAGATTTATAAACCTTTATATATGATATCAATGTAATGTAATTTTAAAATAATACGTAGTTCTTGTTAGATTTTTGAAATAAGGTTATTATGCTTTTGTACATAGCCTGTAGATGTATCCCATGATTCTAGTTATGTGACATTGTTAACCGTAAGCAGCAGATGCCACGACAGATGTTGACAATTTATTTTCAGACTTTTCATGCAAATATGAATATTTCAGGTTCTTTTTACCAGGATATAAAAAGGTAATAAGTAAAAACACATGACCACAGCATGATTTTATTTAAAATGTCTATTACTTACTTGTTTCTGACGCATTTTCTTCGGCTGTCTGTTGTGTAACTTCTTCTTCGACTACGTCTTACATTCACAGCGCAACAACTGATGAAGCTGTAGTTTATTTGAAAGCACGCGCTTAAGGAAAAGAATTCACCGATTTGGGTACCCCACGGAATTAGGTAAGGATACAAAGATGAAATAAGTTAATAGCTTAATGTGAAATCACTTAGAAAAAAAATAGACTAAGTATACTCTCGTTCGCACCAACGTTTTAGAATTCCTGTAAAGCTTCTGCAATTTGTAAGGTCAATATGGCAAATGGATTTTGTCAGGTTTATTCGTCAGGTTTCTCATATCTTGGAAATAATCACAACCCTACAATCGGAAAGATATAAAGCTTTTTTTTTTTTTTTTTTTTTTTGTATATTCTTAGAACGGCCGAGTTTTTTTTAAAAAAAATGCAGCCAAAAGTGCGGGGCGGGGGGTGGGGGTGGGGTGGGGGTGGATATTTACCTCTGGAATCCAACATAAGGAACTGATAAAAAAAAGGCCTACTTGAAAACAAAAGTAGATATGTTATTCTTCACAATCAAGCACTAACAAAGTCTAAACTCACGAAAGGTCATGTTGCAGGGGTCATGGTGGGAAAATTTATTCGCATGAAGGTATGGAGATGTTTTTGTTTGTTTGTTTGTTTTTTTTTTCTTGCGATTTGATTCTCCATTTTTCCTACTTTTTCTCTCTCGTCCCCTCTCTTTTCTTTTGCTTTTTCTTGTGCATTTCGTATGCTAGCCGCGCTTGCTTGGTGTTGACGGGGCTGCAATTACGAAGGTACAGCGATAAAACGAGCATTTTTGTCCGAAAATTTGACCGTGTTTTTCTTAATTTGAAAGCCTATTGGCCCTTCCTTTACATGCTTGAGAGCTGGTATTCATACTTTTATTACCCCGCATACTACCGTATTAAATAGTACTAGAACTGGAAAATTGCCTGTATTAATCTCACCGTGTGGGTCGTTCAAAAATATGTTGGACAGCAAATACGCCTAAACACGTTACTGCCGTTGACAGGATATTTTATGTTACAAAACCACTGTATAGCAATCCGAAACTAATTGCATTTTTTGGCGAAATAGGTGAATTTTGAATGGTACGGTTTTCGATTTTTTGCCTAGCAAAAACATGTTAAGTGTATACATGATTAAATATACCCGACACGTATTCTTAGCGAGTGTAATCCGACAACAAATGTTTTTTTAAAATTGTGGACAAGATATAATTTGCAGAGAACTCCCTCAGCGTGTATTTTAAAGACTTACAAAAGTATAAAATTGTATTGTAAAGAGTTAATCTAATAAAAAAAAATAAATAATAAAAAAAAATAGAATTCCGAGAATCGGATGTGTCGCCTGCTTAAAGCGCCAACCATTTGACATGAAAAAGGAAAAATAAAACACTGGTCCTTATAATCGCTCCTATTCTATAAGGCAACCCCTCACTACAAACTTTGAATTTTCAATGCATCCCTTCAAAAGTTATTGGGGGAAAACAATATCCAAAACAAAAACTAAGTAAAAACAAGGGCCATATCTTGGCCAAAATTTTGCAAATGATTACCAATATCGAAATGAACCTGTATTTTACAATGATATATCTGCAAACTTTCAATAAAATCAATGTATGCAAAAGTTATTGAGCGATAATCAATACTAAATAAAAAAATGGCCATAAGTCGGCCAAAATTTTGCGAACTTGATCTGTAGTTTACAATGATATAACCTGATGCAAACTGTCAATAAAATCCATGCATCCCTGTAAAAGTTATTGAGTGGAACCAATATACCAACAAAAATTAGCTTAGCTAAAATTTTATAGATAATAACTAATATCGAATTCAACCTGTATTTTACAATTATATATCCTTCTGCAAACTTTCAACAAAACAATGCATCCCTGCAAAAGTTATTAATCGGAAACAATATCAACACACCATCAAAAAAAGTAAGTCGAAACAGGGCCATAACTCAGCCAAAATTTTGGCGGATGATAACCAATATCGAACGTGACCTGTATTTTACAATGATATAAGCTTCTGCAAATTTTAAATAAAATCAATGTATCCCTGCAAAAGTTAATGAGCGGAAACCAATATCAACACACCAACAGAAACTGTCGAAAAAGGGCCATAACTCAGCCAAAATTTGTGGATAACTACTAATATCGAACGTACCTGTATTTTATAATGATATATCCTTTTGTAAACTTTCACTAAAATCAATGCATCCCAAGTTATTAATCGGAAACAAATATAACACATACAACTAAGTCGAAAAAGAGCCATAACTTAGACAAATTTTGCTAATGATTACTAATATCGAACTTGATCTGTATGTGTGAACTTCTGCAAAGTCTGAATGAAATCAATACATCCCTTCAAAAGTTATTGAGCGGAAACGAACAACAAAAACTAAGTAGAAGGCCATATCTCAGCCAACTTTTCGCGGATGATTACCAATAACGAACTTAATCTGTATGTTTTATAGTGATATAAAGTTCTGCAAAATTTGAATGAAATCAATACATCCCTTCAACAGTTATTAAACGGAGCACTGATGACGACGACGCCGCCGAACATGATCCCTATGTTGTCTGCCATGTATACGCAAGCGACACAAAAAGCAGGAACGCCCGAAAAGTGTCTGGCATTTTTTAAAATGTGTCATTTGTAATGTTATCGTGAAATTTCCAAAAAGCGTTTTCTTCCATGTTTATCGTAGCGGCCGTATTGATTTGATTTAAACAATATTTAATGATTTTCAATAGAACATGATTCATAAAGGATCTATAGGTTTTGACGGTAAGCGATACACTCAAAGTCATCTCCTATGGTCACAAATGTTCTACCAATATGTGAATGGCAAAATTAGTTCAAAGAAAATATCAATGGCTACCAAAATAACATGAGAGAGAGAGAGAGAGAGTGAGAGAGAGAGAGAGAGAGAGAGAGAGAGAGAGAGAGAGAGAGAGAGAGAGAGAGAGAGAGAGAGAGAGAGAGAGAGAGAGAGAGAGAGAGAGAGAGAGAGAGAGAGAGAGAGAGAGAGAGAGAGAGAGAGAGAGAGAGAGAGAGAGAGAGAGAGAGAGAGTGATAGATGACCAATTTCCCCTTATTTCAACGAAGGAAATAATTTAGAGCTTAAGTGGGGTTAAAACATCCAGATTTGATAATATATTCCAGTACTTTTTATCATGTTCTGAAAGATTCTCTTTGCCATTTGAAAGCTGCCACGTTCGGTGCAGATTTAATTTCATCAGAGAGAGAATTCCATGCCCTGACAGTGGAAGGGAAAAAGGATAAAAAGGTTTGAACTGGCATGAATTGTTTGAATATGATCAGCATTTCTCAGCGCATGTGGAAGCCTCTTGGACTAACGGGGAAACAAGCTCACGTAAGTATTCAGAAGTTAGTCTATTTATTGTTTTATAAAAAAAATAACTAGTTTATGTTTGTCTCTTCTGCTTGTAAAGACTCCCCCCCCCCCCCCCCCCCATCCTAAGTCTGCAAGGAGTTTGTTTATACTGCATACCTTCGTGACGCCTGTAATTGTTCTTGCAGTCTCAGTATGAATGGCGTCTAACTTCTTTTTCATTTCACTTGATGAGTTATCCCAGACTGAGTCACAATACTCTAGTAATGGTCGGATAAAGGAGACGTATAGAACGCTAGGGAGTTTCTGCTTAATCTGAATTTGAGAGCTCGCATTAGATTAAGTCTTATCCATGCTTTTTCGCAAATGGTACCAATATGATCAGGCCAAAATCAGGAACTGGAGGAAGTTATTCCTAAGTGTTTGTGGGTTTGAGTTTCATTGATTTGTGTGTTATTCATGAACAGTGGCGGATGAATAGGTTTGTTAACTTTCCTGGATATAACCATAGACAAAGCCTTCGCTGCATTAAAGTTTACGAGCCAGAAGTCTGCCCAGTCACTGTTGTGCAAGTCACAGATGAGAATCGCAGCCGCTGTGTTTGGCGTTTCGACGACAATGTACAAACTTGTATCGTCAGCAAAGAGGCGGATTGATGCACGAATATTTTTAACTATATCATTTATGAATATAAGAAATAGTAATGGTCCAAAAATTAGAACCTTGAGGGACTCTTGCAAAGATGAATTCCCATTCTGAAGTTTGGCCGTTGATCACAACGCGTTGTCTACGATTTGATAGGTAGCTAGCGGACCATTCCGTTACTTTTTCTGAACATCCAATGGCTCTTAGTTTATGAAGAAGACCTCTATGCCAGACCCTGTCGTAGGCTTTACTTATATCACAAAATACTATGATTTCTTTGCCATTGTCAATTGCTTCGCAAAGGTTATGATATGTGTGAAGTAACTGGTACGTAATTGAGTCGCCTTGGATGAAACCGGATTGTAGTGGCGTTAGTATGCGATGCTCTATAGCGTAATTGTAAAGACGTTTGTGAACACATCTTTCCATTGTCTTATCAACAGAACTTAAAAAGTGTTATAGGACGATAATTAGAGGGAGCTGATTTGTCATCTTTTTTATATATGAGTGTGACGTTACCGTCCTTCCATGGCGAAGGGAAGTAGCATTTGTCAATAGAACGATTAAAGACAACGTGGTTTATCAAGTATGTCAGCCCCTCGAGGACCATAAGATTTAGAAACGTTTAGATTTCTAAGGACACCTCTGACGTCTTGACAAGTGATTTGAATAACGTTGACAGAGTGTTGAGTAGGTTCGAGTTCGCGTAATTATTGTCATCAATTTTTTTTTGATTGTATGTATTTAATAAATTTGCTTTTTGGAGATCATCTTCTGCATAACGATCATTAATTTTAAGTGTTGGTATCGAGCTTGACGATTTCCCTAAGTTTAAGAATTGTTTAGCAGTTTTCCAAAATATTTTCGAATCTGTTGTACTGGTTAGAAAGTAATTCATCAAGTTTATCAAAGTAATTTTTCTTAGAGTTTCTGTTCTGAAACTGCTAGATTGCGGATGTTTTTGTAACTTTCCCAGTATACAAGATTGTTGGTTCGTTTAAAGCGTTTGTGAAGACGTTTGAGCTTTCGCCTTTTTAACTTTGGAAGTTATCCAAGGTGATTCAGATGGTCTGATTGTAACTTCTTTATTCGGAAAGGACTTTTCTGCAGCATTATATTAAAGAATTGGTAATCTGTTGAGCATTTATATCAAGGTCAAGTGGTTTCTTCGGCAGTGAGGTTATATTCGGTTAAAAGATGATCTGAATTTGTCAAAATCTGCAAGTTTGTAGTTCCAGATTCGCCTGGTCTTCGTCTTCGACACAGGTCGTAAAAATTTCAGTAGGACAATAGTCGGACAACGATATCATTTGATTTGGAATGGTCGTTAAGACGTGTGCTTTGTTGCGAGCAAGGATTAAATCTATCAATGACGATGAATTTTCTGTGTAATGTATATCCTCAGCTATAAGTTGTTTTAAGGCTGTATTCCTGTATTAGGTCAGTCATTTTGTTAACATTATTGATATCTTTATTCTCGGAGACATCAATTACAACAATTGATGTCTCCGAGAATAAAGATATCAATAATATTTGTGTTATAGGCTCTGTCGATGCATTCGCTGAGAAGATCGAAGTACGCTGCATTCCTGTTTGGAGGTCTGTAACACCCACCTATAAGAAGTTTCTTCGACAATGCTAAGTTCGATCCAAACTGCCTCTAGACCTTGCAGTTCAAGGTCTCTTCGACGTTTACAGTAAATATTGTCTCGGACGTATATGACCACTCCCTCACCTGGTCGCGCCGGTTTCTTCTACCAGGGGAATGAAAATTTGTTAAGTCTATACTATCGCTCTTGATTTCCGGTTTCAACCAGCTTTCAGAAAAGATACGTAGATCATATGCTTCTGATTCCGCGGCAATAAGGTCAAGTTTCGGTAACAAACTTTGAATGTTGATATGGAGTATACTAAGGTGATTCGTAAGCATTTCGAGAGAACCATTATGACTGGAGTTGATATTGCCTACGACAGAGTCCGGACAACGTTCAGTTCAACGTCACCGCTAAGTAAAACTAAAATGAACATCCAAGTTACTGCTAAGGTAAACACAGAGAAGAAAAGATTGCGGAAAAATATACGTGGCAAAAGAAGTTAGGGATATTTGTATGTACGGTGAAATAAAAGGAAACTAACACATATCTGAAATCTAAAATTGATATATTTGATTACATCATTTCATTTACAGACAAAAATCCATCCGTTGTAGCACTAGATATGAATGAGACAATTTGTATGGAAGATCACTAGGATCACCAATAAAACCTCACAAATCTGTCAATATCGCGTATGTCCACCTGTTGCATCTATGCAGGCCACACAACGACGACGCATACTCCTGATGTCTCGCAATCTGTAGCTAGGGTATCCTCCTCCACTCCTCCTGCAAGGCTGCGCCCAAAGCTTGGAGCGTTCTTGGTACACGCTGGCCGAGAATGTTCCAAACATGCTCGATTGGAGACGTCAGGGGATCGAACAGGCCAATCGAGATGATCCACATTGTTCTGCTGCAGGAACTGCTGTACTATCCTCGCCCGATGAGGTCTTGCGTTGTCATCCTGCAGCACTACGTGTTGAACAAAAGGCAGAACAACCGGCTGTACCACTTCATTGATGTAGCGTTGGCCTGTCAGAGTTCCGATAAGCACAAGAAGCTCTGTACGGGAACGAAAAAATATGCCGCCCCATACCATAAGACTTTCTCTTCCATACCGGTCATGTTCAACAATGGCGCAGTTCACGTACCTCTCACCTCTGCGACGCCAAACGCGACGTCGTCTGTCAAGCATATCCAGTAGAAACCGTGACTCGTCGGTAAAGAGTAAAGTTGCACATTGTTGGTTAGTCCATCGACGATGCTGCCTTGTCCATGCTAGCCTGGCTTGTCTATATCTCTGGGAAAGTGGCACCCCATCGCCGAGCTCTGTCCAGCGCTGTGAAGTCGATTCCGCACGGTTTGAACAGACACTTTTGTTCAAGTTCTTGAGAGATGTTTGCATAGTTATTCGGCGCTTACTGATCGTGATCTCAAGGCTGACGTACGCTGGAACCGATCCTGGGCTTGCAACGTAGACCTCGGGCGCCCAGTTCGACGTCGATCTAACGTGCTGTTGGTTTGTGCCAACCGAGTTCGTAGGCGGCTGATCACATGTACGACTATTAAGATATGAAATTTGTTGGAGAGTATTCTTTTCTTACATCCCAACCCTATAGTGTTTATGACTCCAATAAAGCCGCCAAGACCGCCTGATTTAAAATCTCTAAGTTTCATGGTTAAGGATAATAAGTTAGGAAGGGACAAACGTCTTGAAGCACATACGGGCGGTGAAGGCGCAGATCAGCTCACGCCCTCTCGAAGTCGGATCAGGGTTTCACTACTTGCTAACAGAATCTTTAAATACTATGAGATGAAATGAAATGGGTACATCAACTTGACGAATACTCGAAGCAAATAGTAAAACACAGATCAACAGCGTCTGTGCAGTCTGATCCGCGTCCCCACCTGGCCGCTGGCAGGGTATTGATTTTACAGATTATTTACAGCAACAACAGCGAATGTCAGTGAAAGCGCTGATCACTCTACGCGTCTACCGATAGTCTTTGGATACCAACACTGTGTATAAAATAGATTTCAGAATACGAAACTAACAAAAATGCATCGATCATTGACAAATGTGGGCACAGGCTGAAAGTTAAAGCGCTGATCATCCTACGCATCCGCGCAGTCTGATCAGGGCCCTCACTGTCCATTGGTAGGAACTTTTTATACTATATTATATATAAAATATAAAATAGTGATATTATCAGCATGCGAAACTCATCGATCAGTGACAAATGTTGGCTTTTGCTGACAGTGGAAGCGCTGATCACACTAGGCATCTTGCACAGTCTGATCCCTCACTGTCCACTGGCAATTTTTTTAGTATATGATGTGAAAAAAACAGCTTTTCTACACTCGAAATAATCAGTTATCACTGAAAAATGTGGGCACATATTGACAGTGACGGCGCTCATCACTCTACGCGTCCGCGCAGTCTGATCAAGGCCCTCATCGTCCACTGACAGAGACTTTGTATACTACATTATATATAAAATAACTTTTCAACGTACGAAACTAACAGTGAATGTCCACTGATAATTTTTTAAGTACATAATGTGTAAAGTAGCTTTTTTAGCACTCGAAATGATCATTAACTGCATTGGTCTGTGGCAAATGTGGGCATATGTTAACAAGAAAGCGCCGATCACACTTCGCGCAGTCTAATCAGGCCCTTCACCGTCCATTGACAGACATTATATACTACATTATATATGAAATAGCTTATCAGCATACAAAACTAACAGTTAATACATCGATCATTAACATGGGCACATGCTGACAGTGAAAGCGCTGATCACACTACGCGTCCGCGCAGTCCGATCAGGACCCTCACCGTCGACTAACAGACTTTGTGTACTACATTTTACATGAATTAGCCTGTCAGCATATGAAACTAATAGTAAAAGTGTCGATCAGTGACTAATATGGGCACATGCTGACAGTGTAAGCGCTGATCACCCCACATGTCTGTGCAGTCCGGTCAGAATCCGCACCGTCCGGTGATGGAGTCTTTGTATATTACATAATATATAAAACAGCTTTTCAATCTGCACTACATTAAATGGATTTATAGGCTGGGACAAGATGTGGAGTGGGCTTACATTGGCTTGTCATCCGCTTCACCCAGGGCAGTGTTATCGTCAACCCCGGAAGTACGCCGCATCTTTTTCTGTGTCAGGTTAACCATGCTACGCTCCACTGAATGCAGAAAATACTCTCAGTGTCACTCATGGCTTCATAGTTGCATATGTACATGAGAAGAAAAAAAACATCCTGGTTTCTGTTTTTGGTATACCTTATATTTTCTTTCTTTTCTATGACGTTAATCTGTATACCCAAGAATTTGTATACTTGGAATTTTAAGTATCAACTGGGCCTCCGTCAAAACATGCCAGTTTTCGGGAAATGCAATGGTGTTCTGCATCAGATTTTAGTGCCCTTGTTTAACCTTTCGAAGTTTTTTTTTAAACTTTTCCAAAACTTCAAATCTAATGTCAATATTTTTGTCAGTTATATACCTTCGTCAGTTATATATATTCAATAATAAAATTAAGGGTAAAGTTGCTCTCTGCATATTTGCATAAAATACTGAATACTGTCTTGAAGTTTTTAATGTATGGCAAATGCTTATAGTTACTTTATGTCTAAATAAAATACTGTTCAGTTGAATGATATGTCAGAAGCCCACATGACTTTGCTTAATAACATCTTGGGTAACATGTGTAACCTCTTAATTTTAAGATTTTTTTTTTATCTCTGCAAGGATGTTTACCTATACTTTTATCTCTTGAATTCACACTCAGTTTTAGAATAATATTTATCAGAATAAAAATGACACTTCCGCTTTCTTTATTCTTTTAAATTATCAGGTGTGTTACGTAAATCATCTCTTTATCTGCAATGTAACTAAGCAATATCCACTCAGAATTTTATTGGTATATTAATAAATTCCGAGTTATAGCTTGTTACACTGATTTTCGTTTATGATTTTAGTTTGTGACATTCAAATCTCTATATATAAAAGGACATGGCACATTATGCAGTGGACCACAAGGTCTTTCTGTTAAATGTATAATGTATATAACATAAAACATTAGTTCTGATTAAACAAGCATAGTCTAAAGCCAAGAAGTGCATGCCATTTCATGTAGTCCTGATTGAAACAAAATGTTCACCATCATAAGCTGTCACTGGACATAATAGGGCCTGTGAACACAGAGGTGACCGGTCAATGTGTGCTCAGCAAAGGACCTCAGCTTTCTTCATGCAAACTGCAAAGACTGATCACACTGAGCGGAAAACCAGACTGATTATGAGTCTTTGTCAGGTGCACAATTCAGTTGTAGGTTTTGGTATTCTCCGGCTAAACAGGTATATCTGAAAAAAAAAATGCTTCACTGCACTTGAATAGTGTTTTGAATAACTAACGATACCCGTTTATTTCGTGCAAATTGCTTTCAAACTGACCGAGTTATTTGAAATTGAAATAGATGCAGTTACATTGACCAATTTACTTGTAACATTGGAACATGGACCAGAAGACTGAAATGTGTAGATATATTAAATGCTGCATTAGGCTTAATGTAGATTCAAAGCAGATATTTAATAAATTGTGTGGTATATGTAGACCTCAGACCATAACGCGCACAGTTTTTAGTGGGACAAAGCGTTTAAAGCTGGGAAATTTTCTGTTGAAGCTGATACCCGTCCTGGAAGGCCTAAAACCTCTGTTACCGAGGCTAACATCGCTGCTGTAAAGATTGTGGTCGAACGGGATGCGCGATTGTCTGTCAAATATATAGCTAGTTGTACTGGCATATCAGAAGGCAGTGAACAAACAATTCTGAAAAGCGTTTGGACCTGAGAAAGGTTTGCGCTAGGTGGGTACCTCATTTGCTCACTGAGGAGCAAATGACACAACGCCTTAAATGTGCCCGGGAACTTTTGAAAACATACAACTTCTAACTTGCTAACAGGTGATGAGACCTGGGTGCACATGTTTGAGCTACAAAGAAGGGCAATGGATTTGATTGATTGTGTTGGGGTTTAGTCAACCCTTGTGGGTCATTTTGTGAGGAGATAGCAGAAATGAAAGAGGGGGACAGGGAAGAAAGAGGAACAGGAATCAAAGCGAAGGAACAGAAGAAATAAAAACATCACCCTTACCTGCTACAAGGATAGCAGGCCTTGCCCAACTGTAAGCCAACTGTAGCTGGACGCCCCGGTGGCATAAGATACATGACACCTTCGCACCACCCACGAAGGGCAATGGAAGCGAAAATATCAAAAACGCCCATGTATTGCCAAGAGAAGTTCGAAAAAGATGTACGCAATTTTTTTTTTAATTCAAGTGAGCCAGTCGTTCAAGTGACTTGTCCGTCTGGCCATACAGTCACTGGCCGATTCTACAAGAATTCTGTACTGAAGAAAATGAAAGTTTTACAATAAGAAACGACCAAGCAAAGGATGGTCGGGAATCCACCTTTTTCATGACAACGCCACCTCTCATGAGTGTGTTATGTCTTTTTTGGCTTCTGTAAACCATCCACCTTATTCACCTGAACTGAGTCCCTGTGACTTCTTTTTATTTCCAAGGCTTAAGAAAATGCTTTCTGGAAATAAGTATACGTCTAGAAGTTCTCTTGGCAGCACTATTTATCAGTGTCTCCGTCAGATTCCAAAAAAAGACTATTTTTCGCGACTGGGTAAAGTGGTTACAAAAATCTGTTTCAGTAAAGGGGGAATACTTTGAAGGTTTGTAATAAAACGTAACGCTGAAGTAATCCGAAACCAGTGACAATACTTTTTGCATGACCCTCGTATCTCTTAACTTCAGGAGTCAAATTAATATTCATTTATTAAATGTGGTTGGTCGATTTATTGTTTTCCTCATTTCCGCAAATCACATATGTCGAGCTACGGATATCTCGAAGTATTCCAGAGAGTCCCTCGGACTTCGAGATAACGAGAGTAGACTTGGTTCTGGTTTTAACTCTATGGCAGAACCTAGACAAGCTTTCTTAGTGTAAGAATAAGCATTCTGAGCAGCAGAAGTTGTATTCTAAGCACCAGAGCATATCTTAAATATGCAAATTTGAAGACTGGTCAGTGCATGGACAGAAAGAAATCGGCCTTAAAAAACAGGTGACTTTAATAATAGTAATGAAAATTTATTGCTTTACCTTAAATAAATTATTAAGCAACGTCATGTGGATTATGGTTTTGGTACCATGACCACAACTATTTTTGTCTCATTTGGGTAGGGTGTGTACATAGTAGCACAGTAAAAGTTGTAAAAGTCTAAGTTGAGATATGCAAGGAGTCTGATAAGGAATAGCAGCTACGGTTGTATTACATACATTACCAGATATGTTAGGTAAATGACCATATCTGGCATTTTATAGCAGGGACCGAAGTTTTTTTTTTTTTTTTTTTTTTAAATACCTCATTTGCAACTTAATCTAATTCAGACTGTCGTCAGGCTCTGAGACACAACCAATCCTAATATTACCAGTTATATCACGATTTTGACTATCAAGTACACGTTTTAGAGGTCCATTACAAAGTAACAAAGAGAATGGAAATCGTTATGATTAATGTCTCTGTGTGTAATTCCCGTTACTTATATCACTAATAAAAAGAACAATCCTTTTGTAAAATTTTATATCCGTAATGGTTTTCTTATCACAATATAGGTGATAAATAATAGTAATCATTTATTTAATGCGTTTGTCATCATATTATATTGTGTATGACTGACTTATATGTGTTGTTTTTTATCATCGTGATTACCACAGCATTTTTATGTAAACTCAAAAAAAAAATAGTTCTTTTTGAATAATTTATATCTTCAGAAAGTTTTGTTTCCATTTATTTAATGCGTTTGTCATCATATTATATTGTGTATGACTGACTTATATGTGTTGTTTTTTACATGGTATTTCATAGTAAGCAGTTGTTTTTTTATTGAAGAAAACTGTCTTCTATCCAGCATCAAACATTTTATTTTATACAACAGAGAAGTGGCAACAGAGAAGTACCAGAGTGTGTATGTTATTTGACTGCATCTTAAAAATGACTTAAAATTGCAGTGTGAGATGTTATTATCATCGTGATTACCACAGCATTTTTATGTAAACTCAAAAAAAAAAAATAGTTCTTTTTGAATAATTTATATCTTCAGAAAGTTTTGTTTCCACTTCATTTATGGTTTTGAGTTGATATGAGAAAATCATCTCTTCTCCTCATCACTTAAGCTGACATACGACATCTGTAACATTATTAAGTATGCAATATTTCTGGCAAGTCTAGATGGATATAAGTTTTAGAGTGTCAGCTTTATAACATAAGCAATGAAGAGCTCATATCGAATGTTTCCGTATTTCCGTATTTGTTATATGGTACATTTTACTATTTTAAAAATACAATTATCAATCAGCAGGATTGGCGAGGTTTTTCTTTCACTTAGTTAACAAGACGTCGAATTAAGCCATTAAATGAAACGCTGTATCATTGATTAAATACATGATCGGCGTATACTGTGGTCAGTCTCATTATGGCATCTGTGAATATGGTACTTAGGGGTTATTACGACAAATCGGTTATTGCCTGACGGCTCGAAATTTAAAGCAATGCAATAACTTATACAAGGTATCCGAGAATTAATTTTACTGTTTGTTTTTAAAAGAATTTTAGAGCTGATTTCCCTTTATGTGCAATGTGCCAACAGCCAGTTTTTGACGTTTATTATAATGTAGATAAAATATCACTCAAGAAGTAACTTATGTAACATTAAGAAGTGTATAAAGCATATAATTCAAAGCATATAATTCATTAGCCCAACCATAATAGTTGTACTAATTGTAACCAGAGTAAATAAAATGTTAAGAAGTTTGATACTTTTGAGAAAAGAAGTTTAGGTTGTTTTAAAGTATCTATTTCTTGATTTACAAAGGAGGACATATAATGTTTGAACACACTAGAATAAATTTCTTTGTTTTCAAAAGCAACCTTCTAGATTTTTATTTTACTTCACTGCAGCTAGTGTTACGTGCCGTGTGTAAAACGTCTCCCCGTACTTCACCATAGTGCA
The DNA here is from genome assembly GCA_964016985.1 of Anodontia alba. Lineage (NCBI taxonomy): Eukaryota > Metazoa > Mollusca > Bivalvia > Lucinida > Lucinidae > Anodontia > Anodontia alba. The sequence continues at coordinate 66,380,139 of OZ024830.1, read as the reverse complement.
CATTATATTTTATTTACTCTGGGATCATTGTGCCTATTCCGGTTTCTTTGTAGATTGAATACCGTTAAGCCGGTGCTGGGGAAGAGGGGACGTGATGGGGTACGTATACATCCTCGAAAACTACACTGCTGTATACGTACTAAAACCGCGTCTCCGATTTTTATAATTTTGTGTGTTCTTTGTTTCCAAATTCTTTTAGATTTATACATTCATAACACTCTGGCGTTGCACCATTATTGTCACGATGCTCTGACCGTCTGACGTGGCAAATCTCACAATCTTATCTCAATGCTGTAACAATCTATCCATGACATTCATAATTTGCTTTGAAACTTCGAGCCCTATTTGGGGAATGCCATATTGCAATAGTTAAATTTACTCTGCATTAAATGTATATTTTGCTTTAACTGATATTCACATAAGCTACATATTCATGGCCATTACCTGTTTACCAATTTTTATCCTAAGCAAACTCATCACACCACCCCCATAGCAGATTGACAGAAGGCTCTTCACGCTTAAATAGCCTTTTTAGTACAGTTGACTCACGTTATATTGACCTCGCTGATCTCGAATAACCGCTTATCTCGAAGTGAAAATCTTGTCCCTGCCTAAACATGAAACAGGTGAAAAAATATTGTAGAAAAGCAATTTCTCTTTTCCACAATATTTTGCATTATATCTCTAACTTCAAGAATCCAGTTACATATAAATTTGTTAAATGTGTTAGAATTATTTTTTCCTCAATTCTGCAAATCTGATATGTCGAGGTACGGATATCTCGAAGTATTTCAGAGAGTCCCTTGAAATTCGAGATCACGAGAGTCGACTGTATGTGAGATATCATGGAATAAAACGTCTTCATGAAACAGTTATGTAGTGTATCTTCCCAATACGGCTGATATGCATTTCTAACTTCCCGTCTTTACAAACAATCTCAGGACCTCGGAAGACTTAAAAATGTTTAACCTTGTGACTGTGTCGTCAATTATCAGAGTTATGCTATGAATAAAAAGGCATACGATATAAAAATGCCCAAAGTTACAAAGGGCCATAATTCAGGAAGTATTTTTTTTCAGAAGTTAATCAGGTCATCTACTCATCAACCAGGATTCAAGGCTCTAGCTTCCAATAGTTTTTAAGATATTTTGCTGACAAGATTTCATCCATATTTTTCAAAGGGCCATAACTCAGGAAAAGGGCATAATCCTGATGGGAATAAAAACATGTGTCAGCTATTTTTTCATGAGGATCCATATATGAAATTTCCAAACCCTAGCATGAAGTTCAGAAGTTATACTATGTATCAAAAAGCGTAACGGACGGATGGACGGACGGACGAACGCACGCACAAACGTCCTAAAAGCAATATGCCCCTCCAACTTCTTCGAAGTTGGTGGCATTATTATACCGTCAGGTGTTATAAGGAGTTATTGCACAAGACTAAACTGAGTGTAGCATCAGAGTATTGCACAAGACTAGACTATAATTAAACCAAGTTATTGCACAATTAAATTAAACCGAGTTTGCTGTTATTTCTTTAATGTGTTCATTGTTTCCAAGGATTCCTTTCACAGAATAAATATGCCTTTCCAGACAGTTCTTTGGTCAAAATACATTTTTAAAAAATCCAGATAACAATTAATATACGCTAACACAAAGCATTGTTCACAAGAATTTTGAACAACAGGAAGGGCAGAAAGGTATCATATATATGTGGAGGCTCAATCTGGATGGGAAAAGTATGGGAACAGTTGATAACATATTTATTTTACATGGGGTCATAAATCAGTTATTAAATGAAAACAAGAAACTATATGTTGCTTTTATAGATCTCACTAAAGCTTTTGACTATGTAATTAGAGATATGGTACAAACTCTTAAAATATGGTGTTGGGGGTGGGGGGATTATAAATGTATAAAGGTCAATGTAAAAGAATGTTCAGTCAAGGAGTAAGTATGAAAATCAGTTGTGTGGGCTTTCAATGTTTATTAGGGGTACGACAAGGTGAGTGTTTATATCCATTATTATTTGCTATGTACAATAACAATTTAGAAGAAAAGCTTGAATTAAGAGTATATAAAGGAATAGAAAATGGTATGTTAAAATAAATGTTTTTATTTTATGCCGATGATATTGTTATTTTATCCGAATCGGAAGCAGGTTTACGATGGGTTTAGATATTCTAAAAGATTATTGTGAAAGATGGATACTGACAGTTAACGTGAATAAAACAAAAGCAATGATTTTCCAAAAAGGGGGGACAACAGACGAAATGTAAAAATTGACTATAATGGCGTGAATATAGTTATCGTTAATAAGTTTACATACCTAGGTGTTGTATTTACTTCTGGTGGCTCATTTTCTGAAACGCACGATGCACTAGCAGGTCAGGCTTTGGAAGCAATCTTTAAATTATAATCATCAGTAAATAAATTCACAGATTTTGCAGTATTGCACATGTTAGGGTTATTTGATAAACTTATATTACCAATACTGAATTAAAGCGGTGAAGTATCGGGGCGAGCGTAATTGAACGAATTCATCTAAGCTTCTGTAAACAACTTTTAGGGGTAAAAGTTCAAACACAGAATAATAATATGTGGAATTACGTAGAATGTCATTAAGAAATTACACTCTTATCAATTTATATTCTGCGGCGTCTGATCAGGGTCTCCACTGTTTGCAAATAGATTAGCCATTTTTCTTTAGGAATATCTCAATCTCATGGCTGGACATACCTAACATTGAAATAGGATCATCCAGTATATAGTGTGGGAGAGTTTATTCGGTATATAATGGGTTTAGGCTTTGCTTCTCCGATCATACACTGCAAGTTACAACCATATACAGTTTGAGAAAATTATTTTTCATCATTTCCACCCTACAAATGTATGCAGACACAAATTTGACCGAGCCATTAAAAGGTCAATCATCATCCTATGATCATCATGTGAACAAACTTGGTAAACATAGAGTCTCTGATGCTATATATCAAGATCCAGACTTTAAGCTTTCTTGGTTCTGGAAAAGAAGATTATAAGTATTTTTCACCATATCGTCTGTTATAAGCGAAACTATTTAAATATGTAAATAACATCAGTTACACCAGTTTCGCTGATAAATGACGATATATAAATGTATAAAGGCCGACAAAGGACAGGGGCAGATAACCCCAGGGGACACAATTTTGATTGTAGATAAGTTTTATTTCTTTAATTATACATAGTAAGTTAAAAACATTTCAAGAAAAGATATTTCCCAATACAAATGTATATAAACTTGACCTTGCGTTAAAAAAGTAAAAGATCAACCTTCGATCATTAAATTGCAAATAATTGGTAGACATTGAGTCCCTGGTGCTGTATACTTAGAGTCAGCCTTAAAGCTTCATTGATTATGGTTAAAACGCAATTTACCATTTTCCTATTATAAGTATAGGAACTTTCTGTTGCCATGGCAACCAAACCATGAGGAAGACTGGCGAATTATCCTAACCCAAGCAACATTTCGACTAAATTAGGCATACTGTATTCACCATGTTCCCACACTGTAAACTGTTGCGTAATTCAAATCTTTCTTTTTAATGTTAAATCGCTTGATGTGTTTACATAAAGCATGAAAATGATGCACGCATAAAGCGTGGGAATGACGCATTTCATGGGTATAGATTTACTATACCAATAGCCATAAAAAATGTTTCAATGAGAGGTCAATCAGACAACGTACAAGAGTCTGTAAGGACCCTTCGTTTGGATTGTTTCGATAAACGCTTCAAAGGTAGTCCCATGGCGACGACTCGAATGCATTTGGTAAACTAACTCCATGGACCTGAACTTAACCGCTAAATTAATAGACGGATTCAGCGAACCAGTAATTAATCACCACCGAGAAATTTCGAATTGAACAAGTTCAACGCGCGGACTTCAGCCACTGAAGGTGAATAATAATTGTGAGAATGAAGATTCCGAGTTAACGCGTTATTTTAGACCTGACCAGATATCGCGGAAGAAGTCTTGGGGATATATCATAAAAACATAGTTATAATTTCTCCCTCATGACGAAATGCAACATCCTGGTGTTCCAAAGTGCATAGGAACCGTATACGCAAATCTGAGTTGGAAGTTAAAATTTTCTTGAACACGTATAGCAAATTAAATCAAATTATTTGACAGTGTCTCAATGTTTTCCTAGCCATTCCTCAGATCAGAACATGCTTGATTTTACGTCGAAGATTACATGCAGGGTACGTTACGATAGTTAAACTTATGTCAATCATTAAGGTCGTTCAGTTCTACTTACGTTTGTATATACGTAACGTCAGCATACGATAAATTTGATGTTTAGTTAGTGACGTGGTTACCTATCGTAACATAGATAAATTTATTTAGACGTAATACGTGAGGTCAACTTGTAAAGATTGTATATTTTACTGATACTATAAAATTCAGTTTTTTTAAAGCCGTCAATTCCGAATGTAACTGATCTAAAGGCGTATGCATTAAGATTGTGACCAGCGTTTAAATTGACAATTTTCACTTTGAATTTAGTTGTTTAAATTTTGTCGCGACACGAGAGCTGGAAAGGTAGGAAAAGAGGTTAAGGCATGGGTTAGTATTCAGCAGAAGATCCAAAGGGCAGATAGAGCAGCGGACCGAGAAAGCAAGAGCAAAGGCCGGGGCCGAAAAGGTCAGTTGGGGGAGATGCCGAGGTCAGTCGAGGTCGAAGCCGAGAACGCCAGAGCCGAAGCAGAGCCGAGAAGGTCAGTCGGGGGAGAGGCCGAGAAGTTCAGTCGAGACTGAGGCAGAGAAAGCCAGAGCTGAGGCAGAGGCCGAGAAGGTTAGTCGAGGACCACAAGAAATTATAGAGAAATATGGCAGGGTCTAGAAAAGGAAAAATTAGAAATAGCCCGTCAGGTAGAATTAAAAAGTGCATGCGCGCGGGCCCAGGTTGCCATACTTCGAAGCTTGTGAAGACAAAATGGACACTTCTATTTTCCAGGTTTATCGGTATGGAGCAACAGTAACACCTTATCTTCTACTTAAAATCTACGTAATCTTGCGCGCCTACCGTTATATATACTTTTTGCTTGCCCTATACCTTCCTCAGATTTTCAGCTGCTTATTTGCATGACTGCTCTTATCTTTCTCTAAGGTCAATGACACACATAAGTCGACAATACTTGGTCATCACTAATCTCTTCGTAACATAATTCTTATAATATTTCCATGGGGCCACGAACATTACAGATGGAAAGGTCTATTCATAGATGTTTTGTATAAATTCTGACTTGAATTAGCCCTGTGGTTTCTGAGGGGAAAGTGTTTGAAATTTTGATAGACCTTCAATTTTAGTGACCTTGAGCAAAGGTACTGAATGACCTTGATCTTTGTCATTCATAGGGGTTCATATAAGACTGTCGTCTCATTAAATACAATTGTTTTGCCTAAATGCACTGATTTGCCTTTTTCAAATTCAAACGCCTTAGGGACCTTGCCGTAAAATAGGTCAAGGTCAACCCAGTGTAGTCATTTATATAACATTTGTAGGGATCTAGTCCGTTTTGCTGTCTGCCAAGTTTCAAGGTCATTTAACTTACGGTTCTGGAAAAGAAGATTTTTAAAGGGTTTATAAAATATATAGGCATGGCGGCCATCTTGGTCATGTGACCAGGACCGATCTTAAAAACTTTTGTTCTCATTAGGCATAGATGTTCCATATAAAATCTGACTTCAGCTATTTGTGGACGGACGACGGACGACGGACCATTGGTATTTTTATAAGCTCATCTTGTAAGTCTTCGGCTCAGGTAAACTAAAATGCGACTTCGGTGTTGAACTTTGTTCAATTGCAATTCATCAGGATAACTTTAAGTGACACTTCCTTCAAAGCAAGGCTAGTCGATATTCAAAAGGCCGTCCAAATATCTGGAAGTAGAGAAGAGAAAATAAGAGATCTCAGGAACTGATATTATCAGATCCACATCCAAGGGAAAGACAGACACATTCATTAAAGCAGCCACAAAATGAACAGACGGCAAGCAGAGTTGGCAACTCGATCCCAAAAAGGTTTGAACTTTGTTACCCAAACTTAACTGAATATATAATACATAATTATTGAACCTAGGCCCAAACCTGTCAAGAACTTCTACAATAATATTCTAATAAGCACATATTTGATTATTATAGTTTAAAACACTTCGCAATACCACAATCCTTCCAAAAAAATTATACTCGCAATATCCAACAGCTTCCGAAATTGCCCGCAATCGTATGGCCATTCCGCTGTCCAATATCTTATATCGATTTATCTTGAAAGTTTCAATCGATCGCAGTCCAGACCAAATCTTTGTCAGGAAATATTCTATTGCCCAAGCATTGATAAATTTAAGTGAAAATTTTGCAGGAAAATGTCCCGGAATTTGACTATGCACCATTGTCTTTATTATGTCCTGGACATCCTCGGGTATGTAAATGTTATTTTATGTCTTTGCGCATGTTAGGCAAATAGGTATAATTTGTTTAGTTAAACTCTTTTTCTTTGGAATTGTACGCATACTGATGGAAAGCAACCTCCAGCAACCTGGCTTTGAGATATGTTTTCCTGTAGCAACGTAGCAGCTTCACTAACATTTGTGAAACAGATTAAGTAAAGCTAAGAAGAACTTTTAGAAATAGGGAAATTAGAGATATGTGTGAACTTTATTGTATATCCAGACACGTCGTCCTTTCAAAGGCTTGTCGGCACTGCTACATAACAAAACTATCTAAATGAAGTTGCCTATGAAATGCCACAATCACAAAGCATCCCGAGAAAAATGAAAACTGACTAGACGCAATTTACGACTTATAAAAAAAGAAGAATTGCGACAGAGGAACCTATACCGGTCCACAGCAACAACTACAACGGGGAGGTTCTGATGCAGCTCAACATTACAAATACATATTCGTTTCCTTTTCTTCACCAGTAAAACATAAATGATCACAAAACTGCAATGAAACAAAGTAGAGGATTAAATGGCAATCAGAAGCCAGAGCAAAAAAAAAAAAAAAAAAAAAAAAAAAAAAAAAAAACATCAAGCTGGACTATGATGGCAAACTAGCTAGTCTGTCCCAGAAAACTTTTCACCAGTTGTTTAAACATGTAGTGTGTGAGCGTATTCATCGCTTTCAACGAGCGTTACATTTAGAAATTATTCAGATAGGCGTTAAAGTTTTATGGCAACGCTATTTTTGGAGATTATAATAAAATGATGATAAATTAATAGCTGATTAAAGTGGCGAAAGATTGATCAATGTCACCATGAAAAATACATTCACACAGCTGTTATGTGTATATGTACAGTTTAGCATGCATTTGGTTTTTGCTAAATAAAATACTTTCCACTGCTTGTATTTCTGTAAGAAGCTACTCCCTTATCAGGGATACTGTTATGATCAGAACACTGAGAGTGCTGACGGGCGGTTACCTAAAATTCTTTAGGTCTCTTTTCAAAGAAACAACCCATATAAACAGCACCCGATAGCCCATTTTCTGCCTTTTCTGTGTTTAGTAGGGCTGCACTTTTTCAGAAAAGATTCCCGTGATTTGCATCGATGTCTGGTGGCCTTGCACACCTTTTTCACAAAAAAAAAAACAAAAAAAAAAACGTTTTTTTTTTACATGTTAATCGTGGCTAAATCAGATAAATTCCATCATGCAAAAGGTGAATTCGAATGGTCTAAATGAGATCTCGTCCCGTTGGCCTCTATAAGAATGAGCCTCATATCAATACAATATCTATAGCTAATTTCTCATCCCTTTTTAGGCTCACGCCGTCAAAACTAAAATTATGTAGTTTAAGAATATGAATTTTTTGTCACACTGTCCCGAGAACGCTATAAAATGCGCTTTAGCAGTACCAATGCATCCACACACTTTAAAAGTGAAATTGTCAAAACGAATGTAAATCCAACAACCTTTGATAAAAAGCTACAATATTAACCTTTTGGAACAGTTTTCCGGTACAAAAGTTCGCCTAAGTTCTACTTCAAGAGATGTAAACAATAATGAAAATGTCTTTAAAATGCTTATTTTCTTCGATTTGTTTTTCAGAATAATATAATATGAATGACATTTCTACCAACATTATGATCAAAAGTGTACTCTGAAGGAAGCACTTTTATCACATGACCGTCAAGTTATTCAGTGAAATAACCCATGTCATAAAAATCATATAACCACACGTGTTATAACACCTGCAAGGCTTCCCATTGGTTAGCCTAATAACCCTCATTAATATTCGTATTACACCGCTTATTGATAGCAACCAAGATGGTGTCCGCATTCGCCGCTACAACTTTTACATTTGGAACAGATTCTGCCTTCAATTTTGAGATGATTTTGAGAAGAACGATAAATGTCAGACCGACGGAGGGGGAAGACACAAAACAATCACACTGTGAATAACAAGGCTACCAGAAATATTCATGGTGGTTAAAATTCGATGTTTTCCGGCAACATATTTGTAGGCACTCTCAACATCGATATCGTCAAATCATCAATGAAAGAAAAAAAAAAAAAAAAAAAAAAAAAAAAAAAATACCTCCTCCAAAAAAGCATTGGACTCAGACAATCAATAAATGTGTCAAATCAAAATCCAAACTATAGTTAAAACGTTTAATAGTCTTGAAATCTGTCGTTTACTTGAGTGCGTCAACCACCGCATAAAACTGTATTATCAAGGTCAATGACCTTTAAATACATGTATGACAGCTGAGTGTGGGGGATTTCCCCACTGATTCTCAGTGACGTATTGACTCGCTGTATGACGTTGTTCAATGGAATATTTAGTTTTGAATTGATTTATTCAAATGAAATGTTTATTAGCTCAAATAAAATTCATCATTATTTCCTTCAGTTTAACGAAGTAATAAATGGCATATTTATCTTGTTTCTAGTTCTTTTCGGTACTTATCAAATAATATGCGAACTATTTTTGTTGCGTAGTACTATTGACTCCTTGGTAGTGAGTTGTTCCGCCTAGCTATGGAAAGCCGTTATCTTTAAAAATATATTTTGTGCACTTTTTGTCATCGGAAGGGCCATGTGATAAACAGAATCCTACATTCGTGGTCATTTAATATGAAATTTATGAAACTCGTTGGGTAATTTCGGTATTTTGCTCGCTATAGCTCGCAAAATACCAATATTACCCAAACTCGTTTCATAAATTTCATATTAAATGACCACTCATGTAAGATCCTCTATATCTGTGAGCGAATGCTGCTATCTGGTGGTTTTGTTTCAATTGTTTCCCTTAAACCACGAAAAGAGGTGCGAGGGCTGGGTCAAACTGGTCAATTTAGGCACTAAGTAAGTGGAAAGAAAAGAATATTTAATGGTGAGTTATAGCCTCAGCGCTTGTCATTAGGAGAGACCCCTCCCTCTCCCCCACTACTATTGCAAACTCTACCTGTTAGTAGGGACGTAAATACTAATTTCAGCTAGTTCCCAATTCTGTAGATTTATCGTGTTTTACTGTATTCGTATTCATATTCATATTTACCTGCCGATATTGTACTCAACATGATTAAAATCTTTTCGTCAAAAGTTTGAGGATTTCTTTGCTTTCGTTTATTTATTCGCTATTTATAGGCATCAGAGTGTATAAAGCTAATGTGATTGAATGCAAATGCAAGTTGTAAGGGTGGTCCTTTGAAAAACGGATTGTCGAAATGCAGTATGTTAAATCTGGTGGCGGTTTCACTACCACCCTAAAATTCACAATGTGAATTTACTCGAGAAAAGGAACAATCATGAAGCAAAGTCGTCTCGAGGCACCATAACTGATCAAACAATGACAAAACAAAACAGTCCAAACTGCAAAAAGCGCAAACGAACAAAGAGAACTGCAGCAGCGCAATCGCCTTATAACAGTCAGAACTATTGGGACGGGAGCTTAAACACCGGGGTTTAATCTAGTTTAACTCGACCAAAGCCTCATCCTTATTTTTGATACCGCTGTATTTGTCCAGTCCAGATAGGAATCCTCTATCTAAATCAGTGAAATATCACATCTGAATGATATATAATATATACCAAGGATAACGAAGCACAGTCTTCCCGTGGCACCGAAAGAAGACCAGTTGAGGAATATACAATGACAAAGCAAACGCAGTATATAAAACTACCGACCTACGGACAAAGAAGAACTGTATCAGAGGTACCGGCTTGGATTGGTCAGTAGAAAAACTATTGGGAGGGGTGCTTGCTTAAACCGCGCCCTTAATTCTGAAGCAGCTCCAGATTACAAACATACGTATGGTCTACATAGGGTCTTTTACTTCATTAGTAAACTATCACTGTGGAACATACATAAACAATATAATGAAACAAAGCAAAGAGCTAACATTACGAAAACAGGCCTATCCAAATATATAGAAAATTTCACCGCCAAAAACTGAAATTTTTTAGATAAAAAACAAACTGATATTGTTCATATTGAAAAAAGGAGTATTATGTTTAAGACATTATAAGAAGATACTGCCATCTGTTGCATTTTACTAACACCGGTTTGACCATTCTTTACCATTTAATGCCATTTAATGCTGAGCGCCAAAAGACAGCATAACTAGGACCAATTTTGTATAAAGTTTTATGTATGACCCGGCTGGAGATCGACCCTTTATCTTCCAGATACGAAAGCGGGTGCTCCACCAGCTAGGTCACTTGGCCCAAAGGCACAAATTCACATAGTGTGTGGCCCATTTTATTTTGAATATTACTGAATATGCTCAATAAGGCTCAATTTACAGGAATTGATATGACTATAGATGTACATGAACCAGTGAAAGAACGGGAAATAGAGGTGATCTATTCCTTTCCTCCCCCCGCCCACCTATCCCACCCATCTTACTACTCCACCCCACCTCATTCCACCATACCGACCCCTACCCCTCTACCCAGCAATCGGTCAGTGTATCACTTCCGCTGATGCCTGATAAAATGAAATTTTCCAAGTAATAAATTGGAATTCTCTCATCCTAGTAGAACAAACACGGAAAGACAGAAGCGGGTGGGGACATTTTGGAGAAGTCGGCATAGATGACCTCTACAGCTTTGTCGCTGGACATATTTCACAATAATCACAGTCTTGTCTCGTGGTATTTGTGTTATTTTGTAAGCATTGCATTGTGATTACCTCGCTTGGGAAAGAGAGAGCTAATCTTAGTGCTTTTTGTACGTTTGTTTGATTTGCGCTTGTTTGCTTTTGTCTGTTTCCGCTTTTTGGTGTCTGGGAAGGGCTGCAGCTTGTGATTGTGGCACTCCCTAGACTTTTCTCTTACCTTTTTTTTAAACCCAGAAACATCGAGCGGAAAAAATATTTAAAATCCTGGTTATTGCTTTCTTGGTAAGTTTGAAACAAGGGGAAAATAATAATAGTAATAATTATAATAATAATAATAATGAAAGCATATATAACAAATAACTAACTAACCCTCAGCCCGGGTCCCCAGTAATCTAAAAGTTACAAATGCCATATTTATGTGACCTGAATGATGTTGCTTATATCGTCTGAGGCCCTGAGGTTCCTTGGTTTTCGTCAGGCGAGCACTGGGATCGCCTGCGCATCCGCGAATCCCGATCGGTTTGTTCGTCATGCTTTGCCTAGATTACTTTGGACCCGTCTTCGCCGGAGGCTCTATGTGTTATTGGGGACCCGGCGGGAAAAGGTAACTTCTTGTATACAGTTTTAAACAACGTCATTCTATTTTGACATCCTGCTGAAGGTCATTTATGTGAACTCATTTTGTGTCAGTAAATCACATTGTATAAATAAATAAATAAATAAAGCGCTTTAGGACTTTTAACAAAGTATTAACGGGAATGCTGTGACTTTGCTATTTATCTTTTTTTTTTTGTATATTCTGTGACACAAAGACAACTAAAAGAAAGAAAATTTACATTTATCAACAAAATGAGTAAAAGTGGACCTGGAATGAACCTTGAGGAATACCACGAGACTGGTTTGAAATCTGACGCTGGAATTCATTACTACTTGCTGCCGTCTCTGTGAAAGATAGTTATTAAACCATAGAAGTATTCCATTTTGTATGCTATATAATTTCAACTTTGTCAGAAGAATTTGATGATCCACAAAATCAAAAGCCTTCTTAAAGTATACGATCACCACGCCCACCATTTTTCCATCATTAACTGCATTTAGCCAAGAGTCTATCATATGCACTAGAGCTGTTTCTCATGAATGCTTGGATCGAAAGCCTGACTTGGTGCTATGGAGCGAATTGTGTTGTTAAAAGAGTGTGAAAATTTGTCATGTACGTGTCCTAAGGACTTTGGACAGTACTTATCAAAAAATTAAGGCGTAAAAATTAAGCTGTAGAGAGCAACTTAAAAAAGTACGATTTTACGTATTATAGCTTGGTATAGGTTGGTTGCTTCCCTTTATGGCCGAAAAATTTCGCGGTATGTCCGAAAAATTTCGCGGGACTGAAAAATAAATAATCGAAGCCACATAAACTCTGGATGAAAGTCCTAAAAACTGTACAAGATATGACCACTAGGAAGAATTCATAATAGTCGGTCTGACAATTTATACTTTTATTGCTGTTTGGTGTAATTAACTGACATTTGACGAGCACTGTCCACTGTCGTTTTGCGACAGGATCTATTCGTACCCGGAACAAAACTTTTTCATATTGACAGTCAAAATGGTGCTTGATTTTGAGAAGTTGTGCATTGATTTGTCGATGGATAAGGTATTGCATTGTTTGCCTAAGAAGCTGAATAAAAAAAGCAGGAAAACAAAAAAGTTGGCATTTGAACATTTAGATTTGTCCTTATATCAGGCTGATGCTAGAATGGTAGCATTTTACACACACATGTAGATAGACTTTTGGCCTGGATTAAGGCGTTTGACACTCTTTATTACGACAATTTGGGAAAGTATGAGTCATTCGACGTTAAATGGTTTGATGATCCACCGCAGTGGACAGAGGCAGATAACTCGTCAAACACAATTGGGATTGAACTTAGTTCAACAGATATAGAACTGCATAATCCTTTACAATACAAAATAACATTCTACATCACAACGGGTACTATACAGGTTCAGGGAAATCACAAGGACCTTTTTGTCACAGATCATTTCCCTATACTCAAAAGTCTTGTGAACATGGTGATTGAAGCACAGTTATCTACTGACTCTAGTACCAAGGCAGCATGTGAAGTAGAGTCAGACAGTGACTCCGACGACAGTGAAGTACAACTGAATACAGAACATTTACACAAAACTGACGATGAAGTTACATACCTTAAAACTCTATGTCAGTTCTGAGGAGAAAGGCGTTGAACAGTCTAAAGAGCTAGAACTACCAAATAAAACAGTGGATGTGCTCAGTGCCCAAGATGGACAACGGAAGTTTGTCTTAAATTTTACCACAGACATAGAAGGGGGTTCTGTTGCCGCGCCCATATATAGAAGTAAAACAAAAGACTTCATGTCAAACACACAAGAGTTGGGTGAGAAGTTTGAAAACTGCATTTCGCGCATGGAAGGATCATTTGTGAAAGCAATCCAGGACTTGAGCAAGACTCAAAATGAGATTTTTGGAAGGGTTATGAGTTCTATACGTGATGAAAGCCTGTCATTCATGATGAAATTAAAATATTGAAAGATGAAATTCGCATGGAAATTATGGCACTTAAAGATACAGTGAATCAGTTTTGACCAATCACTGAGAGATCAAATGACAGTGATGAGATCTAATCATGATGATGAAATGGATTAAGCTTAAACGAGAATGGATTCCCAATCTGATAAACATAGAAATAAGTTAGAATCACTGACCGAAAACCATGAGACACAAATCAGGTCAATGCAAACTAAATTCAGATCTGATATGAACTCCGTCCAGGAACAACATGAAACTGAAATTAAAAAGATGAAACATAAAACGGAAAACTATGAAGAGGAAATCATCTCCCTAAAACTGCATGCATCAAGACCTTCTGATTTACAACCAAATGCTCCTGGAGTACAAACAGTTGGGTCTAGTCATAGTAGTGGAGCATCATCTCTAACTCAAATACCAAATGATAATGCAGCTGATACAAACACTGAAGGGACCAGCAAGAACAGACATACTAAACCGTTCGTATTGCTTGTGGGGACGTCTAACGTTAAAAAAAATCAAAGAAGACAAACTCAGTCCTGAGGTTAATATGGTAAAACATATTGCTTACACTATTCCTCAAACTTTACAAACAATCAAAAACATCCAGTATGATCAACCTCCCACAGAAGTTGTGTTTCACTCCTTCACAAATGACATAATAATGACAACGTCTGCTGTTAAAAGTTGAGAACTTTGACATTTTGCACTTTGTTTTTGTGTTCTTTTTAATTTTGCTGGTGTGCTATAAAGCCACCAGCCTTGACTCAATATTAGAAGAAACACAAATCTCCAGAGGAATGCGTTTGGGCATTCACGGAAGTGATCGATGCAACACAGTCCAGATGGAGAGACACCAAAATTGTAATTTCACTAGAGACTGCTAGGGCTATCTGCCCTAGCAGTCTCTAGTGAAATTACAATTTTGGTCACAATACCAATGTGAAACTGCTTAATGCACTGACTGAACAAAAATTCTTCGGTTCAAAAAACATACACCTTTGTGACAATTCCAATTTTTTCTTCAATGGTGAACTTTTTAGAAGATGATCAATATCATCTAACAGATAAAGGTGTTTCAAAGCTGGCAGCTAATATGAGATCAACCATTCATAATACGCTTGGGCTTCAGTACATTGGTAGCAGTAGGGCTAAGAAATCAGGGTCACGTGGCTTTGATAATACACAGGGCATAAACTTCCCTTTTCCATTTTTCCCACCTGGTTATCTTTTTAGCCGCAGAGGTAACGGCCGAGGCCGTAGCAGAGGCAGAAGGTTTTAATCAGGGCTAAAAGTGTACGGTTGTATGTTGCTTTTTTTTTTTATTATTTTATTTTTTTCATCGTCTGCTGTTAAAAGTTGAGAACTTTGATATTTTGCACTTTGTTTTTGTGTTCTTTTTAATTTTGCTGGTGTGCTTAGCCACCAGCCTTGACTCAATATTAGAAGACAGTTTGACTTTTTTAAAAGTGAAAAGAAAGGTGGCAAAGTACGTAGTTTTGAAAGCTTGTCTTTCTCTTAAGCGACCTATTCTCTCCCGTTTTTCGATTTTTTCGTTAAATATAGTTTATTATTCAGTAGTTAGTGTTTACTATTAATTGATAGTTAAATAGTTAAGATACAAGATTTATCTTTTTTTTTTTTACTATAATAAAATTGATGATTTTGAAATCATTCATCGGTCAGAACCATACAGAATTGAGGTTTTGCTTTTGGAATGTCGGAGGCCTCCGTGATAAATTAGAGAATGATCTGTTCCTATCAGAAGTTAAACAATATATTACAAAAAAATATCAGTAGAAGGATTTCATTATTTCCCTGTTTGCCGAGCAAAGTATGCCAATGGCAGCTATTACGGAGGTTTAGCAATTCTAACTCGTTTAAAGATACGACCACATGTTTCATTTCTACAAACAACATCCACTGAATACCAATAAACTCTTTTAATTTTCAGAAAGCTATATACCTCCTAGTCATCATAATATGTAACAAGATTTGCTCGATTTACTTGAAAATGACATTAGTTTATATAAAACTAAAGGTGACATAATGATTTGCGGAGCTCTAAATGCACGTACTGGATGTGAAAAAGATTTTATCGTAAATGATGGAATAGATCATCTTCCTCTATATGAGAATTATAATGTTGACAATCCTCCTGTACTTAGACATAATAGTGATGTCATAGTAGATTCAAGAGAGAGAAGCCTGATTGACATCTGTATTGGTAATCAGCTGAGAATTCTGAATGGCAGATGTTTTGGTGATTTATTTGGGCGATTTACTTGTTTCACGATTGTGTCAGAATCAATAATTGACTTTTGTTTTTCCAGGTCTCTGATTTCATTGCAACATTTAGTGATTGTCATAGTAAGTTGTCGTGGGGTATTTTGGCAAATTTCAATTGCTCTTACAGTGAATATAAGTTGAATCCTCTACCTCTCAAATATATATGGACTGAAAATTCAATTTCAGAGTTTCAATCTGCATTTCAAACGGTAGAAATTCAAAGTAAAATTAATGAATTCATTTGCTGATACAGATTACTCTACAGAGTAATCTAAACCGCATAATTACTGATGCGGCTGACATTTCATTGAAGACAAAAATGGGATGCATAAAAACAAGCATCATTTAAAGAAGAAACCAAAGAAACACACACAAAAAAAAAAATGGTTTAACACAGATTTAAAAGCAATGCGTAATCGTGTAATATCAAATGGAAAATTATGTTTCCAAGTGACCCAATCGTGAGAGGTAGATATTATAAACTGTTCAGAATATATAATAAAACTAAAGAAATAAAGAGAGACAATTTAAAACTAAGCTGTTAGAGCAAATCTGATAACCCGAAGGAATACTGGTAGATAGACATTTGATAACTCTCCTGCTCTCAAACCTGAAACTTGGGTTTCTCATTTCGAATCTCTAGGTACAGTTGATGACAAATTCGAAGATAGAGTTTCTGCACTTCAACAGTTAAGAGAAGAGTTAGAAAAACAACCGGTTTATAATAGATAATGTTATTAAACCTGGTGAAATCCATAAACTGAAAAATAAGAAAGCTGTTGGCCTGGACTCAATTTCTAATGAGATGCTAAAAGCAGCTCACGGCACCTTAGCACCATGCTTTCTTAAACTTTTCAATGCATGTCTATCAAGTGGTCAGTATCCTGCACAATGGTCTAATGGGTATATTACCCCTTTGCATAAATCAAATGATTCATCTGACCCCTCAACTTATAGAGGCATAACTCTCACAAGTGCCATCGGCAAAGTTTTCAATACAGTTCTAAATAATAGATTAGATAGTTTCCTAACAGATAAGAATTTTATCAATGAATGTCAGATTGGTTTTACTAAAAAAGCCCGAACTGCAGATCATATGTTCATACTGAAATCTCTTATTGACAAATATTGTAGCAAACCTGGTGGCAAACTATATACCTGCTTCATAGACTTCCGTAAAGCATTTGACAAGGTCATTCATGCCGGTCTTAAATTGAAACTCCTTCAGTTGGGAGTAGGTACAAAGTTTTATAATATATTTAAGAGCATGTATAATAACAGCCGTTCATGTGTCCGTCTTAATTCATTTAAAGTTCGCTAAGCTTATTCTTGGAGTTCACTGCAAGAGTTCTAATTTTGCAGTCATGTCTGAATTAGGAAGATTCCCATACTATATTGATATAGTTAAAGCTTCATTGAAATACTGGCACAGACTTGAAAATGTTGGTAAGAATTCCTTACTATCTGATGCGCTTGAATGCTCAAAGAACCTTTCTCAAACTAGCAACTCTTGGTATAATACCATTCAACAGTACTCAAATATCCTAGGAGTACCTCTAAACAGCTTCATACATATGAAACCAGCTTCCTTTAGTACAAAACTGTCAAAACTGCTGAAAAATAAATATCTGCATGAATGGTAGATTTCAGTCACTTTCGGAGAACTTGATACATACACAAGAATAAAAAGCAATTTTGGTTTTGAAAAATACCTCAGTTCCCTTCATTTCACCCATAGAAAAGATCTGACTAGACTACGTATTTCATCTCATAGGCTTAGTATAGAAATAGGTAGATATGCATGTCGATCTAATCGTACATGTTCAAAATGCTCACTGGGTGTTTTAGGAGATGAAATTCATTTTTTACTAGAATGCCCCACTTATCAGGCATCCAGAGTACACTTGTGGTCAATAACTATAGAAACTTCAATATGATGAGCAATTCTGATAAATTTTTCTGGCTTTTAAATTGTGAAAATGACGAAAAAATACAAGAACTAGCTAATTTTGTTCATATGAATTTAGACCATTAAAGTCTTGTTTAAGCCTAACCTTTTAATGACGGAGACATGATAGAATATTCTGCATCATGTGTGCATGCTCATGTACGTATGTTTTCGATTTGTTGTGTATGTGTTACTGCATTGCATAAACATATTTTAAACTTAAAAGAATCAGGATACACTTACGGAAATCTATTCAAATTTCGTAGTTATAGTAGAGCAAGGTTCACGTTTTGTAATATTTATGTCATATACATGTTATAGATAAACCATGGTTATTGTCGAGGTTTTGGGTATACTGTAAATTATACCATAGTGTGGTGACCTTTCACTGTCTGACCCCAAACGAGGCGGAGCCGAGTTTGGGTCAGACAGTGAAAGGTCACCAAATTATGATATAATTTACAGTATTCTCAAAACCGAGACAATAACATGGTTTATCTGCTTTAACCAATGTATGGGACTGTTTTTGTTGTTTTTTTTCTTACAAAAACTATACTTTTATTTATTTAGTATATCTTTTTCTACTTTTTTACTTTTATTTCTCTTTTTTTTATATATTTATGGTAAAGTGGTAACAGGCAGTCTGATGAAATGCTGTACCAATTGACCTTGTGTACTTAAAAGGATGAAACACCCCACCTTTTTTGAATTAAACTAACTGAGGCACTACTGCTAAAATCTGATTGGTTGCAATCTTGTCAATCACAAGTATTACATCAGCATCTTAATTTGGTCAAACTTTGTTGCAATCTGGTTGGTCAGCTGTAGCTTTGGTCATTATAATACACTCCAGACAGGCTGTCTGGTTTCATGTGTTTTATTCAACAAAAAATGTCATTTTTAAATAGAAAGTTGCTCAGTGCAGAAGTAAATTTGAAGTTCCTCTAACCTTTACCACTCTCTGGATAATATCAGCAGACAATATATTTGATGATACTTTCTTAGTTTTTCCAGCCAACAGAATTTGACATTTCATGCAAACTGTCTCTAGTTGAGACAATGTACATGAAGTGTCAAATCCAGTTACATGAGAAAAAAATAAGAAAACTATTTAAAAAATGTCATCTGCTGAAAATTGATGGTTAGCACTCTGGACATTTTCAGCAGACAACATATTGGTGATAGTTTATTTTTTTCCAATAAACATTTGACATTTGGAGACAGTTTGCATGAAATATCAAATTCTGTTTTCTAGGAAAAAATATGAAAATGTTCAAATTGTCTGCTGAAACAAAATTCAACATACAACATTTTGAAATATTTTTCTTATTTTTCCCAGAAAACAAAAACCTGTTGTTTTTTTTTTTTTGGGACAATATCAACTTGCCATCGCCTGCGGAATTAGCCCAGAGAGTGAAAAAGGTTAAGGTGCACTGATGAGTTGACAGTCATTCTAAAGTACACCTGTGAGATCTATAAATAAAACCATGGGTTAATTTTCAAATCTGAAAATTATCCCATGGTCCAGCTATGGTATAATTTTCGGTTATTGAGATTTAACCTTAGTTTTATTTACATAGAGACAATGGAACATCCATTGGTTAAGCTGATGATAATTCATGTCATTTCAAAAGTTGATGTTATCATGCTGCCTGTCCCCCGGCTGTGTCCATACTGACAAATAATGTTATTTTGCGATGGGGTATGCAAACGCCGCAGCAAGTTTCAGGGGAGCTGTCTTGGGTACACGGCTATGTTGTTGTGCACTGGATTCGCTGGTCGAGGTGGTTCTGGAGGGTACAAGCAGTAGGTTCTGGATCACTTTGTTCCGGTCATTTTGGTGGGCACCTTGGCCTAGAGGCATGCGCCAGCGGACCCGTTTGGGAGAATAGGGTACATAGATTAACAATAGATAACATTTACTATATCATATAGATCATAATATAGTTTGTTTTTGTTTTTGTGTGTGTGTGTTTTTGTTCCATTGTTTCTGTCTTTCCTTTCTGTCATTTGGATTTCTTTCCTTGATTATTCATTTGTTAGTACATTTTGATGCATCTGTATATGCTCCTATGTGAGCCGAAAATTCGAAATAAAGTATCTTGTATCTTGTATAGCAATGTATCTCTATTAACGACCAGCAACATCAAAGATATAAAACTTGTAATAAAGGCGTGTTGTGGTTTTTCGTATAATCAGCCCTTTGAATATTCAAGAAAACTCATTGCCAAGATTATCGTTCTCTAACTCCTCAATACTGCTTCTTACAGCAGAAATGATAGGGTGATTTAAGAAGCCACGTATATGATTCAAAAACATTTCAGGTTATAGGAGTATATTAAAGCTGTAAAGCTGTATATGCATTTGTTTATCACTAATTAGGTTGGGGAGTAAGTTACCCCACGCACTTGATTTGAATATATCTTCCAAACGACATAAGGGGTCACAGAGGATTAAAAAGAAAATCGGTTTGAGTCAAAATACAGACCTTATTGACACTGCCCCAAAATGCCCACCCACATAGTCTCCATGAGCATATAGTCATTGGGCCCATTATGGTATATTTGAAAATGTTCTGCTCATGTATACGCTCCCATATTCTAATCTGTAGGTTCTTTGTTTCCAAAGGCAATCTTTTTTTTTTATGTTTATTTTACTACACTGCAGCCTGGTGTTAGTGCAGTGCCGGCGGTACAACGTCTCCCCGTATATCACAATAGTGCAGATTATATTTCAAATCCTTTGGGATCATTGGGCCATTGTGGTATATTTGAAACTGCTCATGAAGAGTCTCGATAAAACCGAGACTCCCATTCTCTGATCCGTAGTGTGTTCTTTGTTTCAAAATGCAAGCTTTTTGACGTTTATTCTCAATTTCTGTATCTTGCAAAACGATAACCCTAGCATCGGAGAAATACATGGCTAATTCTTTTTTTTTGTTTGTTATGAGAGAGATTTCATGAAGTCTCTCTCATGGGAAATTCAGGCTGACATTACTGAAGCTTTCAACTCAGCTTCATGATATCGATGATTTATTAAATATTGACAATACGAGGGTGAGTCAATAAGTAACCAGCCTAACTTATTTCCGGTTTAGATACATCTTTTCTTTTTCGATATAATTGCCCTCTAGTGTGATGCACTTAGACCAATGGTGTTCAAGTGCCATCAGCCCAGAACTGAAAAAGTCAGGGTCCTTTCCGTTGACCAACTCAACTGCCGCCACGACTTCTTCATCAGACCGAAAATGGATATCCACGGATATCCTTTTTCAAGTTTGGGAATAGGAAGAAGTCGCTAGGTCAGGCGAATAGGCTTGATGTGGTATTAATTCACACCCGTTTCGCTCTACAGCATCGATTGCAAGTGTGGACTCTCGCGTTGTCCTGTTGCAGCAAAACACCTTTAGAGAGTTTACCTCGGCGTTTTTCACGGATGGCGGTTCTCAGCTGGTCTAACAAGTTTGCATAGTACACTCCAGTTATTGTACTTCTCTTGGGTAAAAAGTCCAACAAAATTATGCCTTTTGCGTCCCAAAATACTGTGGCCATTACCTTACCAACAGATGGTTGCGTCTTGAACTTCTTTGGCCTCGGGGATCCACTCTGAGCTTTATTCTCTGGCTCATAATGAACCCAAGTCTCATTTACAGTCACCAGAAAATCATGTTTTGACCTAAAACGCTTCAGCATGTAAATTGTTATTTCAAGCAAAAATTGTAGCAGACGCCTTTTTTTTAAGTCTTTATATTTCATATAAAATTGTCTGCAGCAGACGATTCACATAAAATGTCAAGACTTTTTTTCTTTGAAAATGAAAAAAAAAAAAAAAAATCAAACTGCCGTCTGCTGCAGTTGTAATTGGCGTTTTATATACTGAAAGGAAAAAGAAACGCAGGGTAAATTTTATTCCTAAATTTCATTCAAGTTTGTTAAATGTTTTACTATGATTACAAAACGGTACATGTATGGAACAAAAGTTCCAAATTTCATTGGTTTGTGATCAACAAGTCTCGAGTTATTGAAACTCATTGGTAGCTACCCCCCAAATCTTGAAATCAAAATCCAACTGAAAATCAATATCGGGTGTGACCCCTCTTGCTGCCGTTGCTGCCCTAATTCTCCTTTGGATAGAGTTAACATTGACAGTTCGCATCGGGATGTTATTCCATTCATCGATCAACGCATTCCTTAGTTGTGCGATAGTTGCGGGGGGGGGGGGGGAGGATTTCGGGCGCTTCCTAACCCTTCTGTCCAGCTCATCCCATATGTGCTCTATTGGGGGTCAAATCTGGACTGTACGGTGGCCATGCTAGTGGTGCAATGTTATTGTTTGCCAGGAAATCCTGACAAACTCGGGCAACATGTGGTCGGGCATTGTCCTGCTGCAGCAAGCGGGACTGCAACAGGACGCAAGATCTCATCCCTATACCTTACTGCGGTCATATTGCCTGCAACAATAATCAACTGTGATTTTATCCCGTGAGCAATGCCTCCCCAGACCATAACGGAGCCACCCCCAAACCGATCCCGTTCGACAACACAGGCGTCGGCAAAGCGTTCTCCGCGACGTCGGTACACACGACGTCGACCATCTGCGCGATAGAGAGTGAACCTAGACTCGTCCGTAAAAAGAACTCGTCTCCACTGCCTCATTGGAAATAGCCTGGGCGCATGCGCCGTCAACCATGCCATACGACGCAACCTACGTGCCTGGGTCAGAGGCAGACCAACGTATGGACGACGAGCTCGAAGACCAGTCTCACGCAATCGACTTCCAACAGTCTTCGGAGAAATTTGTCGATTATGCGTACCTACTGTATTAAGGGCAGTTTCGGTAGCAGTGAGATGACGATTCCGCAGATGTGCCAGACGGATTGTCCTGTCGACGTCGCGACGTCACGCGTGGACGCCCAGACCGCGGTCGGTCTGCTAAAAGCCCTGTCTCCCTTAAACGTCTAACAAGACGTTCAATTGTTGAGACGTTAACACCAAAATGATTGGCAACTTGCTGTTGCTTCTGACCCTGCATCAGCAACGCAATTGCCCTACCCCTCTGAACATCAGTCAATCGTACCATGATTGAAGAAAAGTTCAAAGTAGCGTAAAAATGAAAAGAAAAATCGGTAAAAGAATCGAAGAGCGTTGTGTATCATTGAAGTGTACCAAATGGTGTGAGGAAATCTTGTGCTGAAGGTTTAAACATGCTTGTTTTGCACGAAATTTTGGCTTTCCGTATTGTCCGTGCAATGCACTTTGTAGTGCACGGTTGAATGATTTCACACACTGGGTAGATAGCACATGGACCAAAGACTCGTATACCCGCGGTTCACATTCACAGGACAGTCTGTAAAAGTGTATGGCTATAGTAAACACCGTAAAAAATGGTTAAAATAAGGAAAAAACTCTACCCTGCGTTTCTTATTCCTTTCAGTATATAACTCATATAACGACAATCCTATATGGTGAGTACATAATCTCATTTGTTTCATTGCTGAAAGCTTTATAGCAATAATTGAATAATAAAACGCTGAGCAGTGTTATTCACTCTTATCTCATGTATCTCTATGCTTTAGGCCTGTTCCAGGATCTGCTGTTCTATAAATATAAAGGGAGAATCCGATACACTTGTGTTTACAGAAAGATACCCGTATGCAAATCTTTTCCCCTCATATAGTATCAAAGAACATTCTAGAGAAACAGTTTGCTAGAGGCATCATTCATTTTCTTTTAATCGAACATTTTCTTGTGCTAAAACAAGTTTGAAAACAATTAACGACTTTTGAAAAAAATATAAATGTTTAGAATCCTAGATTGATAAACTTGATAAAACAAGCAAAAACCAATCAAGTCATTTAACCTTCATGCTTTCATAGCTGCGCCTTCGCAGGAACTATTAGATTTGGCCAAAAAGTCATTGTTGGGAATTGACTACCGTCAATAAGTCCATGCTGAAACATGAAATAAAAAATATTCTGGTTCAGTGTTCGGTCGGTAAGGAATACTTGATTCCTTTGGTTTGTCTCTTGTTCTCATTACACAAACATGTTTACAAATGCGAGAGCTTGGAATTTAGAAGCTAACTGAGAAAAGTCCCTACTTAAAATACTGTATTCTTTCAGCCTGATTTAAACTACCTGCCAGCCAGATGCAACATCTGCCTTACACTATCCAAAGTTCACAATCATCCCATTAGCACTCTCACTGCTTTGATCATTTACTCTGGCATACGGTAGAATTGGCCATGAGTACTCGTCTTTGTTTATTATAGTGATTAATTTGATTTTATGTTTTTGCTTTGTTTTCGTTGGCTAGCTGTAAAAGTGATTTAACCCCCTTCCCTCCTCCCCCCACCAACACACACACCACCACCACCACGCCACCCCTCCCCCCCCCGCCCAGTGGTTTACTGACCGTAGTAAGGCGGTGGTCCTGGTGTTAGTCTTAACTCTTTGTTGCTTTTTTAGGTTTATTCTACGAGGCGATTTGGTCATTCTTGTGTTTTTCAGTCCTTTTAGCATTGCGATTACCTCGCTTGGGGAAGAGAGAGGTACTTTTAGTGTTTTTCGCACGTATGTTCGATTTGCGTTTGTTTGGTTTTCTCTTGGTGTCTGGGAAGGGCTGCGGTTTGCGATTGTGGCACTCCCTGGACAAAAGGCAAGGGCAAAAGGATTAGATTTGAATAAAAGCAAACCAATTTCTCTTATCAAAACACAAAAGATGAATGGAAGATTTCTCCCACTTTTGTTGGGGGCTATTGAATTTCTTCAGTTATAGGTGCTATAACAGAAAAAGTTGGGCTTTAAATTGATAGCCGCCAACGTGGGAAAGGAGGCCTACAAATTGATAGTCGGTCAAGGCCATACCGAAGGATACCAAGAATGAAAAAAATATAAATTAATTTGAAAATAAACTAATTAATAATTTTAATATAAATCTTTGAGTTACCGAATTAGGAATAAAAAAAAAACAACTTTAATTGCATTTTTACTAAAACAAATGTAAAAGATGTGGAATAATAAATCTTGATGGCCCTCATGGCTTGGCACTCACTGGTCTTTTGCCATTTGGATTACCGTCGTCTAAAAATCTCAGTTTTATGAAAAAGGTTTAATAATCTGCAATTTTAAGATCCTAAATCAGTACTACGAGTGTGTGGCTATTATTGTCTGTTTTATTATTATTATTATTATTATTATTATTATTAAGAAATATCAAGAGGATAATTCATTTTATGACATTTTATATAAAGTTTAGACCCATTAAATCAAGAAATAATTGAGAGAATAAAGAAAGCATATTATATAAACCATGGGAATGTTTAATTATCTAGATTTTAAAACCGCCATTCAACCTCGCTTCGCAATCATTACTTTTTGAGTTACCAAAGAAAGACCACTGATTGTGGTTTAGTTCGGTGGATTGATGACAAAAGCCAACAAAAAAGTTTTTGTTTAGTTTACGAAAATGTTACTGTTTTGAATAACTGTACCCTCTTGTTAATCGCTGATGGTATTAAACAAAAGAGTGAAGTTGCAGAATTAAAAATGAGAGTTAACAGGGATATTATCAAATCTTATAGTGAAGACTCAAATAAAAAATTACATTTACTGAATACTATTTGCCGGACAGTTTAAAAAAAGTGAGGTAATAAATATAATAACAGAAATTCTCTCAGATTTTTAATTAACATTTTTTTATATTAATGTTATCAATACTAATTAAGTTAGTATTATCAATGACAATAATGTTAATAAAAAATGTTATCCATTAATGTCATTACAAAGATGGAAACAATGGCTTGAAAAAAAAAAAAGAAAAGAAAAGAAAAAGGTCGAGCAATATTTTGGGGACGTATGATAAAATAAAAGATTATAAATTTAGACGAGCTGCCAGTGCGGACTTTTATAGGACAGCAACGGAACCAATTACAAAAAAAGTTGGGAGAAAAGATTGGTGAACAAACAGAGAAACGATCGGCGCTGATGCCTGATCTAACAGAAGAGGCCCATGGGCCACTATGCTCACCAGAGTTCAGGTTTTTTTTATAAACCATGGCACCCCCAGCCCAAAAATGCTAAACATGAAACTTGGACGCAATCGGCCAAGTGGATTCAGAGGAGATATCGTTTGACTGTGTTGACGCCAGACAACAGACAACAACGGACAACTGCCCATCCTATAAGCTCCCCCGGATCTGTCGGCTGTGGTGAGCTAAAAAACACAAAACGGCTAATATGGTTAATATTTCTATAAAGTTTCAGCCTCATACAACATATGGTTTCTGAGGAGATGATTTTTAAGTATTTCTTCTTCTTTTCTATTGTCATTGGTTTAAACACATTTTATTACAAGTACAACAAGGTAACAAATTTGACATGCAAACGAAACAGGATTAGAACGAAAGCATTAAATACTTATAGAGTTCTTCTCCTCTACGGTGTATACTTGAAGGCAGATTGTTTCACAGATCAAGGCAAACTGTTGTGATTGTTATTTCATGTAAGAAGGTAAAAATAATAAATAAGAATAAAGAAAAATTAAAAAAAAAAAAAAAAAAAAAGTAAAAATAAATAGATAAATAAATAATTCAATAAGTGTTTGTATAAGAAAACAGTAGTAAGAATCAAACAGTGTATAACAAAGTATATGAAAATGGCATTCTGGGAGAGGAACAACTGAGCTTGCATCCACAGGCAGATATTGTTCGGGACAAGTTGTACCTGCAACATGCATTTACCACAGATTTAAAACCGTTTAGTGTCCAATACAAATTTATGCACTTTATAAAAAATGGCTTTGTTTATATCAACAGAGGTTTGGATTGCCGTATAGCAGCAGATTTCAAGTAGGTGTCTGAATTGTAGATGTAGCATTCATTGTCATTCTTCCTTTTCCGCTGATCCAAGAAGGGCAGTGATAATTTGTGGGGTCGTATGTGGTATTTTGTGGGGCGTTGGTAGCAGTAAGTGATAGCTAAAGGATCGCTAGTAACCGCTGGTGGATGTTTTCGGGGTCGTTAGTAGCAATTATTGATAGTTTGTCGGTCATTAGTAAGTGGCTGTTTGTTAGGTCGCCAGTAACAGTTGAATTTCGATTTCAGGTTCATTTACTTAGTGGTAGTTTTTCCCTAGTCAGTAATGGTAAGTGATATGGTCGTTAGTAAAATGTTTTCACGACCATATGCTTTGAATAAGCTGCACCTGTGTGTAAACACTAAGAATGGATAGTAGGTGGTCATTTAAATGCCAGTTTACCGTCTCTGAATTAAAAGATTACCAGTGGGGTTTCACTAATTTATCAGCATTCATCAGCTTTCATTGATAATTTCGATTTGAGATTTATAGAATTTAGTAACTTTTTCTGATTTTTTTTTAATTTAAAGACAATACTTTTTTTCAAATTCTCCCAAAGTAGAACAATGTACATAAAATCAAAACGCAATGGCATACGAAATTAAGAATATTCTCTCTGTGTGTGTATTGGTGGTGGTGGTGGTGGGGGGGGGGGTGGATTGGAGGGAGTGGAAAAGGGGACGGGAGAGGTGATTCATGATTCACTTATTTCAAACTGTATGTGGGGAGAGGGAGGAGGGGGTGGTGGAAGGGGACGGAGAAGGTGATTCACTTATTTCAAACTACATTGAAAAATCTAGCCAAGAAGTATTTTCATTTTGGTCAGTTCTTAATACTGTTCTCTGGATGTTGTGGCCTCTCCTACGAACGGACGGGTTTGAGTCTCATTGAGACCTTTGTGTAGGTGATTTTGATTTGGGTTTTACGACCCTTTCAAGAATATTTCACATATCGAGCCGATTGTTCATCAAAGGTGGGCGAAAACCGGAGAACCCGGGGAAAAACCACCTGACCATCCGTAAGCAGAACTTGGCTTTCCCACATGTGACCCAAGCGAGGCTCGAACCACAGCGGTGAGAAACCTAATGGATTAAGAGTCAACTCTCCTATCCACTAGGCTACGGGGGCCCGCATTAGTGTGTGTGTGCGTGTGAGTGTAATAAACATTTTGAGCTGTTGTTTTTCTTTATTTCTTTGTTTATCTTCTATTTTATTTTGATATTGATACTGTTTGCAAAAGCAGTACTTCAGTACGATCCAAATCGTAATATGGAAAAATGAAAAACAACATATTATTATGGGCAATGGCGTAAAATACTGCCTTTCTTTCTTTCTTTCTTTACGTCTAAACTTCCTAGGAGGACCCAGACGGCGTACATTGTACACCCCGGGCTGCAGGATGAAAGCCTACAAGTAACTAATTTGAATTACCGTGGTATGGTTCTTTAACTTGCACATGGTGTGAGTTTGCCTGCAGTTTTCCCGATCCGAAGGACGGCACACTGTTTTTCTTTCATGCCTGCAAATGACATGAAGGAAAGCGTGTTCGGACACCGAAAATTCCCTCGCATAAGGGGGTCTATCCCGATTCTTTTAGCTCTAGAGGCCAGTGCGCTCACCACTGAGCTACCGCGCTATTTAAAATACATGTTTGATACGTCTTTGTTAGAAATAAATGTATGTGTTTTGTTGACAGGGCAACATAAAGCTAAGTGATGTGAATGTTGCTTTTTATGCACAAATACTTGATAAGTAATACATTAAAACCAGTCAAATAATAAACACTTTACCTTTCATAGTTAAACTCTGCCAAAACCACATATTATTTCAATGAAGCAAACAGTTTTGTTTCCATGACAACGTAATTCTTTCTTGACTGATAACTTTTTTTTTTATTCTTTCTAAATTGTCATCCAGTACTTGACTATCAAAGTGGTAGAAAAAAAATAGAATTGCAGTATAAACAGAATATGCTAAATAAAACTATGTGCTTTTACGAGTATGGGATAAATTCGACATATTTGTTGCCATGGCAACATAAATTTCTGTGTCATGTTGATTTTGTTCATATATTTGTGTTTCAATATTTAACAACTATAAAACTATCAAGTGGATATGCTTTTAATTACATTGTTCTCAGAATGCTACCATGAAATCTTTTAAAGACAAATTTACAATACAACATGTAGTGTATTTTTGTTGTCATAGCAACCATTACAATGGGTTTTTCAAACTTATTTTGTTGTTTTTGAAGATGTCCCATGTTGAATTATATTTAGAAAATTTTCCATCTATATATAATAGGGCAGAATTTTGTCAGACGTGAACCAATCCCTTTTGATTTGTATCCTAAAGTCGTTAGCTTACAGTATAGGCAGGCTCCGTCGTCCGCACTCTTCGAACATCTCAGAAACCGCTGGGCCAACCCAAATCCAATTTCATATAAAGCCTCTGAGGCATTTGGGGAATAAACATTTGTTGAGATGATCCAATCATGTCACCTTCCCCATATACATTGTTGTATCTAGAAGGGGACAAGGGGCTATTTCTCCACCTAAAAGCATGGATGGGACAAGGGGATGTCGTGTTGCTAATAATTAAAGTAATATATACTTAAATAGGTCATGGTCTTTTAACATTGGTTATGGGGCAACAAATGGCCCCATCAAATGTTCTAACGGCAAAACTGAGCCGCCAACAAATCAACAAAATGACATGTGCACCCAGCGCAGACAGATCAGCCTGGGCATCTGCCCGGTTTAATTGATTTTCACTGTCTATACCTTAGCTCCTTAGCAACCGATTGGGTGCACAGCGAAAACGGATTAGACTGGGCGGATACCCGTGTTGATCTGATTCTTTCATGGGAGGCCAGTCATTTCGTTGGTTTTGTCATGCGCTGGCTCTATTATAGTAAAAACCGTTTAAATTAGCAGACAGATTTCCTTCGAACCTACTAGAGCAGTGGCTCAGTTACTAGAGCGTCCGGCTTCCTTCAGGGAGGTTGTGGGTTCGATCCCCGGCTGAGTCATACCAAAGATTTTCAAAATGGTATTAGCTACTCTTTCGTTTGTGCTCAGCATTGAGAAAGCGGAACTGGTCGGTCCGGTGTCAGTAATGTGACTGTGTCGAACGTCACGACATGTGTCTGAGGTGTGATATGTGAGTGAGGTAGCATTTTTAAAGTAAGCATTGAGCTTCCTTCACATCCAGACACCGTCGTGATATAACTGAAAGATTGCTGAAGCGACATTTAAGTCTGAGTAAAATGAAAAAAATATAACTTTTTTTTTTTCAGGTTGAAATCTGTCCCGTAACTTAATGTCATACCCACACTTTCGCGAGTTCTTTTCACATGAAAAAATCAACAACATGACATGTGCGCCCAGCGCACTCAGATCAGCCTGGGCATCTGCGGTCTGATCAGTTTTCACTCTCTACACGTAGAAACCTTAGCTCCTTAGCTAAGGAGTGCACAGCGAAGACTGAAAATTGTGCGGATACCCGTGTTGATCTCTTTCTTCCATGGGAGCCCATTCATTTTGTTGGTTTTGTCATGCGCTGGCTCAGTTATAGTAAAAGCCGTTTAAATCAGCAGGCCGATTATTTTCGAACCAACTAGCGCAGTATCTCAGTTACTAGAGCGTCCGGTTTGCGTCCGGGAGGTTGTGGGTTCTTTCCCCGGCCGTCATACCAAAGACTACCGCTCTTTCGTTTGCGCTATGCGGGTCGGTCCGGCGTCAGTATTATGTAACTGGATGGAATGTCACGTAATGTGTCTGAGGTGTGATATAGTGAGGCAGCACTCTTAGGCATTGAGCGCCCTGTCTCATCCAGTCCCCGACGAGATATGCTCCGTTCCATTCCATTGCTTGCATACATAAAGCATGTACATAAGGGGTCATTTAAGATGATTAAAAACAAAATCGGCTAGAGTTCAAAATCAGGGCTTATTGACACTGCCCCTTTGGCTTTGACTGGCCCGGTGGTTTGTGAGGAGATGATGACGGACGTCGGACGGACAGTAGAGCCTGCCTATATTATAAGCTCACCTATGAACCTTAAGGCTCAGGGGAGCTAATAATAATGACAAGAGGTTCATGGGTCATGATTCACTGGCCTGAGTAAATCAGCCATAGCAATTCTGCAGTTGCCACGCAATATATTCTTCTAGTATTGCCAATCAACTAGGATAGAAAACTGACTGTGCCGTAAAAAGGTCAATGGTAATTTTAGAATGACAAGTTTAAACAAATTGGGTAGACTTTGCGTCAGCCTCAAAGCTTTCTTTGTTCTAGAGAAGATCTTTAAGTGTTTCACCTTATATGGGCATGGCGGTCATCTTGAACAAATTAAAAATACCCCTTCAATAGAAGGCCCTATGCTGAAAATTTGTAAAGTGGTTTCAGAGAAGACGTTTAACGATTACACCATTTTATACATGTATATAGCCCATGGGTAGGTCAGATATAAATTTGATTGTAACTAAAACGTTTTATTACTTTAATCATACATTGTAAGTTTCAGATATGATTATTCAATACATTTTGAGAAAATGATATACAAATCAATGAAAAACTAATTAACTGGCTGTCTACTAGTCAGTTGACAGACTAATTAACTAGCCATCCAATTAACTGAAACAAAGAAGATGTATTGTTTTATTGACAATACACCAAACCAGCAATTTATGAGTGTTAGAAGGGATAAGGAAAGAAAAGATAGAAATACAACAGCTGCCGTCTACCAGGTGGATCATCCCGTCGGCAGACCACAAAGGTGTGACACTACTGTTGTAGAAATACAGTCTAACTTCAATGTCTCGAACACCGATGGCTCGTTTACCATGGCTTTTTCGAACTCATTTTTGAGTCCCTACGGAATTTTTCCGATAGCTCAAGAAAACAAATATTGAGAGAAATTTTCTTATATTATTATGAAATTGTATGTTGCGTGTACTCATTAGAATCGCCTCATCGAGGCGATTCTAATGAGTACACGCAACATACCATTATTTTGTTGAAGATCGAAAACATTTTCATAAATTATCGTGATGATTAAATCTCATTGACTCGAACTACCCATCTCTCGAACAAATTTCCATGGTCCCAAAGATGTTCGAGCCATTGAAGTTTGACTGTAAATATAAATTTATCACGACAGTAGTGTTCAAGTCTAGAGGATTGATTTGTACAAAATTGTTTAGGAATCAGTCCATGATTTGGTTGGAAGTAAACAAATTGGTGAAAGACTAACAACGAATAAATGGACATGGGTTAGATCAGTCTGGTTTGTTTGAAACGATGCAGTAGATGATCTCATTTCATCCAGTCTTGGTGTTAAACAGTTTAAATATCAAAATGACATTTAGTTAGTCTGCGTGTTGAAAGTAAGTGCAAACTATATTAAGCTCACCTAAGCACGAAGTAGTCAAGGTGAGCAGTTGTGATCGGTCAATGTCCGTCGTCCGTCGTGCGTCAACACTTTGCTTTAAAAGCCTACTCCTCCTACACCCTTGGGCCAGTTGACTTGAAACTTGGTAGGAAGCATTGGTGTAACTTACAGATAAAAAAAATATATAATCGTTCCGATATAAAATCAAAGATGGCCGCCGTGGCCCACGGCGGCCATCTTGAAAATCTTTTTTTTCAGTTTCAGTAGAAAATTGCTAAAATCGTTCCGGAAATATATGATGACCGCCGTGGCCGCCATCTTAAAAATATTTTTTTCGCTTTTCCTTCTGACCCAAAAAGCCATTTCATTCGAAATTTGGTAGGAAGTATTGGGGTGACTTATAGATCAAAAATAGCTAAAATCGTTCCGATCCTAAATCCAAGATAGCCGCCGTGGCGGCAATCTTGAAAATCTGTTTTTCGCTTCTTCTCCTGAACCAAAAAGCCAATTGACTTGAAACTTGGTAGAATGCATCGGAGTGGTTTGTAGATCAAAATATCTAAAATCGTTTCCATCCGAAATCCGCCGTGGCGACCATCTTAAATCTATTTTTCTATTTTTCGCTTTTTCCCCTGAGCCAAAAAGCCAATTGACTTGAAACTTGGTAGGAAGCACCAGGGTGACTTTTAGATAAAAAAATATCTAAAATTGTTCCAATCGGAAATTCAAGGTGGCCACCATGGCCGCCATCTTGAAAATCTATTTTTCCTACTCCTGAACCGAAACGCCAATTGACTTAAAACTTGGTAGGAAGCATTAGGGTGACTTGGTACAAAAACAGCTAAAATCGTTCCGATCGAAAATCCAAGATGGCCGCCATCTTAAAAATCTATTTTTCGCTTCTTCTCCTGAGTCGAAACTGCCCCTTTGGCTTTGACTGGCCCGGTGGTTTGTGAGGAGATGATGACGGACGTCGGACGGACAGTAGAGCCTGCCTATATTATAAGCTCACCTATGAACCTTAAGGCTCAGGGGAGCTAATAATAATGACAAGAGGTTCATGGGTCATGATTCACTGGCCTGAGTAAATCAGCCATAGCAATTCTGCAGTTGCCACGCAATATATTCTTCTAGTATTGCCAATCAACTAGGATAGAAAACTGACTGTGCCGTAAAAAGGTCAATGGTAATTTTAGAATGACAAGTTTAAACAAATTGGGTAGACTTTGCGTCAGCCTCAAAGCTTTCTTTGTTCTAGAGAAGATCTTTAAGTGTTTCACCTTATATGGGCATGGCGGTCATCTTGAACAAATTAAAAATACCCCTTCAATAGAAGGCCCTATGCTGAAAATTTGTAAAGTGGTTTCAGAGAAGACGTTTAACGATTACACCATTTTATACATGTATATAGCCCGTGGGTAAGGTCAGATATAAATTTGATTGTAACTAAAACGTTTTATTACTTTAATCATACATTGTAAGTTTCAGATATGATTATTCAATACATTTTGAGAAAATGATATACAAATCAATGAAAAACTAATTAACTGGCTGTCTACTAGTCAGTTGACAGACTAATTAACTAGCCATCCAATTAACTGAAACAAAGAAGATGTATTGTTTTATTGACAATACACCAAACCAGCAATTTATGAGTGTTAGAAGGGATAAGGAAAGAAAAGATAGAAATACAACAGCTGCCGTCTACCAGGTGGATCATCCCGTCGGCAGACCACAAAGGTGTGACACTACTGTTGTAGAAATACAGTCTAACTTCAATGTCTCGAACACCGATGGCTCGTTTACCATGGCTTTTTCGAACTCATTTTTGAGTCCCTACGGAATTTTTCCGATAGCTCAAGAAAACAAATATTGAGAGAAATTTTCTTATATTATTATGAAATTGTATGTTGCGTGTACTCATTAGAATCGCCTCATCGAGGCGATTCTAATGAGTACACGCAACATACCATTATTTTGTTGAAGATCGAAAACATTTTCATAAATTATCGTGATGATTAAATCTCATTGACTCGAACTACCCATCTCTCGAACAAATTTCCATGGTCCCAAAGATGTTCGAGCCATTGAAGTTTGACTGTAAATATAAATTTATCACGACAGTAGTGTTCAAGTCTAGAGGATTGATTTGTACAAAATTGTTTAGGAATCAGTCCATGATTTGGTTGGAAGTAAACAAATTGGTGAAAGACTAACAACGAATAAATGGACATGGGTTAGATCAGTCTGGTTTGTTTGAAACGATGCAGTAGATGATCTCATTTCATCCAGTCTTGGTGTTAAACAGTTTAAATATCAAAATGACATTTAGTTAGTCTGTGTGTTGAAAGTAAGTGCAAACTATATTAAGCTCACCTAAGCACGAAGTAGTCAAGGTGAGCAGTTGTGATCGGTCAATGTCCGTCGTCCGTCGTGCGTCAACACTTTGCTTTAAAAGCCTACTCCTCCTACACCCTTGGGCCAGTTGACTTGAAACTTGGTAGGAAGCATTGGTGTAACTTACAGATAAAAAAAATATATAATCGTTCCGATACAAAATCAAAGATGGCCGCCGTGGCCCACGGCGGCCATCTTGAAAATCTTTTTTTTCAGTTTCAGTAGAAAATTGCTAAAATCGTTCCGGAAATATATGATGACCGCCGTGGCCGCCATCTTAAAAATATTTTTTTCGCTTTTCCTTCTGACCCAAAAAGCCATTTCATTCGAAATTTGGTAGGAAGTATTGGGGTGACTTATAGATCAAAAATAGCTAAAATCGTTCCGATCCTAAATCCAAGATAGCCGCCGTGGCGGCAATCTTGAAAATCTGTTTTTCGCTTCTTCTCCTGAACCAAAAAGCCAATTGACTTGAAACTTGGTAGAATGCATCGGAGTGGTTTGTAGATCAAAATATCTAAAATCGTTTCCATCCGAAATCCGCCGTGGCGACCATCTTAAATCTATTTTTCTATTTTTCGCTTTTTCCCCTGAGCCAAAAAGCCAATTGACTTGAAACTTGGTAGGAAGCACCAGGGTGACTTTTAGATAAAAAAATATCTAAAATTGTTCCAATCGGAAATTCAAGGTGGCCACCATGGCCGCCATCTTGAAAATCTATTTTTCCTACTCCTGAACCGAAACGCCAATTGACTTAAAACTTGGTAGGAAGCATTAGGGTGACTTGGTACAAAAACAGCTAAAATCGTTCCGATCGAAAATCCAAGATGGCCGCCATCTTAAAAATCTATTTTTCGCTTCTTCTCCTGAGTCGAAACTGCCCCTTTGGCTTTGACTGGCCCGGTGGTTTGTGAGGAGATGATGACGGACGTCGGACGGACAGTAGAGCCTGCCTATATTATAAGCTCACCTATGAACCTTAAGGCTCAGGGGAGCTAATAATAATGACAAGAGGTTCATGGGTCATGATTCACTGGCCTGAGTAAATCAGCCATAGCAATTCTGCAGTTGCCACGCAATATATTCTTCTAGTATTGCCAATCAACTAGGATAGAAAACTGACTGTGCCGTAAAAAGGTCAATGGTAATTTTAGAATGACAAGTTTAAACAAATTGGGTAGACTTTGCGTCAGCCTCAAAGCTTTCTTTGTTCTAGAGAAGATCTTTAAGTGTTTCACCTTATATGGGCATGGCGGTCATCTTGAACAAATTAAAAATACCCCTTCAATAGAAGGCCCTATGCTGAAAATTTGTAAAGTGGTTTCAGAGAAGACGTTTAACGATTACACCATTTTATACATGTATATAGCCCATGGGTAAGGTCAGATATAAATTTGATTGTAACTAAAACGTTTTATTACTTTAATCATACATTGTAAGTTTCAGATATGATTATTCAATACATTTTGAGAAAATGATATACAAATCAATGAAAAACTAATTAACTGGCTGTCTACTAGTCAGTTGACAGACTAATTAACTAGCCATCCAATTAACTGAAACAAAGAAGATGTATTGTTTTATTGACAATACACCAAACCAGCAATTTATGAGTGTTAGAAGGGATAAGGAAAGAAAAGATAGAAATACAACAGCTGCCGTCTACCAGGTGGATCATCCCGTCGGCAGACCACAAAGGTGTGACACTACTGTTGTAGAAATACAGTCTAACTTCAATGTCTCGAACACCGATGGCTCGTTTACCATGGCTTTTTCGAACTCATTTTTGAGTCCCTACGGAATTTTTCCGATAGCTCAAGAAAACAAATATTGAGAGAAATTTTCTTATATTATTATGAAATTGTATGTTGCGTGTACTCATTAGAATCGCCTCATCGAGGCGATTCTAATGAGTACACGCAACATACCATTATTTTGTTGAAGATCGAAAACATTTTCATAAATTATCGTGATGATTAAATCTCATTGACTCGAACTACCCATCTCTCGAACAAATTTCCATGGTCCCAAAGATGTTCGAGCCATTGAAGTTTGACTGTAAATATAAATTTATCACGACAGTAGTGTTCAAGTCTAGAGGATTGATTTGTACAAAATTGTTTAGGAATCAGTCCATGATTTGGTTGGAAGTAAACAAATTGGTGAAAGACTAACAACGAATAAATGGACATGGGTTAGATCAGTCTGGTTTGTTTGAAACGATGCAGTAGATGATCTCATTTCATCCAGTCTTGGTGTTAAACAGTTTAAATATCAAAATGACATTTAGTTAGTCTGCGTGTTGAAAGTAAGTGCAAACTATATTAAGCTCACCTAAGCACGAAGTAGTCAAGGTGAGCAGTTGTGATCGGTCAATGTCCGTCGTCCGTCGTGCGTCAACACTTTGCTTTAAAAGCCTACTCCTCCTACACCCTTGGGCCAGTTGACTTGAAACTTGGTAGGAAGCATTGGTGTAACTTACAGATAAAAAAAATATATAATCGTTCCGATACAAAATCAAAGATGGCCGCCGTGGCCCACGGCGGCCATCTTGAAAATCTTTTTTTTCAGTTTCAATAGAAAATTGCTAAAATCGTTCCGGAAATATATGATGACCGCCGTGGCCGCCATCTTAAAAATATTTTTTTCGCTTTTCCTTCTGACCCAAAAAGCCATTTCATTCGAAATTTGGTAGGAAGTATTGGGGTGACTTATAGATCAAAAATAGCTAAAATCGTTCCGATCCTAAATCCAAGATAGCCGCCGTGGCGGCAATCTTGAAAATCTGTTTTTCGCTTCTTCTCCTGAACCAAAAAGCCAATTGACTTGAAACTTGGTAGAATGCATCGGAGTGGTTTGTAGATCAAAATATCTAAAATCGTTTCCATCCGAAATCCGCCGTGGCGACCATCTTAAATCTATTTTTCTATTTTTCGCTTTTTCCCCTGAGCCAAAAAGCCAATTGACTTGAAACTTGGTAGGAAGCACCAGGGTGACTTTTAGATAAAAAAATATCTAAAATTGTTCCAATCGGAAATTCAAGGTGGCCACCATGGCCGCCATCTTGAAAATCTATTTTTTCCTTCTCCTGAACCGAAACGCCAATTGACTTAAAACTTGGTAGGAAGCATTAGGGTGACTTGGTACAAAAACAGCTAAAATCGTTCCGATCGAAAATCCAAGATGGCCGCCATCTTAAAAATCTATTTTTCGCTTCTTCTCCTGAGTCGAAAGGCCAATTAATTGACTTGAAACTTAATAGGCTACATCGGGGTGGCTTGTAGATCAAAAATATCTAAAATCGTTTCGATCCAAAATCCAAGATTGCTGCCGTGGCAGTCATCTTGAAAATCTATTTATCGCTTCTTCTCCTGAACCAAAAAGCCATTTGATTTGAAACTCGGTAGGAAGCATTGTGGTGACTTGTAGATAAAAATAGCTCAAATTGTTCCTATCCGAAATCAGTGGCAGCCATCTCGAAACACTATTTTTTGCTTCTTCCCCTGAACCTAAGGGCCAATTGACTTGTAACTCGGTAGGAAGCATCTTACTTGTAGATCAAAAATAGCTTCAACCGTTCCGATCGGAAATCACAAATAGCCGCCGTGGCAGCCATCTTGAAAATATATTTTTCGCTTCTTCTCCTGAATCGAAAGGCCAATTAACTTGAAACTTAATAGGCTGCATCGGAATGGCTTGTAGATCAAAAATATCTAAAATCGTTTCGATCCGAAATCCAAGATTGCCGCCGTGGATCTTGAAAATCTATTTTTTCTGAACCAAAAGTCCAATTGACTTAAAACTTTGTAGGTAGTATCGCGGTGATTTGTGGTTCCGGTGTTAGTCTTACTCTTTGTTGCTTTGTTGTTTATTCTACGAGGCGATTTGTTTTATGTCTTACCTTTTTTTCTTGCCTTTTTCAGTCCTTTTAGCATTGCGATTATCTCGCTTGGGGAAGAGAGAGCTAACCTTAGTGCTTTTCGTACGTTTGTTCGATTTGTGCTTGTTTGGATTTGTCGGCTTCCTCTTCTCTTGGTGTATGGGAAGGGCTGCGGTTTGTGATTGTGGCACTCCCTGAACTTTTCTCTTACTTTTTTTTTTTTGTACATCAAAAATAGCGAAAATCATTCCAATCGGAAATCTAAGATAGGCGCCATGACGGCCAGCCTGAAAACCCTTTTTTCGCTCTTCTCCTGAATCAAATAGCCAATTAACTTGAAACTTGGTAGGAAGTATAAGGGCGACTTTAAGATAAAAAAGTCTAAACTTTTTCCGATCAGAAATCCAAGAAGGCCATCTTGAAAATCTATTCATTACGAAAACAAGCCTATTCAAATATATAGAAAATTTCACCTCCAAAAACCGAACGTTTTCAGATAAAAAATACTCTGATACTTTTTCGTATATCTGCTCAAGACATAGATTTTGTGTATTCGTTAGAACCGCCTCGCCAAGGCGGTTCTTACGAGAACCACAATCTATGTTTTTGAGCGGAAATAAGAAAAATAATGTATACCCCTGTAAACCCCAGTTTTACTATACAAAAATGGGGTTTAAGGGGGTCAAAATTATATAGGCATGTTTTCGTGATGTTTTGCTTCTTCTCCTGAATCGAAACGCCAATTGACTTAAAACTTGATAGGAAGCATCGGGGTGACTTGGTACAAAAAAAAAAAAAAAAAAAAAAAGCTTAAATCGTTCCGATCGGAAATCCAAGATGGCTGCCATCTTAAAAATCTATTTTTCGCTTCTTCTTCTGAACCAAAAGGCCAATTGACTTGAAACTTAATAGGAAGCATTGCGGTGACTTGTAGATCAAAAATAGCGAAAATTTGATTCTATCAGAATCCAAGTTTACATAAATGATATGTCCACAGACACACTCAGAAATAAGACCTCGCAGATGACTGTGTTTGCTATCGTGAAATCAGAGGCACAGACGACACATTGAAACTTCAGAAGGATATAGATACATAAGGATGGCCAGAAAATGGGGTACGAGATTTCGGCCAGTCAAATGCAAAATAATGCAGATAACTAGGGAAAGAACAAATAAGATTGAGGCTGCTTACACTTTAGAGGGTAGGGTCCTCGAAAATGCATATTCCATTAAATACCTAGAAGTAACAATCACGAATGACTTGAGATGGAATACACATATCAGCAACATGTGTACTAAGGAAAATGGAACTCTTGGTTTCCTGAGACAAAATCTTTATCCTCAGGCCCCATTTTGGAATATGACAGCTGTGTTTGGGATCCCCAATGCGTGGTTCTTCAATAAGAAATCGAAAAAAAAAAAAAAAAAAAAAAAAAAAAAAAACCAGAATAGGGCTGCAAAGTTTGTTACTAGCAACTACTGTTTTAAAACTGGGAGTATGACTGTAGTACTGGAATCACTAAAATGGGCGTCTCTCAAGAAAAGAAGGAGAGACAGTAGACTGATTTTTTGTACAAAGGTCCAGTATTCCAACAGATTATCGTATTCCCCCAGTTAGGCGCAGCAGAAATCATCAGTCATTGGGTTTTTAGACCACCGCTGCAAGAACTGACATTCACAACGGCTCATTCTTCCCTCAAACAATCAGAGATTAAATTGCCCTTCCAGACGATTATTACCTCTGTTGAAGGTGCAGAGGATAGTGTGGCTAGGTTTACATCTCTGGTGAGAGTTAGGGACTAACTTCTCATATCATAGGGCCTGGTGAATAAATGTCATTAGACCAGTACAAATTCTGATTCTAAACAAAAGGCTGGTTGTCTTAAAACGATAGGAGGCATCGGGGTAAGTAGTAGATCAAAATAGCTAAAATCATTCTATTCGGAAATCCAAGATGGCCGCCATGGCTGCCATCTTAAAATCTATTTTTCGCTTCTTCTTCTGAACCGAAAGGCCAACTTAATCCAAATTTGATAGGAAGCATCAGGATGACTTGTAAATAAAAAAGAGCTAAAATCCTTCCGATCAGAAATCCAAGATGGCGCCATGATCGCTATCTTGGAAAACTGTTTTGCACTTCTCCTGAACCGAAATTCCAATTTATCTGGTAATCAGTGAGCGATACAGGGTCCAAAGGCAATCCTCTTTTGACTTTTATTGTCTTGGTGCTCTTGTTAAAAGAAATGCTGCTAAATCTTATTGCAAAGGAAAATATGAAAACACTTTCAATGAAAATAATGAGGGGGTGGGTAACTTATTTTTTCAGGGTTGGCGCTTCGAGTACCAGCATGATCGATTGATATCGAAAATATAGCAAGATATTTCTATATCTACACAATAAGAATAAGTCCTAGTTTAGAGCAGTTTGTATGTTGCAGTCCTTTGGGTCACTAAGCTGACGAACATCTATCTGAGAGAATACGACGGTGCGTTATATGCCATCCGACCTGGGTTTATTGAGAAAGCAAAAGGCCCTTGGCTCCATTCCAACCAAAAACATCCCAAATATCCGCTGATGTCGTATTTATTAAAATACAGAAATCCACCTACTGAAGTATGTTATCAGAAAACATTTTGTTTCAGTTTTACAGAAGACGTGTACATAGAAAAGTCATGCCGTCGGCGCGACACGAATTAGATTTGGAATGAAAAACACGTATTTCTGGCTCTGGGGGTGGGGGGATAGGATACCAGTCACATGTTCGCAAGCTCAAAGACCAAAAGAAAATGTGTGTTTAGGGTAACATGTTAGACAAAAATAGGTAGATTTAGATAGGGATTTTTTTTTTTCGGATAAACTGGCAATAGCCATTCTACGTAAAAATGGCTATTACCAGTCGACTGGTAATATCCATTTTCCATTTAAAAGGCTATTGCCAGTCGATTGGTATTAGCCATTATCCGTTAAAAAGCTAAATTCATACTAGTCGATTGGTAATAGCCACGATATTACCAGTCGACTGGTAATAGCGCAA
This sequence comes from Anodontia alba, assembly GCA_964016985.1. Classification (NCBI taxonomy): domain Eukaryota; kingdom Metazoa; phylum Mollusca; class Bivalvia; order Lucinida; family Lucinidae; genus Anodontia; species Anodontia alba. The sequence continues at coordinate 66,338,665 of OZ024830.1, read as the reverse complement.
TTAACGTAAACGCTCTATTACCGGTCGATTGTAAAAAGCATATTTCTACACTGAAATCAATATTGCCACTGGGGTCGAGGATGAAAACCGAGTTAATTCGAAATCCCAGCCGTACGATTTTATCAGAAATTTATTTCGTTGAAAACCCGGTATAAGCCTTCTTCTGTTTTCTAACTGAAACAAATACATACATATATATATATATATATATATATATATATATATATATATATATATATATATATATATATATATATATATATATATATATATATATATATATATATATATATATATATATATATATATATATATATATATATTGATTATAAACTCGCATCGCAATGTTTGTCATTTTAAATCATGGTGGGCTAAAAAAGTAACAAGAAATCATACCATATCATAAAATCTGGAGCACTGAAGGGGAAAGCTGATTTTAATGGTGATTGGCTGAAGGCACCAGCCTGCCTCCTGGATCCTCTGTTATTTTATTCTCTTCACGGTATGTTGCAATGTATGTATTCTAAAATATTTGACTGGATGTGGTTTAAACTTACTCAAGTTTGTCATCTCAAAACGTTTACAAGTACATTAAATATTCACCCGAGTAAGTTGGGTAACTTACTTATTTTTGGTCAAAACATTGATGAGTAAGTAAAGTAAAAACATAGACGACCAATGTTTGGACAAACTGTAAGAAAATCCTTACAATACTGTCACACTGTAATGCCATTAAAAAAAAGAAATCATAATTTGCATCGGCGTGGTAATGTTAACGTATTGTATTTCAGAAAGCTGAAAAGTTGGCTTGTTAAAACAGGACAGCACATGTATATTTGGTTTAAACACAATTTTGTTCATAAATGCATATTAGTTCTAACAATCGATTGGATGGTTTGAGAATGGTGCTGCAAGACACAGTATTTGAAACCTTATAATAATAATATAAATAATAATAATAATGATAATAATATAGTATGAATTTAGCTTTTTAACGGATTACTTGTTTAGCTTAATTATGATTTAAAATGACAAAAATGCGAGTTAATAGTCGCTCCAGATAACAACAATGACAATTTGCTGATGACACAAGCTTATATATGATGGTAAAAAATCCAGCATTAGCAGGGGCCAGAATGAATGTAGATGTTGGATACATAAGTATCTAGGCATTGACTTCCATCCAACAAAAACATGGTTATATCGAGAAAAACAATACGTGCAAAAAAAGGTAAGAGAAAAGTCCAGGGAGTGCCACAATCAAACCACCTTCTTTTATTTATGAACAATACACAGTTAAAAGCACAGATACAAACACCTTGGAATTAACTATTCATGGACTAAACACATTAAATTTATAACTAAAACATCTATGAAAGAAATCGTACCAGTAGTGTAAGAAAGGAGAGTTCGGGGCCACCCCAGAAAAAAATCACCCAAAAGATTCCTACCACCCGCTCAGCCAGTACCTGGACTACTTAGTCAATTCCGGAGCACCCCCTTCCAAATGGTTTTACGCGCGTTATATATATATATATAACATGTCTAACGGTCGTTTAATTTACATTAAAAATTTAGGTTATTTAATCATTTTGAACAATTTGTATGCCCATACGCTAATGATATCTTGCCGTTATCTAAAATGTATCTTTTATTGTCAAAACAAGAAAGACTGCACTTTGTTATTTCGTAGCTGTTTATTTTGTGATTATTTGATTTAATTGTTTATATTGAATGACTACTTGTTTGTAGTTAAACAAAGTATCTTGGTAATCAGCAAAACGCATTTTATTTCTGACAATCCCTTTTACAATGCCTTTACATTTTTAAGGCATTGTTCGTCAAGGCGGTATGAATATCATTTACTTCTTAGGCCAAAAACTCTTTGATTGGTACACCAGCGACCTCATCTTTCATTTTTCCAGTTACATTTTTTTTTTATTTTCTTCAGAATAAGATTTGCTTTTTTTTTTTAGATAATCACAAGTATCAAAATATTTTTGAGCTTTCTCATATAAATCTTTGTAGATATCTGCAGTTTTAATTTCATAAAACAAACTATCAGTGTCTGTAAACATTAATTGTATATTTATTTTATCATACTTTTATAACATGTATAGTGTAATGGGAATCTTACATAAAGAGTTTTGACAATTCAAGTGTAGTCATTCCAACATAAATAGGCCTATTTAAAACTAAATGTTCTTTTATTCGATTAATTACGAATAAGTTTTCATTAAACATTTTACCAGTTAAGACATTGGCTTTAGGTGCATGCATTGTAAAGGTATCCTCATTGCTAGAGAGTTTAATATTTATTCTCAAATTTTCCATGTTTTCCAAAGATGGCGTCGTCACTCAACTTATGAAAATATTTTTTCAAAATCATTTTGGCTTTTGATCTCATAGTCGTATTAGAGCCAATACTTTTTGCTAACCAAGAAGATTCAAATTGAAGTACTTTATGGATTTTAGTAAGTTTTAAGCCAAGTTCTAAATATAATTCAAGATTTCTAATATGCAATACATATTTATTTTTATTTAAGAGATTTGGAACCATTTTGTTGTTTTGTCACTTGCCAGATTAAACCTCTTTTAGATTTTTGCAATAAGATAATAGCTATTCATCTTGAACAACTTTTTTTTTCCGAGGCAAGAGGATATCATTATGCGATCATGTAACTGTTTAAAATATTCTAAATCGATGAAATAGCCGACACCTTCTTTTCTTTTTACATATATAGTTCCATTTATCATTTTTAACCATTTAAATCTGCCGGTTGGTAGTGATTTGCTCATTACCCAGTCATATAGATTTTAGCATCTAAATACATGAAATAAGAACTCTCGCGCATGCTTTTTTTCCACTCATCTTTAACATCCCAAGAGAATTTTGGAAGGCTAAATAATGTGCTGGATCTAAGTTTTGAGACTGCATGCTTGTCTTTCTAAATTGTAGAAAGACACCGGCAAGTATTAAAACATCAATTTTCAAATAAAGACCACTGTAATCTCCCATCGTTTTGCATTTAAAAGTTTGCCACACATGTTCATAATCATGTCATAAATAATTTCATAAATATTTTCACCGGTTAATTCATTTTTCGGTCGTAGCTCTTCTTTCGAATCGATAAAAAATACATCTATGTAATCATAGGAATAGACTCCTTTTTTGTTATCGGGGGCAACAGAACTGAATTCATTCTTGGTATGAGTGAAGCTCTCTTTTAGCAAGATTAGACAAACTACTGCTCTTAAATTTAAAGGAGTATGAAAACTAAATCACTAGTCATAAAGGCCATGTATTTTTCCATATTATTTGGAATGGCATTAATATTTTTATTGAATTTTCCAATCTCCTGCATAATAAGGTGACTATTATATCCTCTCAAATTATGAAATGTAGCAAGGATCTTATATGTTAATCTAAATGATCTACTGCATGCATTATGAGCAGATCCTCTGTACTTCCCAGTCACATGACATAGATCTCTAACAGGAACGTCCTATTTTGTGTACTTTTTATTGCATATATGACAAGATGAAGAGTTTTTAAAAATCTTTTTCCTCTTCTTTAATTACTATCATTTCTTTATTGAATCCATTTTTGATTATTTTATTGTGATTTCTTTCTTCCTCTAAAACATTTTCAGTTGATTTATATACAGCATCAGGCCTTCCGTATATTTTTGTTGGTTTACTATATTTATCATCATATGCGCAAACCACCTTGTATGCATACCTGCAAGCCTATGTTCTTGATATGCTTCAGTATTATTTCCATGCTTCTCTCTTATTGGATCAGAAAGACACTCAAAATCAGCATAAATAGCGAATGGAGCTGACAACTGCTTATAAAAATTAGTAACGGACAAAGACGTAGTTTTTCGCAGTTTCACCTTTTGCGGCCCGTTGAGCTTGAGACAAACCCCTTTATGTCCACTCAGTACCTTTGCTGATGAAAAAACAAAACTGCAAACAGTAATAACAAAAGAGCTTTGTGTCATTGTGATTTGTTATTGGCGACAATAATCTATAAGATAGTTTTATCCAAACGTAGTGACTCTTACCATTTTCTTCAATCAAGAGTTGATTACAAGTTTTATCACATTTTTTTCTTAGAATTGTAGCATGTAAAAATTTCAGACGTTTCTATACAAACACAAAATACATTGAATCTTATATCATTGATTGTTTCGCTCTTTTGTTTGTCCTTTCATTTTGCACGAAAATTATAATCTATTGTAGTTCACCTTATCTATATGCTCTCTATATTTTGAAATACTGTATGAATGTTCTTTATCAGGATATAGATATGCCAAATGGCACCATCTAAAACATTCGTTACCGTTATCATCGTTGATATTGATTATTGCTTCTTTCTTTTTTAATTCATCGGGCAGTGGTAGATAGATATGAAGAACCGAGTTTGTGCTTATCAACGGTTTTAATGATCCATCCGCTGCCTTTAGATACACATTCGCTTATTCTATTAAGAAGTTCGTTATAACTATCGCTTATACCATTACCTATATCAAGTTCATTGGCTATCGCTTTCGCCTTAGTTTTAAAAAAAAATTCTTGTTCTTTCCCATCTATTTTTATAAAAGTTACATCTAATGGACTATTTATTCCATTCATTTGCTTTAATATATCAGGGAGAAAATCAGATATCGGTATTGAGGATCATTTCCGTTGAGTATCCTATCATCAAAGTAGATGCTCTGACAGTGTTCTTTGCATCTTTTTTACCTTGAAGCAGGCTATTCCAAGCTCTTATAGTGGAAGCGAAAAGGAATTAAAGAAGAGACTAGTACGAGCGCGAATATATTGTATAGATTGATATGTTTGTTTATAAGCACCAGAGTGCATACGGCTAATCAATATGTTTGAATGTAGAATTTAGTGCTATCAGCGTTAGTACGGACATATTTATCAGGCAGTTATTAAGCTGGTAGTAACAGAAAAACGGATTATCGAAATGTGGTTTGTTAAATGTGGCGGTTCGGCAACCGTCCCAAAAAGGTAGTCCGTAGCCCATTGCATAACATCACCCGTGTTCATAACAGAACCATTGTACTCGATGGAACACGAAATATTACCACTAGAGAGCCAAAGGCACTGAAATGATAGATTCTATTAAACATTCATGAAAAAAAATCGTAATTTATATAAGACCTTTACAACATAAACGCCTAACGGCATTATGAACGGATTTGTCAGAACGGTAAACCAAACAGTAAACCTGCCGGACGACGCCCGCCCGGACTTCGCTGTTTTAAAGGACGGATTTTTGAAAACATGTCCAACAAAAAGGTTTCAAATTCCTTTAAAAATGTAGTACTACAAATTCAGTTATGAACTGCTTGTAATGCTATGAAGTTCCACTCGATGTTTTGAAGTTTCAAAAGAAAACCTTTATCTCAAAATGTTTACGTTTTAAATATCATATAAATAAGCATTTTCATCATTTTTATCACCCAAACATGTAAAACAACACTTATTGTTAATTATCACTACATAATGTTACTTGCTCTAACGTATCTTACTCGAAATTCGCCATTATGTATACATGTAGATTGTTTGTGGGAGTGGAACTATATAAGTACTTGTGCTTTCGTTCTAATCCCAATTTGTATAATGACTTGCATCATGTTGTAATGATAGTTATGTTACAATAAAATATGTTTAAACCAAATAAGTAAAATGGCCGAAAATTGGTAGTTTTGAAAAGAAAAGAGGTTTTTTTGCAGAATTTATATTGGATGGTAAACGTATTTGCAGTTTCTGTGATTTGCAGTTTCAAATGTAGCTACAATTTTATGCGGTTTCGAGATATTTAACAGGAAAGATATAAATAGTAATCGCAAATAGTTTGCCATTTCGTCTCCGGCATTTCCCTCTCTTATCGATTTTTCAGCCAGGGCTCGAGGAATTGAAATTTGCCAATTTGTCCAGCCATTTTCGGCCGTTTTTACGGAGTTTGCCGAGTAATTTTCGATCGCATTTACGGAGTTTGCCGAGTTTCCACATTGCCATTTCCAAATGCACATTCTGGATTATCTGTACCATAAAGATTGACATGCAAACATTTCTTATACTTGCTGAACTTACATACGCATAAGTATCACGATTACAAACAGAAATATAGCTCAATTTTATTACACTAGCGAGACTTAAGTCTGCTTCCCATAACTTACAAACTTATGGTGGCATATTTCTGCCACGAGATAGCTAGGTAGCTATCACGATACTTTCAATAATTATCTAGATATTTCGAAGTTTCCTGAAAAGATTATCTTAATAGTCTAAAGTTTCCTGGAAATATTATCTCGAAAGTTTACAGTATTATCGCGATATTTCTTGCATTAGTGCCCAGAGCTGCCATTTATTTTCTATTATCTATAAATAGAACCGATATCGGAATACCTTTGTTTATACTGTTGAAAATTCACCGAGGGTATTCACAGCGACTTTTATGGGTTTTTTGGGATTACCGAAATCCAATATTTACCGGAATCTTCCGAAATCTAATACGAGGGATGTTCGAAATGAATTGCTTATTGTCCTGTAGCTCGATATCCACGCGGGGCACGATAAAAACCAACACATGCCTGTATAGGGCTAGTCAATATCTACACAATGGTGTATAAATGTACATGTTAGACTAAGTGTAAGACATAAAATTTGCCATTTGAATACACGCAGTCATTGACCACTGCAGTAAAAATGGTTGGTAGAAGCGTCGACAAAAAAGATGAAATACGGGCTTACATCAAAGCTCGCTCAAAACTTTGTTGTTCTTTGAAGAAGCTGATGACTGAAATTTCTACTGCTTTTAGACCTTCTTGTGTGTCTTATGACACAGTTCGGCGGTGGAAAAAGAAATTTGAGTCTGGTGTAGAGTCCATCAAAAATGCACCGAAATCAGGTAGGCCAAAATCTGCATCTCGTGAAGAAATCGTTTCCAAAATAAAGGAAATCATTGAAGGAGATGCCAGATTTACAGTTCGTGATATTGCACGAAAGGTAGGCATATCACTATCAACGGTTCACCTTATTTTGAAGAAGCATTTGAAAGTCAGAAAGATTTCTGCTAGATGGGTGTCACATCTGTTGACTGACGAGCAAAAGAGGCAACGGGTTAAAGTGGCCAAAAAGCTGCTTCAAATGTTTCCAAAATATGACAAAAAGCAGTTTGCCAATGTCGTCACAGGTGATGAAACCTGGGTCCATTATTTTGAGCCCGTCAGAAAGGTTAGCAATAAGATACGGGCCACTAAACACAGCAAACACCCAATAATTGCCAAACGTTCTTTGAGTACAAAGAAGGTTTTGTATACAATCTTCTTCTCTGGTGAAGGAGGCGCAATAAAAGTGCCAGTGAAAAAGGGCAAGAGCATCACCGGAAAGTACTACAAAGACGTAATACTGAAGAAACTGAAAAAGTATTATCAGAATCGACGCCCTGCCACTGGTTTTAAACATGTCCGTCTTCTACATGACAATGCCCCAGCTCATACCTCCGCAATAGTTACGGCGTTTTTGGAGAAAGAAAAAGTAACTGTTTTGCCTCACCCCCGGTATTCCCCAGACTTTGCCCCATGTGATTTCTTTTTGTTTCCGAAATGGAAAGCATTCCTTGCTGGGCGGAAATACCAGTCCCGACAGGCACTTGGATCTGCCATTCATCAGTACCTTATTACTGTGCCCAAATCAGCGTACCGTGACGCCTTCAAGAAGTGGATACATCGGCATTTCTAGCCACGGGGGGCATGAAATGAGTACTTTTGGGCTAACTTGAAATTTGAAGTTTCCAGACAGAAATAAGCAATTCATTTCGAACATCCCTCGTATTTATTACCGAAATCCAACTACATTATCAAGTTTACCATGATTTGTGTAAGTTTAGAAATAGATGTATACTGGTTATTAATATACAAACAGATACTATGTCCAAGTTTGGAAGAATATTTTGGAATAACTACGATTTTATTTACGTTTCTATAATTTTCATAGATAGTTTAGCTTGTGACGGGTACATAGAAATACGAAACACAGCAGAGCATTTTTCATATTCTTCATATATTTTATATATATATATATTTTTTTTTCTACTGGACAATATCAAGCATGAACTGTCAAGATATAAAGCATGAAATGTCAAAACCGTTGTCTGGAAAAATATTTCAAAATGTCACCTGCTGGATTTGTAGCAGACGACTTTCATTTGGTTTAGATTTTCATAGCAAAATAATCTTGACATTGCATGCGAATTCTTCTGCTTGGCAGAAGATTTCACATGAATGCCGATAAAAGTCAAAAAGACTTATTTTTCTAAGGCGGTCGGGGTTATATACGTTTATTTATTAGCAGACGACATTCTGAATTTTTTTTCGCAGAAAACAGGTGTTGACGTTACATTCAAATTTTCTTCAACAAGAGACAATTTGCATGAAACTTCAAATCCCCTTTCTAGGAAAAATAAGAAAATAACAAATTGTCGACTGGTAAATTACCCATGGTTAAGCTTGGACAAATCTATTTAATTTGTGTGGGAGAGTTTTTAGTTTCTATGCAATTCAGCGCAAACAAAAACAGAAAAAAAGAATACGGACCCTTATCAGACGCCGTGACCTGTGACTTCCGATCTTAGTCTACACGGCTTGTCAAATTGTCAAAGTACACTTTGTGGAATATAAATTCAGCAGACGACATTTTGAAATATGTTTCTTTTCTTCTTTTTTTTTCAGAAAAAAGGGTTTTGACAGTACTGAATATTGTCTCCATTACTGTTTTCTGGAAAAATAAGAACATATCGGTTTGTCATCTGCTGAATTAATCCAGAAAGTAGTGAAGGTTAAGTTTAGACAAATCCATTTAAACGACGTGTGTGTGGGAGAGTTTGTACCATTGTAAGGCTACTGGTTTACATGCAGTTATATGCAAAACAAAACCAATACTATGCTTTATATCTTGTCATTTCATGCTTGATATCGTCTCAAATGGAGACAATTTGCAGGAAAAGTCAAATCTTTATTTCTGGGAAGAATATGAAAAATGTTTCGCTGTGTTCCGTATTTCTATGTTCCCGTCACAGAGCTAAACTACGAAGGGAAGTAACTCCATCTATGAAAATTGTAAATACGTAAATAAAATCGTTATTATTCCAAAATAGTCTTCCAAACTTAAACATATTATCTGTTTATATATTATTTAACAGTGTATATGTATAAACTGACACAAATCATGGTAAACTTGATTATATGGTTGGACCTCGGTAATTAACATTAGATTTCGGTAGATTCCGGTAAATAGTGGATTTCGGTATTCCCAAATACCGACTTTTAAGGTATGAGTTTGAACTAGGTAAGGGGAAATCCCGGAATGTCATAGATGCTTCTGTTCTATTTATAGCTACCTCGCTACCATGACAAATTTATCGCGATAATTTTATCTAGATACTCGATGTCAGTTCCGAGCAGTATCACGAAATTTTGCGTTAAAATATTTTCTGGAAATTAAAAAAACATATCTAGATAATTCAAGTTATTGCGATAATGTTTTCAGGAAAACTTAATTTTCTGGAAAATTAAGAATATTATCGCGATAGCTATCTAGCTATCTCATGGCAGAAATATGCCACCATACAAACTAGAATTCATTCTCTACTTTAGATAAGGACGTAAACCAGTCCAAAACTGACAATGACACTTCTATGATTCGACAATCGCTGCGCTGTGTACATTAAGTTAGCCTGAATTAGCTGAAATGAACCCAACGCAGATAATAGGTATTAGCTTTTGCAAATAGCTTGGAGTCATCAAAAGCTTTTCGAAAGCCTTTCCAATCAGCATTACAGATGTGCTACAAATCCACACACATCTGATATTGGGTTGTTTACCCCCGACAGGAGCAGTTAAGTAAGTAATTTGAACAGCTGTCAGAGGGTTTGCTACCTTGCAGTATCGTGGCTGGAAGTTTTGCTACCCGGTATTTTTCACACAGATTTCGCGTCTTTGTTCCGGCTTGATGGGTATTTTTCGGTTGACCATTATCATAATGCGTGTCTTACAGAAATTACCGTAAATGATCGAACAAAAACGTCTGAACAAACATGTTAGACCCTGCTTCAGATCAGAATGCTTTCTATTCTTGGGCAGATTTTGACATGCCCCAAAGGAGCCTTTGAGTCCGCCATTTTGAAGTTTGAACCCTTTGAAATTCTCTTGCTCAACTACATATCTATCATATCCCAGTGGTTACTGAGAACTTGTGCAAACAAAATTGGACAGAAAGAAAAAAGATAAAAAGAAGTAGAAGAAGAAAGAAGAAGAAGAAACAGAACAAAACCAGTAAGTCTTTCCACCGTTTGGGAGACTTAATTAGTCAAACTGCTTGTATGCCGACAACAAGACGGACGACCAAAATAAATATGCAAACAGTGTAGAGCCAGATGAGACGCTCGCCAGGATCTTCATTGTTTGTCATTTAGTTCTAGAATTTTGTTGGATATCCCTATTTGCAACAATGAACGTGCCCAAATTCAAAGACGGAAGCGTCCATAGCAGAAACTTAGGGATGAAAACGTTTATGCCTTTTTGAACTCAATTCGAGTAACGAATGACAGACAACAGTGCTAACTAAGGTCCAAGAGAAACCTACTATCAGATCCTCTCGCAGCTGTAGCATTCCAACAAGAACCTAACCAGACTGCATCCACCTCTCACGCAGATTAACTCACCTCGCTTTCATTTATCATTGTATAAGACCTTATTTTCCCTTGAAATGAGGTCTGTTTGGTCATTTCAGTTGTTAAAGTGCTCCCATACTGCCAATCATATTTACTCGTAGTATTCAGACTGATAGGTCTGAACAAACAGACTAGTCCTATATCAGGTCTACATTGATTGGTCTGGGTCTGTTGGCCACTCATGCGGTGGCTGTTTTATAAATACAACAATGGGTAAAACTGACTTGATAAAATTGTAGAAGTATGGGAAGAAATAAAGAAATCCAAACAGGACTACTAACCAGTAAGATGACATGTTATCATTGATCTAATGCATTAATCCTCTAGCTCATATTACATTTAAAGAATCAGTCTGCTTACCTGTTATAAGTCATGTCAACATTTAGCTGGCTCACTATTTATCTGTTTGAAATTATACGTGAATAAATAAGCCTGCTTACTTGCCAGAAATTATGTGTATACTTTTTCAAATAAAGAGTGAGCCTGCTTACCTGCAGGATGAAATGTCAACATTAAATGTCTTGCCTGTCAGAAGTCATGTTAACATTGAGCTACTTTACTGTTTACCTGTCTGAAATTATACATGAATTATGAGCCTACTAGCTTGTTAGAGGTCATGTAAACATTGACCTAATTCAATGATTTTCTGTCTAATATAACACAGAAAGAATGTGTGTGCTTACTGTCAGAAGATATGTCAGCATTGAGCTAGCTAACTATTAACCTCTCTGACAGGCTTATTTAAAACTGACGTATTGTTTACCTGGCCAAAATCTTGTAAGAGCTGCTCATTGATATAAAATCTGCATTGTTTTTCAATTGAAATGTGTTCTTTATTTTAGTGTGCTGTATATTGGCTAAAAATCTTCTTACTTGACATAATTTCCAAGAGGATAATTATTGTGTTAGTTTTTATGTATTTTCATCTATTTGTTCCATTTACATTCCACCTTGTACATAATAATGTTTGATTAGTATGTTCTATAAACAATATATATGGAAAGCATAAGAATTATAATATTCACCAAACAAATATATTGATACAGCCAGAATACACAGACAATAGCAATACATTTTTTAAGTTATGCTAAAACTGAATGTAACTTTGTATTCATAAACAAAAAACTTATGAGGATATTATGTATTAAAGTACCAAAACAGCAACCGGAAAATGACTGATTTTAAGGTAAGTTCTCCCAAGGAGGGTGATGTTTTAATGCTACACTGCTATTTTCCATTAGACCTTAGAAAAATGCAAGATTTATTTCATATGCCCTTGATAACTGTAGAAAGACAATATTTGTTATTTATATATGACAATGGTTGAGGAATTAACAATTTTTTCACAGAACTATCGCGGAGGCTTGTCAGTTGCACCAAAGAGACGGGATCTGTTCCAATACGTAAGGTTAAAACATTTTGATATAATCTGTTTGCAGGATACACACATTAATCCTAAATTAGACTCATTTATAAAGTCGGAGTGGGGTTTTGAAGCTTATTTTAGCTCCTATACTACAAATAGTCGTGGTGTGATGGTCCTGTTTAATGATAGTTTGAACATAAGGTTAATCGTGTGAAAACTGACAAGAATGGGAACTTTATTATCTTAGAACTAAACATTGAAAGAAAAAATATTACATTAGTTAATCTATATGGACCTAATGAAGATAAACCCGAATTTTACGAAAATAACAAACAAAAATTGGCCGATTTTGAAAATGAGGAGGTAATTATGTGTGGAGACTAGAACCTTTGTCTAGATACTGAAAAGGATTGTGAAAACTACTTACATATCAATAATCCTAGAGCTCGAAACATAGTTTTAAACTTACTAGATGAAAATGGCTTTAAAGACCCATGGCGTTTTATGAACGAGAACGTGCGAAAATACACTTGGCGAAGATTAAATCCGACAAGAAAACAATCACGATTAGATTTCTTTCTTGTTCATGAAAGCATTTTTCAGTTTGTCACTGATGCTAATATCACTTCGGGTTATAGAACAGATCCTTCTGCTATTACATTAAAATTTAAATTTCAAGAAAGTGCAAGGGGGAAAGGATATTGGAAATTTAACAACTCGTTACTTAAAGATAAAATATATGTAGTTAAAGTTAAAAGATTACAGAAGAAGTAAAACAAACGTATGCGATAAATCTGCAAGGTGAAATAAATATTCCAAACGAAGATGTGATTTTCAACATAAACGACCAATTATTTTTAGAAACACTCTTGGTTATTATCAGGGGACATACTATAAAATATAGCTCTTTTAAAAAGAAACAATTTCTTGCAGAAGAAAAAAAACTTGAGGAAGAAATATTAGATCTAGAGACCCGTATAAATACCTCTGTAATGTAACTGATCAAATAATTCAAACTGAGCCAGAAAAAAAAGATTAACAGAAATAAGAAAAATAAAAATAGACGGTGTCATGCTTACATCAAGAACCAGGTCTCAAGACTTAGGAGAGAAACCCACTAAATATTTTTTTGGCCTGGAAAATAGGCAATACACAAATAAGGTAATGATTAAAATAATTGATTCGAACGCGGTGGAACATACAGATACAAAAGATATCCTTAACTGCCAAAAACAATTTTATGAAACTCTTAATGATAAAATACCAGTTTCTGAAAATAACTCATTGACTGATATATTAGGCGGAAATGAAGGTAAGTTATCAGACCAGGAGGCTGAAACCTTAGAAGGTAAAATCACATATGCAGAGTTATTACATGCTTTAAAACAAATAAAAAATAAAAAGAGTCCGGGATTAGACGGTTATACGGCAGAATTCTTCAAATTTTTTTTAATATATTTAGGCATTTTTGTTCTACGATATGAAAATGGGTCGCTTTCAATCACACAAAAACAAGGCGTCATAACAAGATAAAGACAGAAATTACCTAAAAATTGGCGACCTATATCTCTCCTAAATGTAGTTTATAAACTTGCATCGTCAGCAATCGCAAATAGAATGAAAACGGTTTTAGACTCTCTAATACACGAGGATCAGAAAGGTTTTATTTCTGGAAGATGTATCTCTGAAAATGTTAGGCAAATCTATGATGTGTTGTTTGAAACAAAAAATCAAGAATTGCCAGGCTTAATTCTCTCTGTTGATTTTGAAAAGGCTTTTGATACGGTATCGTGGGAATTTATAGAAAACGTTTCAAAGTATTTTAATTTTGGACCATCGATTATTTCGTGGATTAAGTTATTTCAAAGCGGATCCGAATCGTGTATAATCCAAAATGGTTTTATGTCTGACTTTTTAAAATTAAAACGAGGATGTCGTCAAGGTGATCCAGTCTCCCCATACGTCTTTATACTGTGTGCTGAGATTTTAGGTAAAATGTTACGTACAAATGAAAATATCAAAGGCATAAATATAAACGGAAATGATTTTCTTTTCAGTCAATATGCAGATGATACGTAAATATTTTTAGATGGAACTGAACAATCTCTGCGAGAAGCCTTAAGTGTTTTAGATCGTTTTTATGCTATCTCTGGTTTGAAAATTAATATAGAAAAGACAAAGGCTATTTGGATAGGATCTTTGAAAAATTCTGGTTCGAATTTGCAGAAACTATAATCTCGACTGGACAGAAGGATATTTAAAAATTTAGGGGTAACTTTTACGACAGAAGTATTTGACATATGGGACGTGAATATACCGCCAATCATAAGTAAAGTGCAAAGCTTGTTACAACAATGGTCTAAACGAAGATTAACATTATTCGGTAAAATCACTGTTATTAAGTCATTAGCTTTTAAGTAAATTTATCCATCTGTTTTTAGCATCTGTCCCGGGGAACTAATTAAAAGATTGGATATATTATTTTTCAAATTCTTATGGAATTTAGGGCCTGACCGTGTAAAAAGAAGTATTATAATCAAAGACCTATCGGCAGGAGGTCTACGAATGGTTACTGATATAAATGTGTTTATTAAATCACTGAAAATTACATGGCTGAGGAGAGTTATACAAAACAGCAAAAATGTATCTTGGTACACGTTGTCTGGCATCGACTTTCAAAAACTTTTTAAATTTGGAATGGGATATGCAAAACGGTTTAAACAAAATTTGCAAAATCCATTTTGGAAAGACGTTCTTCAAAATTGGGCAGATTTTTGTAAGGATGTTAAAATCGATTCAGTTAATCAGATTTTGGATTTCCCCTTATGGTACAATGAAAATTTATTAAATGGTATTGATTTTTGCATTCGGGACTGGCATGATAAGGGAATTATATACTAGCGGAAAAAAGAAACGCAAGTATTAATTCTGGGGTTGTATTTTTAAAGAAAATTGTGGATTTCATTTAATTTTTTTAATTCTTTATTTCATTTTCTGTTAAATGCTATTGGTTTAGTGTCGTATAGCAGACGACGTTTGCAATAAATAGCGTTAAACATAGACACTCAACGTTATTGAATAATGGGTATCAATAGCGTCCCACCACGGGCTGCTGTCGCGGCTCTAGCACTCTTCTAACCATAGACCCGACTGTCAATGGTTCTTTGAGGGATATTATTCCACTCTTGAATAAGAGCTAGCTGGAGCTGTGCGACGTTGTTCGGTACGTTGACGCGCTTCCTGACCCTCCTGTCCAACGCATCCCAAAGGTGCTCGATTGGGTTTAAACCTGGACTGTATGGGGGCCAATCGAGCACTTGGACATTATTCTGGTTGAGGAAGTCGCGACATACCCTGGCAACATGCGGTCTCGCGTTGTCATGCTGAAACGTGAGATTATGAGCATTGACAAGCGAGAGGACGTGAGGCATAAGCACCTGATCCCGATAGCGTACGGCTGTAAGATTACCCTGAATAACCACAAGGGGCGTTTTCACCCCATGAGAAATCCCACCCCAAACCATTACGGACCCCCCTCCCCCAAATCTGTCGACTTCTCATACGCAAGCGTCAGAATATCGCTCACCAAGACGTCGATACACTCGTTGTCGCCTATCTGACCGCTGAAGCGAAAATCGCGACTCATCGCTGAACATTACACGCCGCCACTCAGCCAGTCGAAACCGATTTGGTGCATGGGCACGCAGCCATTGCATGCGGCGTTGACGTCGCCTGAGCATAAGGTTCGGGCCCACGTAAGGACGGCGTGGACGTAAATCGAACTCTCGCAGGCGATTTCTGACTGTCCTTGGACACACACGACGGCCATGTGTTCCGATAACTTGCGGTCTCTGTCGCCGTCCTTAACCTGTTACGAAGGTGTACAAGACGTATACGTCTATCTTGACGTTGCGTCGTAACGCGCGGACGTCCGCTCCTAGGACGGTCAGTTAACCTACCGGTAGCTCTAAGACACTGAACTAAGCGCAATATCGTCGACTCGTGCACCCCAAATTGCTGCGCAACGTCACGTTGCGACCGACCCTGCAAAATTAGAGCAATAGCTCTACCCCTATCCAGTTGCGATAAGCGTACCATTTCTTTCAACAAACTCAAACAACAAACGTTTTGTGTAACCGATACGAATGGAACGAAAGCTCGATCTGGTAATGTGTTAAAGTCTCTACCACGAGACACTATCCGTGCAGCACGGATATAACAGGTACAACGATATTGTGTAGCCTGTGTTCACGCTTCAGTGATTTTGTGCGATCTATACACGGGGAAGTACACTAATGTCACCAAATACAGAAAACTAGATCAGTTTGTTCACAAACAAACTTTCAGTATTTAAAAATTTGAACTTGCGTTTCTTTTTTCCCCAAGTATACTTGTATCTGACATAATTGATGAAGAAGGAAATATATATCAGTTTGAGGCTTTGAAAATAAAATATAATTTACGAGGTACCTATTTAGATTTTCAAGCATTCATTAGGAGAATTCCGGAAGTTTGGAAAAATGAAATAAATTATAATAGATTAGTATGTATTTTATCTAAGCATGATGTCAGATGCAATGTATATGTGAAATACTTGTTGAAGGATAAGAAGGGATGTAGACGAATGTATGATGTTATGGTCCCGACAAAGTCAATTCAAGAAAGCAGCACATGGGAACGAGATATAGGATATATTACTGAAGCAGAGGTAAAAGCTTATAATTCTGTCATACCAACTTTAAAAGAAATAAAATTAAGGGACTTTCAATATAAAATTACAAATAGGATTTTGGTAACTAAATCATTCTTATAAATTATCATCAACTTTACGTATCCTATATAAGAATGATTTAGTTACCAAAATCCTATTTGTAATTTTATATTGAAAGTCCCTTAATTTTATTTCACATAAATTATCATCGACTTTACGTATTCTATATGTGAATTCTGTCGACAAAATTCGGAGACCATTCTTCATCTTTTTGTGCAATGCAACCAAGTTAAAAGTTTCTGGAGGGAGCTAGATGACTAGCTATCAAATAACTTTGCTTTTAGGATGCTCCTAAACGACAAAAACATTTTTTCATACGGACAAAAAAATAAACTGATAAACTATTTATGTGTTTTGGCAAAATATTATGTGTATCCAAATAAATTTTCTGGACGAGGTCTGAATTTAGAAGCTTTCATGTCAATTTTAAAGAGAAAATATCAAAGTGAAAAATATTTAGCGAACCTAAATAATACTTTTGCTAAATTCTTAAGAAAATGGGCTATGTTATACAATTATTTTGAACACAATTAATGTAAATAAATGTGCCACATCACGAGAAAACTTGCCATTTTGCATATGCAAAAGCAAGGCGCGGATCAGTTGCGCGATAACCGCGCAGCTAGTCAGTGCCTTTGATTTTGCTGAGTCAGAAATTTCAAGATTCTAACCATCTTCTGCGGCCGAGCAGCCAATTCTGTGCCGGGCCTGATCGATTCCTCATATACCAAGGCTCCCATTTTAATATAATACTAACTTGCTGCAAATATGCATGATAGTAGAAATAACCTTAAAGAACTTTTAAGACATACTATAAATATGATATATGATTCGTATATCTAAACCTTACACTTACCCCACAGAACTTATTAATCCAATGCGTAAATCTTAAATATTCCACATATGCCAATCCATTTATGTAAGCGGTTTGCACGAGACAAATATATGTATGGGAAATTACTGAAGCGTCAAAAAGCTCAGGTGATTTGTGTCCGATAAGTATATACGCGTTAATAAGACGCACTGAACCTGTAGAAAAACAATAGTCTCATTTCCACACAACACATATTTATATACATATTCTAGTTATCATTCAACCAAAGATGCAATCATAAAAGACAGTTTTTGTGAAAAAATAAATGAACACTATTCTCTGTGAAAGGGCAAGTGCTTTTGACTGTTGATGGTGGTGTCTTTGCTCTCTTCACGTCTTATATGGATCATGGCAGTGTAGCAACGAAAATAAGAACAAGGTTTATAGCTTCTTTTTTATGGTTGCAGACAAAATATGATTTATTTATTTTATTTTTTTTTCTTTTCTTTAAGACAATCAGCGTATTTTCTTCCACAACTTATAACCACTTTAATTATGAACGAAACGACTGTTAATTTTGTCCAAAACCTCAAAATACCGGTATTAACTGTTTGATATGTCTTACAATAATGAAAATGTTATGTATTAACATGTATGTTTGTCAAATGTTTGTGAACATTTGTGAAATAAATTAGAAAAAAAAAAACTTCTTGAAAAACCCGTCCATAATGCAAAAAAAAAAAAAGAAATCCAAACAGACGACTCTAAAGTACAAGCGTGCTAACCATGTAGATATAATTATAACAAATCCATATTCCATTTACTATTTATGTCTGCTTCTACTTGTATTTATAATTCAATCTCGCTGTGTATACTAATTAAAAAGTGTTAATTGATATCGGCATTTGTGTTAATATTAGCTATTCCAGTTAACGCATATCCATTCCGGCCTCAACGAAATGATTCTGAGTAATACATGTACTGATCTTAACCAATTGATTAAGCTAAATCGAAGCTTAACCAAAATATGTCAAAGACAGGATATGTCTTATGTGCCATGTACTTGCTTATCATATGAAATTCTAAAAAAGAAGAAAAAAAAAAAAATGAATCATTACAAATACGACCTTAACGTTCATGATTTTGAGGAAGATTGAGGTTTAGACTAAAAACTTTAGACCAGTATCTGGTATCACTTCAACTGTCAACTAATTCCATGAAAGTATTCAGGATATATAAATATTTAAAAACTTTTTGAAAATGCAAAATTGTAAAATTTGAAAAAGACGCCGATGGAACGGTATATCCGAAGCTGCACAATAGTTTAACTTGTACTTCGTAGCCTACAGATTCTGCGCAACGCATTTGTCTACTGCACTGACTTTAAAGAAATAATAATAATAATAATAATAATAATAATAATAATAATAAAACACTAGGAATTCCGAATACTTTATTTACGACATGTCAGTTTCAGTAGAAAGGAGCGAATTCTTGCCTTTAGAGTAGATCTAGTTTCAGAAGGGAGCCAAATAAATATCCTTGAACTTGTATCATTTCCCTAAAAGACACTGGCTATTTCTCTGTGTGTGTATTAATATTACATTAACAATATTTAATTAATATAATTGTTTGCTACTTACATTTATACGTTTTCCTGCTTTCTGATTGGTGGAAAAAAGTGCATTCATTTCCCTGTCTGATGGGGCACTACTTGCGGTGAAACCCAACACCAGAGGTAGAACAATTCGCAGGAGATCTCGCTCACATTTGAAAGAATAAAACAAAAACAAGAGACCAATGGGCCACTATGCTCACCAGAGGTAAGGTGGGCACTGCCCACTGGCAGCCATGTATTTTTATAAACCACGGCAGCCCCAGCCCAAGGATGCTACAGATGAAATTTGGATGCAGTGGATTCAGAGGAGATATCATTTGAATGTGCTGACGCAAGACGCCAGGCAACGACAGACAACTGCCCACCCTATAACGCCCCACGGAGCCTTTGGCTCTGGTGAGCTAAAAAAACACGAAACTAGTAATGGTTAATACGGTTGATATTTCTATAAAGTTTCAGCCTCATTCAGCATATGGTTTCTTTGGATTTTTTTAATTTTATTTTATTTTATTTATTTATTTATTATTATTTTTTTTTGCATTTTGCATTTTGGTTTCTGTCGCAACCAATATAAATGAGCAGTAGGCCTAAAATCATATGGCAGATAGAACATTGCTTAAGGAAAATTTCTTTGAAAGTTTTGTCAAAATATCTTGAAAGGCTTGGCAGTAAATGTCGTTTTTCAATTTTCCCTAAGTCTATGGAAACTCTAAGTTGCCATAGCAAACAAACTAAAAGAGCTGAATTTCATAAAGAATATAAAACCTAGAAAGTACAATATGGTGAATATTTCCATTGTCTCAGCCTCATAGAGCATATGTTTTTTTTTTTTATCTTATTTTATTTATTTATTTATTTATTTATTTATATTTTATTTTGTAGTGGGGGGAGGGGAGGGGGGGGGGCATTTTGGTTTTAATGGCATCCAATAAAAATGAGCAGCAGGCCTAAAATCATAAGCTCATAGAGGATCTATAAAGGCTTGGCAGTAAAAGTCATTTTTTAAGTCTATGGAAAGTTGCCATGCCATAGCAACCAAACTAAGGAGCATTATTTCATAAAAAAACTGTTAAGGCAAATGGTGAATATTTCCATAAAGCCTCAGCCTCATAGATCTTCTAAAGAGATGATTTTCTTAAGTATTTTCTTTTTCTTTTTTTTTTTCATTTTGGTTTCCATGACAACCTATAACAAGGGCAGATAACACCAAAAGTAAGCAGTTAGAATGATTCTTCTTTGTCGGAACATACCCTGTTGTCAAGCTAAGTATATTTGAGAATTTTCAAGAAAATATTTCAATCCATTAAAGACGTTATAGCCTGAACACGAAATTTTGCCAAGGGCAGATAACTAAAGAAATTAACACTGGGCAGAAGAATCATCTTCCTGGTAGAGGACCACTCAAGGGAACAATTCTGTAAAAGTTTTGTCAAAATATCTGCAAGGGCTTGACAATAAATGCCATTTTTCTATTTTCTCATTGTAAGTCTATGGCTACTTTAAGTTAACATACAAGCAATAGCAATAAAAAACACAAAAATTGTTCAGACTAATAAAAAGAATATTTCTGCAAAATCTCAGCCCTATGTTCCATATCCTTTTTGAGATGATTTTTAAAGATATTCTCCCTTTTTACGGATTTTGGTTGCCATGGCAACAATCAAAATCAGGACTGGGCAGCAAAATCATCTGCCTGCTAGAGGACCATTCAAGGAACATTTCTATTAAAGTTTTGTCAAAATATCAGCAATGGCTTAACAATAAATGCCAGTTTTCTATTTGCCAACTATAAGTCTATGGCAACTTTAAGTTACCATACATACCAGCGCTTTTCAGCAATAGCAATGAAAAACACAACATTTGTAGAGCCTAGTACAAAGAATATTTCTCAGCCCTATGTTCCATATGGTTTCTGACGATATAATTTTTATAGGTATCTTTTATTTTATTGTTTGCTTGTATTTTGCCATGGCAACCAATCAGAATGAGCACTGAGCAAAATAATCATCTGCTTAATAGAGGACCACTCAAGGAGTATTTCTGAAGCAGTTTTGTTAAAATATCTGTAATGGCTTAATTACTATATTTCTATTTTCCCCATTATAAGTCTATGGAAACTTTAGGTTACCATAGCAACCAAACTTGATAGCTGATTTTCATAAAGAACACAAATTTAAAATCCCGCAGTGGATAGGTGCTTCAGATAAAATTTTGTCATGATTGGCCAAGCGGCTTCAGAGGAGATGTCATTTGAAAGTGTGAACGACGCCGACGCTGACATCGACGCCGACACCGGACTACGGACCAATACCTATCCTATAAGCTCCCCCAGGGCCTTCGGCTCTGGTGAGCTAAAAATAATTATTCTTGGCTTAATTGTGCTATTCTTTTGTATTAAAATAGCAATAAAATGTCTTGAACTTTTTTTTGTTCCTAATTCTCCCACTATTTTAGCTCACCTGAGCTATGTTCAGGATGAGCAATAGTGATCACTTTTCGTCTGTCGTCCGTCCTTCCATCCGTCCGTCCGTTAACATTTTCAAACGACTTCTCTGAAGCCGCTGAGCCAATTTTGCTCAAATTTCATATGGAGCCTCCTTATGTTGGGGGAACAAACGATTGCTAAAATGGTCGTGGTCCATTGACCAAGATGGCCGCCATGACCATATATGGTAAAAACATTTAAAAATCTTCTTCTCCAGATCTAAGGATGCCTTGGGGCTGAATCTTTGCACAAATCATCGGGGACGAGCGATCTACCAAAATTGCTAAAATAATTGTTGTACATTGACGTTGGACCTTTTTACGACAAGGTCAAGTTTGCTTCCCCATGCATTTGTTTGGGCACCATACATTTGTATGGGAAAAATGTTGAGAATTTCAACCGATTTCTCCTCTTACGCCTCTGGGCCAATGTAGCTGAAATTTCAAGTGGAGCCTCCTTGGGGTAGGGGAACGAAAGATTGCAAAAATGGTCGCGGTCCATTGACCAAGATGGCCATCATACCCACACATGGTAAAAACCTTCTCCAGAATTGAGGAAGCCTTGGAGCTGAATCTTTGCATAAATCATCGAGGACGAGAGGTCTACCAAAATAATTGTTGTACATTGACGTTGGACCTTTTTACGACAAGGTCAAGTTTGCTTCCCCATGCATTTGTTTGGGCACCATACATTTGTATGGGAAAAATGTTGAGAATTTCAACCGATTTCTCCTCTTACGCCTCTGGGCCAATGTAGCTGAAATTTCAAGTGGAGCCTCCTTGGGGTAGGGGAACGAAAGATTGCAAAAATGGTCGCGGCCCATTGACCAAGATGGCCATCATACCCACACATGGTAAAAACCTTCTCCAGAATTGAGGAAGCCTTGGAGCTGAATCTTTGCATAAATCATCGAGGACGAGAGGTCTACCAAAATAATTGTTGTACATTGACGTTGGACCTTTTTACGACAAGGTCAAGTTTGCTTCCCCATGCATTTGTTTGGGCACCATACATTTGTATGGGAAAAATGTTGAGAATTTCAACCGATTTCTCCTCTTACGCCTCTGGGCCAATGTAGCTGAAATTTCAAGTGGAGCCTCCTTGGGGTAGGGGAACGAAAGATTGCCAAAATGGTCGCGGTCCATTGACCAAGATGGCCATCATACCCACACATGGTAAAAACCTTCTCCAGAATTGAGGAAGCCTTGGAGCTGAATCTTTGCATAAATCATCGAGGACGAGAGGTCTACCAAAGTTGCTAAAAAATTTGACATTTGATCTTTTAGGGCAAGGTCAAGTTTACTTCCCTATGCATTTGTATTGGCCCCATATGTTTATATGAGAAAAATGCTGAGAATTTCAAATGACTTCTCCTCTGAAGCCGCTAGATCAATGTTTTTCAAATTTCATGTGGAGCCTCCTTGGGGCAGGGGAAAGAATGATTGCTAAAATGGTCGCGGTTTATTGATCAAGATGGCCGCCATGCCCATATATGGTAAAAACCTTTAAAATCTTCTTCTCCAGAACCAGGGGCACAAATCATCATGGATGGGAGGTCTATCAAAATTGCTAAAATGATGGTCCGATGTTGACGTTTGACCTTTTAACGGCAAGGTCAAATTTGCCCTGGCATGCATTTGTATGGGCCCTATACATTTATATGGGGAAAATGTTGAGAATTCATATTTTGGGCATCTCTACAATCCAGTTGAATTGAAACTTGTTGACTAGCATAATTGCACTAATAATAGACACAAATTATCTAAATGAGCCGATAGAAAATTCAAGATGGCTGCCAGGGCTGCCATCTTGTAAATCAATTTTCGACATCTCTTCCCAAACCTTTGGTTGCCTTGAGCCGAAACTGCTCTGTAGCAACAGGATGATTTCTGGATTGAAATGAGCTAAAATTGTGTCGATCGGTAATCCAAGATGGTTGCAACAACAAGATGGTCGCGAGAACTGGAAATAGAAAATCTTCAAAAAACATCTTGTCCTTGTCCAATGGCTTGATTTCAAATTATATTTGCACAGAAGTGTTCCGCCAGTGGCTCACTACCAGACTTGTTAAAAGAGTTCTGCTTGGATGAACAGAATGGCAGCCAGAGATAAAAATAGAAAACCCTTTAAAAGACATCCTGATTTCAAAGTAATTTCACAGAAGTATTCCTCTTACATCGCTTTACTATAATTGCTAAAAAAGTTCTGCTCGGCTGAAGCAAATGGCCGCTAGAGCTAAAAATAGAAAAAAAAAATCTCCTCCTTGGCCAGTAGTCTGATTTCAAAATGTTCCTCTTATCCCCCTTTACCAAAATTGCCAAAATGGTTCTGCTCTGCTGAACAAAATGACCACCAGAGCTAAAAATAGAAAACCCTTTAAACGATATCTGCGTAGCCAGTGGCCAGATTTCAAAATAATTTCACAACAATGTTCCTCTTATGCCCCATTGCCAAAATTGCTGAAGTGGTTCTGCTCTGCTGAACAAAATGGTTGACAGAGCTAAAAAAACTTTTAAAGGACAGGATAAATAGATGAATCAAATATCTTCTGAAAAATATTTGAACTTTTTTTACTTGTGGCACTTTGAAAATTTCAGTATTTTAACCTTGTAAGCAAGATATCTCAAAAACTGTTTAGTTGTCTTTTCATAAGTTTCAATAGTTGACAGTATTGGAAAAATGTTGCATGCCATCTGCATATCTGCAGTGGCGGTTTCACTCAGGTGAGCGAGTTGTGGCCCCTGGGTCTCTTGTTTTGAATCTGTTAGCTGACTGGCAAAAAGTGTGGACCGTATTCATGTTCAGTCGGCTTCTTAAAAGCAGTCTGTGCATTATTTACAGTAAATGAACTAAAATTTTGAACACTATACATGTATTCTATACTTTATTTGCCTAAATTTTGCTTTTCATGCATTTTTTTTTAAATACTGAATCCCAAAAGGAGCAGTCTGATCAGGGTCTGCACTATTTGCATGTGCCATTTGGTGTATTAAATTTTAGGACATTTATTATACACTGTTTCCTTTACAATAGTTACAATATCTGATTGTCCAAATACTGAGAGCGAATTAAAAGGTCAGTTTAATTATTCAGTAAAAAGTTTTTGCTTGTTTATTCCAGGATTTTGATGCAGCATAGATACTTAAAGATATGGCAGAACTTCGTAGCATAGTTAAACAACAGGACAAGAAGATTGCAGCACTAGAGAGAAGGCTCAGTGAGTTTGAGGGCGATGTGAGGGAAATTGCAAATGATGAAAGCTAGATGACTATCTTTTACGAGGCTCTTAATGGACAATATTCAAATGAACATTTTTTTATTTGGCTGTTTTGGGGTCCCATTAGAACTGTATGAGTGGTTATGAATGGGATCAAGACTATGGTTTTGTAGAGAAATAAGTGAAAAAAATTAAAAAACAAAAAAACAAAAAAACTTCTTGTCTGAATCCTTGAATAAGTGTGGCACAACAACTGCTGCAGATTTCCATATAACTCATTTTCTTATATTTTAAAGAAGAAAAGTACAGTACTTTAAATGGTAAAAGTCTCAAGGGTTATCTTAAAAGGATAGGTCTCATGCTTGGGCTATTCAGTTCCAGTATAAAATGTACAAGTAAATTGGAATTCTCATGAGTTTAATGTAAATTTCCAAATAAACTGGAATTCTCGTGAATTTAATATGAACTTCCATATCAGTTGGAATTCTCATGATTTGCTGTAAAGCATGTTAATTTGAATTCTCTTGAGTTTAATGTCAATTTCCATGTTAATTAGAATTCTGAAGGATTTCATGTTGATTTCCATGTAAATTGGAATTCATGATTTTACTATAAATGGCTCTGTACATTGCAGATCTCATGATTTTACTGTTAATTGCCGTCGGCCTTGGTGGCTTAGTTGGATGCATGTCCAACTGGTGAATAGGAGTTTGCGGATTTGACCCCGCCAGGCCGGCAACATTCTTTCGTGGAGATTTGATCAGTCTCTCCCTTCCGCTGATTCAAGAAGGGCAGTTGTCATTTTCTGGTGAAAGAATGTGCACAATGCTGGTTAACCGCTTAGAGGATTAAGCCTGCCTAGTAAAAGTGTGGTTAGGTAAACTGACCATGCTCGACATGACCCCATTGGGTTGACTGGGCCATAAAACCTCAACACAAACTGTAAATTTCCATGACTCCAGAAAACATACATTTTAAAACAAATAGAGCTATTTCTGCACAGTAAGACTCATTGTGATTTCTCATTAGACCCAGTCAGCATTCTACGTAAATCTATATCGGGCCGTCATCGGCCCGTCAGGGTAGCTGACGGGCCGATGACGGCCGGATGTAGATTTACGTAGAATGCTAGCTGGGGATTGACTAATGCTCAGACTGGTCTGGGCCTTCATTGACTTTCACTGATAGCTGAATGGCATCTGACATTGGATGAGTTTACATAGCTCTTGATAAGATGCTTTTTTTTCAGTACAAAAGTATTGATACTTTTCTTATTTCTCCGCAAAAACATATATTGTGGGTACTCATTAGAAGGGCCTGAGCGAAACGCTTCTAATGAGTACCCAAAACATAATTATGTTTTCATGGAGAAGTAAGAAAAATATTTACCTGGTACCCACTCTTATCTAGACCTATGGTTTATCTTGTCTCTATTTAGTAAAATCATGAAGAAAGCATTTTGTACTGGAACTTGTATCCTGACCATGTCTATATCATTAGGATCATCTCATTTATCTTTTACAGCTTTTTTGTTTTAGTGTCACCTGGGTTTGCTTTTTACTTGGCTGACTTTTTGGAGTGTAAATTACTGCTGACTCTTATAGAGGTAGCCATTAATTGAGCTGCATCTTTGCAGTATTTTAAAAGAATATGTGAATAAAATGGGCCCAGATTCATAGCTACAGATAAGAGGGGGTATCCACATAATATTTTTCTTATTTCTCAATGAAAACATATGTTGTGGGTACTCATTAGAAGTGCATCACCGAGGCGCTTCTAATGAGTACCACAACATATGTTTTTGTTGAGAAATAAGAAAGATATCAGCAATTTTTGGATGAAAAAAACGCCTTATCTGTTGCAATGCAGATTTAAGTAAACATCCACACAGTCCATTCAGGCTATTTATTTCACTTTAAATGGTAAATGTCTTGAATTTCAGCTACATGTACTTTATTCCATATTGGTTTTGCCTAATTAATCCAATTAGACTCCAAAAATCTATTGTCTGATTTGATCAAACTGCACAGATGCTTTGTCTGATTAGAGCAAGCTGCACAGATGCATTGTCTAATTTGATCAAACTGCACTGAATTTTTCTCTGATTTGATCAAACTGCATAGATGCCTTGGTTGAATGAGTCTGTGCATTTTGTATCTACTTAAAACCACCTAACATCAAATTTATGAACAAGGAAGACTACACAATCAGACTCTGCAGTTTTATATCCTAAGATGTTTTTTTTTTTTTCCAAAGTATAATGATAGTTCATAACTCCAGATAATGTGTAAGGCACATTTTTCAGCCAAAAAAAAGTATTGATATTTTTCTTATTTCTCCAGGAAAAGATGGGCATTTTATCAGACCCATTCACCTGCACTTCAAATAAGTACCAACACATTCTTGTGGTGAAATAAGGAAAATAACTCCTTATATAATGCTATGATAGTTTTTCTTTATCTTTCTTAACCCTTGCCATGCTGAATAAATTATGATGACATGCCCACATATAATTTTCAGCCAATCAGATTGCTTGATCCAGGTTGTTGATAAAAATCTCATATTGAATGACAAATTTTTTCATGAAATTTGTTTGTTTGTGTTGAGGTTTTACGGCCCAGTCAACCCAATGGGGTCATGTCGAGCGCGGTCAGTTTACCTAACCACACGCTTACTGGGCAGGCTTAGTCCTCTAAGCGGTTAACCAGTACTGTGCACATTCTTTCGCCAGAAACTGACAACTGCCCTTCTTGAATCAGCGGAAGGGAGAGAATGACCGTAGAAAATATTTCATGATCAATCTCCACGAAAGAATGTTGCCGACCTCGGCGGGGATTGAATCCATGACCTCCTGGTCTCCAGTCCGACGGCGCATCCAATTGAGCCACCGAGGCCGGCTTGATCATGAAATATTTTCTACAGTCATTCTTTGCCTTTTTTAAGACTCAAGAAGGGCAGTTGTCAGTTTCTGGCAAAAGAATGTGCACATTAAGGTTAAAGTGCTTAGAGGACTAAGCCTGCCCAGTAAAAGTGTGGTTAGTAAACCTACTGGGCTGAATATGGGCCAATTTGGTTGACTGGGCTGTAAAAGTTCAACACAAACAAACTGAATGACAACCAGTGCAGATCCAGATCAGTAGGCTTCTGCAGAAGCCAACTGATCTGGATCAGCACTATTTGCAAAGGTAGGGCATATCCGGACAGCATGACAAGGATTAAAAACGTATGCTGTTGGCATTCAGATGCTGAATGTGGAAGAGCTTCCAATGACTACCCTCAAAATACATTTTTATGGAGAAATAAGTAAAATATTTCTCTTGATACTTCTTGTCAAGAGATTTGCAGGATCTTTACTGTAATCATGTGCCAGCTTGTAATTTGTCCTGTTTTAGGTTGGTTTTAACCTATTAATGCCTAGATATCTACAATTAACTGTTCCATCATGTTTGTCCAGAGGGTCCATTATATGTCTGAAGGAGTGTTCTTTAAAATGCCTTAATTGCTTGCTTATGATCAGAGACCATGTTCCACTTACATGGCACAAATGATTTTTTCCATGCCTTAGCTCTTTTGTTAACAGTTTTCATGAGCCACATCTTGCAAAACAAGGACCTTATAATTTGATCAGAAATGGCGCACAGCATGCCCCAAGGTTATAAAACTTTTTTCATGCTCAAGTCAGCTGAGCATGAAATTTGTCCTGCTAATAAATCTCAAATTACTAACTACTGCAAATTCTTTCTTGCTTTACATAACTGAGCATGAAAAATTATCTGCTAATAAACATGAAAATGCCAACTATTGTTGGCATTTTCATATTTATTAGCAGAGAAAATTTCATGCTCAGCTGAGTTGCATGAAAAATGTTTTATAAGCTCAAGGCCAGCTTGCATACCTATTCAGTCTTGTCTTTGCCTGGGAGAAACTTTGGTACAGTATTTACCCTAAAAATTTGCATACCTTATCTCCTTACCATACTGGTCCTAAAACGAACCTGTTGATGTGTCAGTAAACTGTTGGATGAGTGGCAGACATTGTAAACCCTGATCAGATGCCTAATTAATCCAATTACATGTAGACTTAAAAAATGCATTGTCTGATTTGATCAAACTGCACAGATGCATTGTCTGATTTAGAGCAAACTGCACAGATGCATTGTCTAATTTATCAAACTGCACAGAATCTTTTTCTGATTTGATCAAACTGCATAGAGTCTGTGCATTTGTCTTTGTATTGTCTGGTCTGGTTCTACTTTATTCATTCTGTCCTCTCTGTCCCAGTACATAGGGTAAATGCAGTTCTATACTGTACTATCTAAAACTAAAAAAGGGAATGCATTCACCAGATTCAGCCCCACCCATCAGGACCAGAGAAGTGAATGGCCTGCCAGGTGCCTTCATGGTAGAGCTGCTGGTAATTTAAGGTAGTGCTTGATTTTATCATTAATCTCAAGTAAGGTAAAAGACCCACAGATTTTGGGGAAATATCTCGACATGACTGAAATACTGTTTATCTGAACATTCATCCTCAACTCAGCGCAACATATCTGATTTGATGTTGTGGATGCGCAAGCTGACCTGGGCTTTTTCTGTTCATGTTTACACAAAGGCACCTGTTTGTGTGAGACAGCTCAAATGGTGCTAAGAGATGCTTGTTAAGACACTATTTTTATACTCGGATAAATGTTGTCCTACGTCTGTATCTGGTATGCTGTAGGAACTTTCATATTCTGTACAGTAAATGTCCTAAAATTTTGAAAGCTGTTTTTGATACTTTTATGTCTGAATTTTGATTTTTGTGCATTTGTCACACGAATTTCTTGGTGGAATTGCAAGCAATATAGACCCAGATCAGACTGCTCTTTCACAAACAATCTGAGCTGGGTCTGCACTGTTTGAATGTGCCATTTGCCAGAAAAGTTATACATGTGTATGAAATTTTAGGACAGTCACCGAACTATACAGAACTTTGTTCAGTGTGTTTAATCCTATGACAAAATTAGTATGCTCGTACTATCTGCAGTTTATTAGTCTAAATATCTTATTAATCCTACCCATAATGACAAAAAAACCTGCTACTTTGTAGCAGCTCCAATCTTTCTGAGCTGAAGAATTGGATCTGACAGCATGGTAAGAGACAAGCAGTTAGAACAGAAATACTAGCAAGTTAATAAAGTGGAGTGTATCATATTTCATACCACATTTACATGCAGCTAGGCTACTACAGACTTACATAACGCTCAGCACTCTGGTACAAAGTTTTCAGCAGATGATATTTTGAAATATTTTTTTTTTATTTTCCGAAGAAACAGGATTTGACATTTCATGCACATTGTCTCCCTTGGAGACAATACGCAGGAGATGTCAAATTCTGTTTTCTCTGAAAAAAAAAAAAATAAAAAAAAAATATATATCATCAATTTTTTGTCTGCTGAATTAGCCAAGAAAGTGGTAAAGGTTGTTGTAGGTAAAATGTTGAAATGTTTATCAGTTTGTTTATTTGCAGGAAAAAAAGTTTTGATGATCTGGATTATATTTTATTACCTTTCATCTGTTTTCCTGAAGTTTGCAATGTATGTGAACAAGCAGTCTAGTTAAGTTCATATGAAAAATATACAATGGGTTTTGAAAATCATTTTCATTTAATGAATTCTTTAGAATTATGTGAAGAACCGTTCACAGAAAACCCACCTATGATATGCCATCATCGAAATTCTGCTGAGCCTGCACATTACCTCAGTCTGATCATTGTTCGCTAATTTTGCTGTCTACAATCCAATAGAAGGCTCATATGAATGTTGTGATTATACCGAGGGGCATATAGTTTTTGTCTTTCTGTCCTTCTGTTAATCCGTTCCTATGACAGTTCATCCGTTAATTCGAGACCTCATAACTCAAAGCTGCAAATTACTAGTTGTGATTAAAAATGGCACCGGGACCCAGGGTGAAGTTAATTGGCTGTAAAAGTGCTTTAAACCCCTCCAGTGGTTTATTCTACTGACCATTCTAAGGCGATGGTCCCGGTGTTAGTCTTACTTTTTGTTGCTTTGTGGTTTACTCTACGAGGTGATTTGTTTTAAGTCTTGCCTTGTCTTATTTTGTTCTTTTGCTTTTAAGTCCTTTTAGCATTGCAATTACCTCGCTTGGCGGAGAGAGCCAATCTAAGTGCTTTTCGTCAGTTTGTTCGATTTGCGCTTATTTTGAGTTTGTCTATTTCCTCTTCCTCTTGGTGTCTGGGAAGGACTGCGGCTTGTGATTGTGGCACTCCCTGGACTTTTTGCTTAGCTTTTTTCCATTTTCCATGTCTTATGATAGATTAGGTTCATATTTGGTATGACGAGCTATATACAGGATAAATACGAAAACTTAGACCAATCTGTTATCATATTCTGGGAAACGTACAATGAGATTCCAAGGGAAATAACTGAAAAAGTATAAATGCAAGAATTATGGTTCTTGTGCTTTGCTCGTTGTCTGATGTTGATTGATATTCATATAAGGTTTCATGAAGATATCTTGAATTGTTTACAAGTTATAGAGTGGACACATTTTTTTTGTGACAGACAAAGTTCCTAGGGAAATAATTAAATAAGAGCTGTCGCATGACAGCATAGCTCGACTGTTTGCCCTTGTCTACGTATGTTTTCACATTAACACGTCAAAAAGGTGTATTTAGTATTTTATATGATTCTATTCCAAATACAATAAGTTTTTTGAGTGAATATAAATCACACACCTCTATAAATTTTAATGCAAATCTATGTGTTACATGGAACACTGACCTAGATAATTATATTTTGAGGTTGATCATGGCATCAAGGTATAACATTTCTCTGACTGTATGGCATAATCACTGGACCATGAAATATGAGTCACATTGACCTACATAGATTTTGAGGTAACTCTTCATGTCAGCTGGAACTAGTATCCAAGATATGATATTTCTCTATCAAATAGTCCGAGATATAAGGCATAATCACTGGACCACAAAATATAACATAGGTAAAATTTACCTACATATACTTAGAGGTCATTCTTAGTGTCATATGTAACTAATAGCCAAGGTATGACAATTCTCTATCAAACAGTCTTCGACATATGAACCATAATCACTGGACCATGAAATACAGGTCACACGGACCTTATTATACTTTGAGGTCACTGGTAGTGTCACATGAAACTAATATCCAAGATATATAGTCTTCGAGATATGAGGCATAATCACTGGACCATGAAATATAGGTCACACTGACCTAATTATATTTTGAGGTCACTCTCCCTGTCACATGAAACTAATATCCAAGTATGACATTTCTCCATCAAATAGCCAACGAGGTGTAAGGTGTAATCACTGGACCATGAACTATGGGTCACATTGACCTACATATATATTGAGATCACTCTTCATGTTACATGGATTCAAGCATTCTTCGAGTAATGAGGCATAATCACTGGTCCATGAAATAAAGGTCACATTGACCTACATATATTTTAAGGTAACTCTTCATGTCACATGAAACTAATATCCAAGGTATGACATTTCTCTATCAAATAGTCTTCCAGATATAAGGCATAATCACAGAACCACAAAATATAGGTCAAATTGACCTACATACACTTAGAGATCATTCTTAGTGTCACGTGTAACTAACAGCCAAGGTATGACAATTCTCTATCAAATAGTCTTTGACATTTGAGGCATAATCACTGGACCATGAAATACAGGTCACGCTGACCTAATTACATTGTGTGGTCGCTCTTCGTGTCACATGGAACATTTCTGTATCAAATAGTTTTTGAGTTTTAAGGCATTATAACTGATCCATGAAATATAGGTCACATTAACCTACATATATTTGAGGTCACTCTTCATGTCACATGAAACTTCTTGCGCTCTGCATGTCGCCTAATGTTGATTGATATTTATATGAAGTTTCATGAAGATAGCTTGAACGGTTTTCAAGTTACAGAGCGGACACAATTTTGTGACGGACAAAGTTCCAAGGAAAATAACTCAAAAAGTATAAATGCAAGAGTTATGGTTCTTGCGCTCTGCATGTCGTCTAATGTTGATTGATATTTATAAGTTTCGTGAAGATAGCTCAAGCGGTTTTTAAGTTACAGAGCGGACACGAGTTTGAGATGGACTAAGTTCAAAGGAAAATAATTAAAAAAGTATAAAAGCAAGAGTTATGGTTCTTGTGCTTTGCACGTCGTCTAGTTTTGATTGATATTTATATGAAGTTTCTTTAAGATAGCTAGAATGGTTTCAAGATACACAGCGGACACGATTTTGTGACGAACAAACGTCCCAGGGTAATAGCTCAAAAAATATAAAAGCAAGACTTATGGTTCTTACGCTCTGCATGTCGTCTAATATTGATTGAAATTTATATGAAGTTTCGTGAAGATAGCTTGAGCGGTTTTCCAGTTATAGAGCGGACACGATTTTGTGACGGACAAACATCCAAAGGAAATAACTTAAAAAGTATAAATGCAAAAGTTATGATTCTTGCGCTCTGCAAGTCGTCTAATATTGATTGATATTTTTATGAAGTTTCGTGAAGATAGTTTGAACAGTTGTCAAGTGATAGAGCAGACACGATTTTGTGATGAACAAGCGTCCAAGGGCAATAAGTCAAAAAGTATAAATGCAAGAGTTATGATTCTTGCTTTCTACACGTCCTCAAATGTTGATTGATATTTATATAAAGTTTCGTGAAGATAGTTTGAACGGTTTTCAAGTTATACAGCGGACACAAGTGTGACAGACAGACGGATGGACGAGCGGACAGATAGACAGACAGACAGAGAGATGCCTGGTGGACAAACAATGTGTATCCCAACCCTAAAGGGGGACATAATTACAGCCCCCAAAGGGTCATTTGTTATCTCACCTGAGCACCATGTGCTCATGGTGAGTTATTGTGATCGGTCGCCATCTGTTTTTGTCATCCGGCCGGCCGGCCAATGGCAATTTCTTTATTGTTTTGGATTTTGACCTGACTTAAATGGAATGATCCGGGGTGGTCTTCTTTGAAATTTGTTTTAAAAGCGGATAAAAAAATGGGGCACTGCTTGCCATATATAGCACTGCTACTCCATTTTGTAGGAGCATTATGTCATTGACATGATCCTCTTGTTTTTCAGGAAAATAAGGTTTGATTAATTTCAAAAGAATTGTCTGCTTAATGTTTAGTTTCTCTTAGAATTAAAATAACAAGAGGACCATGATGGTCCTAGATTTCTCACCTTAGCAAACAGATTTGCACAATTACATTGAAGCTTCAGCCAAGTTCACTGCTCTAAGACTTAAGAATAATTTTTGTAGCGCTGCCCCCTAGCTGCCATGTTTTTTGTACGCATCATGATGGTTTTAATTGAATCTTGATAGAGGGTCACCAAATGAACATTTCTGCCAAGTTACACTGAAATATTTCCAATGGTTTCTGACAAGAAGATTTTTAAAGCCCCGCCCCCTAGCAGTCAGGTTTTTTGATGAATCACGATTGCTTGGACAATCTTGGTAGAGGGTCACCAAAGGAATATTCCTGCCAATTATATTGAAATCAGTGAGGTGGTTTCTGACAAGCAGATTTTTAAAGTTTTCTATATAGATATATAGGGAAAATAAGCAAGCCCCATCCCACAGCAGCCATGTTTTTTGACCAATCAAGAAGGCTTGATGAATCTTGGTGGAAGGTCACCAAAGGAACCCCGCCCCCCACCCCCCCACCCCCTCCCACTAGAAACCATGTTTTTTTACTTATCATGACGGCTTGAACAATCTTGGTAGAGGGTCACCACAGAAACATTTCTGCCAAGTTATACTGAAATCAGTCCAGTGGTTTCTGACAAGAAGATTTTTAAAGTTTTCCTTGTATGAAAATACCCAGTTGGAATCCAGGTGGAAATGACACATACTTCTGTAGTAGTCTGCTTCGTATGCAAATTTTACTTTTCGGAATCCAGGTGTAATCCATTGTGCAGTGGTCAGCCTCATGTATTGAAAAAATCCAGACGTAATAATGGATAGTCCGCTTCATGTATTTATCAAAATTACGTCATGATTTCTGTGTCAACAAAATTACGTCATGATTTCTGTGTCAAAAATCCTGGCGTAATTTTTACATAAAATCCAAGCGTACTAGAAGTCCGCCTCAGTCAACCTGAATATACATGTAAGAACAATTCCCAGCCAGTGTTGAAATTTATTCAAATACTATTTTCAGAGCAGAAAGCATTTCTTTTTTTTTTTTTTTTGAAAATTATTTTTCGGGAAAAATAGGCCTGATGCTAATCATCTGTTTGGAATGTGATTAACCTCTAATGTCAAGCCTTAATTAAATTCCTTGAAAAATAAGAAAAAAAAAAATTTGATACTTGATGACATATGCACATGTCATGACTGGCAGTTTGAGGGTTCAGGTACTCAATTCTACAGAAACAAGAGGACCATGATGGTCCTATACGCTCACCTGAGCAAACAGATATGCATACGTACTGTTGAAGTTTCAGCCAAGTTCACTGCTCTAAGATTTTTGCATAAATTTTATAGCCCTGCCCCCTACCCCCTCCCCCCGCCCCCACCCTCAGCGGCTTTTTTTTTTTTTTTTTTGACACATCATAACGGCTTGAACTGAATCTTGAAAGAGGATCACCAAAGGAACATTTCTGCCAAGTTATATTGAAATTGGTCCAATGGTTTCTGACAAAAAGATTTTTAAAGTGTTTTATACAGCTATATAGGGAAAATAAGCCCCGCCCCCTAACGGCCATGTTTTTTGACAAATCATGACAGCTTAAACAAACTTATCAAAGGAACATTCCTGCCAAAGTTATATTGAAATCGGTTTCTGACAAGAAGATTTTTAAAGTTTTCTATTTAGATAGATAGGGAAAATAAGCCCCACCCCTAGCAGCCATGTTTTTTGACGAATCAAGACTGCTTGAACAATCTTGGTAGAAGGTCACCAAAGCAACATTCCTGCCAAGTAATATTGAAATTGGTCAGGTGGTTTCTGACAAGAAGAATTTTAAAAATTTCCGAGTTTACAGATATATACGGAAACTAAGCCCCGCCCCCTGGTGGTCATGTTTTTTGAAGTATCATGAGGGCTTGAACAATCTTGGTAGGTCACCAAAGCAACATTCTGCCAAGTTACATTGAACTCGTTCCAACGGTTTCTTATGAGAAAATTTTTAAAGTTTTCTATAAAGATATATAGGGAAAATAAACCCCACCCCTAGCAGCCATGTTTTTTGACGAATCATGATTGCTTGAACAATCTTGGTAGAGGGTCACCAAGGAAACATTTCTGCCAAGTTATAATGAAATCAGTCCAGTGGTTTCTGACAAGAAGTTTTTTTTAAGTTTTCTATGTAGGTATACAGGGAAAATAAGCCCCTCCCCTGGCGGCCATGTTTTTTGACGAATCATGACAGCTTGAACAATCTTGGTAGAGGGTTACAAATGAAACATTCCTGCAATGTTATATTGAAATCGGTCCAGTGGTTACTGACAAGAAGATCATTAAAGTTTTCTATATAGATATAGTGAAAATAAGCCCCGCCCCCTAGCGACCATGTTTTTTGACATTTCATGACGGCTTGAACAATCTTGGTAGAGGATTACAAAGGAAACACACAGGTTATATTGAAATCGGTCGAGTGGTTTCTAACAAGAAGATCTTTAAAGTTTTCTATATAGATATATAGGGAAAATAAGCCCCACCCCAACCCACCCCCACCCCTATGGCAGCCATGTTTTTGGATGAATCATAATGGCTAGAACAATCTCGGTGGAGGGTTACAAAAGAAACATTCCTGCCATGTTATATTGAAATCGGTCCAGTGATTTCTGACAAGAGTTTTATAGTTTTCTATATAGATATATAGGGAAAATAAGCCAAGCCCCCGGGAGGCCATGTTTTTTGACAAATATAATGGCTTGAACAAATTTGGTAGAGGATCACCAAAGGAACTTTTCTGCAAAATTATATTGAAATCGGTCCAATGGTTTCTGGCAAGAAGATGTTTTAAGTTTTTTAGTTAAAAATCTATTTTTAGCTCCTGTGACCTAGATATGCAATGGACCGGAACCATTTGAACAACTTTGAAAGAGGACCAACCAAGGATCATTCAGTGGTTTAGGAGGAGATGTTGTTTAAAGATTGTGATCGGACGGACAGACGGACGACGACGACGGACGGTGGGTGATCACAATAGCTCACCTTTGGCTCAGGTGAGCTAAAAATCATCTGCTGCAGTTGTTATTGGCGCTTTGATTTAGGTTATCGCAATGAAATAATGAAATACACTCGGATGAATGAACAGCATACGACTTATGAACAGGCGGGTGGACACATGGATTTCCAGCGTTGGAAAATGATACCCCGCCACTACAGTGTGACGCTGTATAACAAATGATGCTTATCGGGGTCTTCACTGTTTGCAAAAGCTACAGGCATTTTTTTAAACAAGGATCTAATACATAGCATAATATTCACCATGCTAATTCTGCACATTATACCAGCATCCACAATGACCAAATCTGTCCAGATACGCCTATACAAAATCAGTTGGTAATAAACCCTTAAGCATGTATTATAAAAAAATCTCAGCTAGTTTGGAAACTGTGCTAGTTTATGTTTGCTTTAATAATAATATAACCTTTAGCTGTCAAAATTTATTAGTTTTAAGAGGATGGAGCTCCAGTCAGCTGGTTTGTAAAAATCTACTGAAATTTGTCATTATGGATAGGATTATTATGTCCTGTTGCTTGATCAAGAAAGTTTGATAATCGTGATCAGTAGGTAACAACCAACATGAACAAAACTTAACTGAAGCAGGTTAAGAAAAATGTGATTCTAAATAGTAATTTGGTTTGTTACAATACATTAAAAAAATAGAATGGTTTATACAGATAATCCTCTTTATACTGACACTCGATATAACGACAAAATTTGTTATAATGACAATTTCACTGTCACAAAACTGTTGCTTAAGAGGTAACAATTAGTCACAAATCATGCAAGAAACATATGTTTTTGATTTTGTTAGAATCACCTCGGCGAGGCAATTCTAACAAATATCCAAAATATATATTATGTTCTGTGAGGAAATAAGAACAAAACAATACCTTTCTAATATATCATTCTGTCCATTAAGGATTCTATACAACAGCAAATTCATTATATTGGCAACATCTTTGGGAACAAATTCTGTCATTGTAATGAGGGTTCACTGCAAAACGGTATGGAAAAGGCTATAATCTTAAGGTTAAAAATGATACTGTTATTCCCCAAAATATTGGGACACCTTAACTCCTTACCATACATAGCTTAAATTTGATTGTCTATTTTACTATCAACTGATGGTCCTAAAACTGCTGGATAAGTGGCAAACAGTGTAGACCCTGATCAGATGTCACATAATGTGGCATCTGATCAGGGTCTACACTGATTGCTCAGGCCTGCCTGTCTTAGTACTTAGAGAATATACGATAATACTGTATATTTGAAAATTGACAAGTACTCATACATAAATTGCATGAATGACATCACTTATCAACTCCATTAGTGTTGGGCCATTGGCTGTCAACTGCCAGTTCTGACGTATTAATCTATTGCTAAAAGTGTAATTTTCAGTGACATACAGTTTTGCTAAAACATGATGTCACATCTAAATCTATTTTTTTCTTCAGTTTCATACGTGATTTAAAATTATTAATGTAAATAAGAATTATGATGAATTTTCACTGAAAAGAATGACGACCAAAATTCGTATTACTAAGATCATTTGCATTGATAAAACTTCATTTTATGCAATCAAAGTTTCGTCACAATGTGGTAAAATTATAAGATGAGAACTTCATTTTACTTTATTTTCTTAAAAAAAAAAAAAAAAAGTTATTTCACTAAGCTCTGTGCAAGAGTGCTTAAATATTTTATTCTGTCAATAGATCATCCTTTTTTGTCATTTTGATAAATACAATTTGTTGGCAGTTTATGTATGAAAAACATTCAAGCTCACAAGTGTTGAAGTCTTTGTAGAATCCACACTGTTGTCTAGAAAAGCAGTTACTTTTAACCTTCTTCAGTTAATAGCCATTTATTTAATTGATGCAATATTTGAGGCTTTTCCTCGGAGGAAACCAGTATTTCCCAGTTATATCACTACAATAAAGATTTTCAAAGTATGTATGAGCTATGCATCATGAAAACACGCCTATATAATTTTGACCCCCTTAAACCCCCTTTTATTTAGTAGAATTGGGGTTTGCAGGGGTATACATTATTTTTCTTATTTCTTTTCAAATACATAGATTGTGGATACTTGTTAGAACCACCTCACTGAGGCAGTTCTAATGAGTACCCACAATCTATATTTTGAGCAGAAATATGAAAAATATCAGGATTTTTTATCTGAAAATTTTCAATCTTTTTGGTGGTAAAATTCTCAATATATTTGAATTAGCGTGTTTTCGTAATGCCTGTTGTCTTGTCTACAGGACAGCCAAGACCTAAATCAGCCTGTCCATCTATTCTGGTTGATCAGAACTTTCACGGTCAGCTTACACAATTATTTAATATTGAAAATTATTGTATTTACTTTAACTATTGAAACATCTTAATTCTGTGCCATACTTTGTCTAAAATTGGACCAAAGCCTGTTGATGTGTCTAAAAAGATGCTAGACAAATTACAAACAATGCAGACCTTGATCAGATGCAGCATTTAACAGCATCTGATGCAGTGTTTTCTCACCTGTCTGATCCAATATTTGGGGGTTATATATCAGATATTCGCATACAATGGCTGCTTTGTGTGACGAAGCATTGTATACCAAGAATACAGCAGTTCTTGATATAGGACCGTATTTGGTCAGTGAAAGGAGACCTTTTCCAAACCATTTTAGCTTTAGTGTACACGAGTAGACAGTGTTAATCGAGCAATTGTCAAAGCTAGACTGAACGGATTTACACATGTATCAATGGAGAGCTTACACAACCATCTATACGATATATGTACCTATTTCATGCAAATCGTGGTTAAAAGCGAGATATTGGCCTAGTTGCATTCATATTTGAACACCCTTCGTATACATGTACAACAAAGATGTCTAATATTGTTAAGTTAAATGATTCAACAACTGTCTGTAATAAAAGGCATAAATGGGTAAATTTATGAGTTGTATCCATGGAGAGAGGGAGAGGGAGGCTCTATTTTATTAGTTGTTCAAATCTGAAATTTGTCTGATTTCTATTTTTATTTCTTAAAAACATTAATAAGCTACAAAATAATAATAATAATAATAACAAGAGGCCCACAGGTTGCTCACCTGAATGACATAGCCACTGCAGAAATGCAGATGTTATGCAACATTTTTCAAATCCTGTCATCGCAACTAATGAAAAGATCATTTAAGCAGTTCTTAATTTTGAAGAAGAATATATATGGCATGACGGTCAATGGAGCATGATCATTTGAACAAACTCTCAATCACATTTCAGAGTAGGATCAATGTGAAATTTGGTGGCAACTGGCTAAGTAGTTTCTGAAGAATCATGATTTTATACATGTAAACAGCACAGCTGGTGGCAGGGAAATATAATAAACATAACAAGATGGCAGCCATCTTGGATTTCGGATCAGAATGATTTTAGCTAGCTGTTAATCTACAAGTCACCTCTATAATTCCAATGAACTTTGAGTCAATTGCCCTTTTGGTTCTGGAGAAAAAGTTCAAAACAGATTTTCAAGATTGCCGCCATGGCCACAATTTGGGATTTCCTATCGAAACAATTTGAGCTATTTTTGTCTACAAGTCACCCCGATGCTTCCTATCAAGTTTCAAGTCAATTGGACTTTCAGTTCAGAAGAAGAAGGGAAAATTAGATTTTCAAGATGGACGCCACCTTGGAGTTCCGATTGGAATGATTTTAGCTCTTTTTGATCTACAAGTCATCCCTATGCTTCCTACCAATTTTCAAATAAATTGGCCCTTTGGTTCAGGAAAGTAAGCAAAAAAAAAAGTGTTTCAAAACCATCTTGGATTTCTGATCCAAATAATTTAAGCTATTTTAAATCTACAAGTCACTCCAATACTTCCTACCAAGTTTCGAGTCAACTGACATTTCAGTTCAGGAGAAGAAGCGAAAAATAGATTTTCAAGATGGCTGTCATGGTGGCCATCTTGGATATCCGAAAGGGACGACTTTAGCTATTTTTGATCTACAGGTCACCATGACGCTTCCTACCTAGTTTAAAGTCAATAAGCCTTTCAGTTCAGGACAAGAAGCGAAAAATATATTTTCAAGATGGCGCTATTGCGGCCATCTTAGATTTCCAATGTTAACGACTTTAGCCATTTATTTTATCTATAATTCACCCCGATGCTCCCTAACAAGTTGCGAGTCAATTGGTTTTTGCGTTTAGGAGAAGAAGCGAAAAATAGATTTTCAGGATGGCTGCCATGGTGGCCATCTTGGATTTCCGATCGGCACGATTTTAGCTATTTTAATCTACAAGTCACCCTGATGCTTCCTACCAAGTTTCGAGTCAATTGCCCTTTCAGTTCAGGAGAAGAAGCGAAAAATAGATTTTCAAGATGGCTGCCACCTTGGATTTCCGATCGGAATGATTTTAGCTATTTTTGATCTACAAGTCACCCCGATGCTCCCTAACAAGTTTTGTGTCAATTGGCTTTTTGGTTTAGGAGAAGAAGCGAAAATATATTTTCAAGCTGGCCACCATGGCAGCCATCTTAGATTTCCAATCGACACGATTTTAGCTATTTTTGATCTACAAGTCACCCCAATGCTTCCTACCAAGTTTCGAAACAATTGGCCTTTCAGTTCAGGAGAAGAAGCGAAAAATAGATTTTCAAGATGGCAGCCATGTTGGATTTCAGATTGGAACAATTTTAGCTATTTTTGACCTACAAGTCACCCTGATGCTTCCTTCCAAGTTTCGAGTCAATTGGCATTCGGGTTTAGGAGAAGAAGCGAAAAAGATTTTCAAGCTGGCGGTCATCTTGGATTTCCAATCGGCACGATTTTAGCTAATTTTGATCTTACAAGTCACCTCGATGCTTCCTACCAAGTTTGAAGTCCATTGGATTTTCGGTGCAGGAGAAGAAGCGAAAAATACATTTTCAAGATGGCCACCATGGTGGCCATCTTGGAATTCGAATAGGAACGATTTTAGCTATTTTTGAGCTAAAAGTCACCCCGATGCTTTCTACCAATTATTGAGTCAATTAGCCCAGGGGTGTAGGAGGAGTAGGCTTTTAAAGCAACTGTTGACGCCGCACGACGGACATTGACTGACCACAATAGCTCACCAATGAGCACTTGGTGCTCAGGTGAGCTAATAATGGTAATGATAATGAAAATACTGACCCCCACAAATGAAAGGCATAAATGTTAGTTGGTCAAATCTGAAATTTGTCTGATTTCTGTTTATATTTCTTTGAAATATTAATAAACTACATATATATATATATATATATATATATATATATATATATATATATATATATATATATATATAGAAACTACTATAAATACGGGGCATTGGGATAAGACCTAATAGGTGGCTAAAATTTTAAACTTAATATGGGGTAATATATATATATATGCCCCTCAGAAATATATGACTCACAAGTATTGCAAAATATATATGCCCCACTTGTTTATATATAATTATATTTACATATGTACTCCTTGGTGTTTATCTGATAGTGCATAACAGATATATATCCCAAGAACCATGTAGGAACCGGTCTCTACATTTTTCAGACTGGAGAGGGATTGTCGCACCCCTAAATGTAAAAACTGTTATAAATGTAATGAGGCCGCCCCTTAAATGTTATAACTTTTTACCGCATATGTAATAAGGCCCCGTAAATGTTATAATCTTTTTCCACAAATATAGGTATTTGCAATGGTAAATGTGAAAACTTTTTTTCTTTTAAAGTTTTTGACGTTGTTTATCGTGATATCTTTTTCGCTTATGTATTTAGTAAAATATGTCCCGGTACAAAATTGTAAAATGAAACTTCTCAGAGAGTTTGCTAGGTTTAACGTCGGATGAGCGATTATCACACTCTGCATTTGTGGTAGACGATTTAGTGATATCAATAACTTAAATTATGATTATCAATAATCCGACCCATTTATCCATATCACTATATGGAGCGCTATTTTACTGTTTATTCCCTAGTTAAAGCTAGTTAATTCTTGATATCTATAACTGGAATTAGTAATATCAATTTTTACCGATGTTGCTATGATCTAAATTTATTAATGGTTATCCATGCTTTTTGTTTATCGATATTCAAAATTTTATTGATATCACTAATATGAATTATAAATATCGAATACTCTAAATGATTTGGGAATATCACTCTTTCGAATTATATACATATCAATTATGCAAAATTACATGTAATTAAA
Source organism: Anodontia alba (assembly GCA_964016985.1). NCBI lineage: Eukaryota > Metazoa > Mollusca > Bivalvia > Lucinida > Lucinidae > Anodontia > Anodontia alba. Next base: position 66,295,182 of record OZ024830.1, on the reverse strand, counting down.
ATCTATAAATCAATTATAATTCAGCTCAGGTGATCTAATAACCTATATACCAATTCTGGTGGGTCGTTTCGGCCTGACTTTATTTAAGTCTCCTAGGTTAGAGAAAATAGGTAGAACAATCATTTGGTTGTTTGATGAAGAGTCTATAGTGAAGTCAAAGGCCTTTTTTAAGTCCCTCCAGGCTAGGGTTGATAGATAGAACAATCAATTGGTTGTTTGATGAAGAGTCTGTGGGTATCATAGGTCGTGGTTGATAGGGTATATCCTTTTAATGTTAAGCCTGTTTTGTCACGGATATCCTATGTTATTTATCAAGCATTTAAATTATTTTTCAGGAGAAAATAAGGCTTAACATTTCAAGTGAATCGGATGTCTAATGATTCACATGAAATGTCAAGCTTTATAAGCATACTCAATCAGCAAAGTCACTGATAATCCTGCTCATCCGCAAATGCGATCAGAAAATCCGATTGTTCACATTTATCAAAAGCAGACAGAGGGGATGCGCAGACTGATCTAGACCTTCACATTTTGTGGTAAGGCTCTATAACTCCAGATAAGACATAAAGTCCTCTTATTTCTCAATGAAAACATAAATTATTGGTATCTCGTAGAGACGCTTCTAATGATTAAACACATTATATATGTTCATGGAGAAATAAGAAAATATTTTTCTTATCTGGAGCTTTGCCTGGCGCCAAATTTCACAATGGTTCTGTTTGATTATGTTCAATAAGACGACATTGCGTGTGAATTGACTCCTATACTTATAAAGATACTGACTCATGAGAAAAGGGATCTTCGTGGCATATGTGAACACAAGATAAGCGGAGAAAGAACGTACTGATCAGACTGCGCGGATGCGCAGGCTAATGCCCCGCATTAAAGGAAATACCACAAAATAAGAGGATAGAATTTTTTTCTCATACCACCAAGGAAACATAGGTTGTGGGAAAGAATGTCCTGATCAGACTGCGCGGATGCGCAGGCTAATGCTCGCTTCAAAGGAAAATACCGCAAAATAAGAGTATAGAAATACCACCAAGGAAATACCGCAAAATAAGAGTATAGAAATACCACCAAGGAGACAGAGGTTGTGGGTACTCATTAGACTCTGCGTTGAGCTTCTAATGAGTACCAAGCAAATGTTTTCTTGGAGAGATAGGAAAATATCATTGCTTTTTTATTTAAAAAGTCCCATAGAAAAAATAAAGAAATGACCAGTCTTTCAATTATGTTTAATTTTATTTTCATCTTTTATAAATGTGCATAACATAATTAACAATAGCACTCAGGGCCCATTTATTCAAAACGAAGCTAATATGATCTTAAAATTCTACCTTTAAATATAGCAAATACATTGATTTTTTTTTTTTTTTTTTTTTTGCTACTCAAATGTTTGCAAAAAAGGTTTCAATGTATTTGAAAACACCTTAGCCACAATAGTTAACGAGTTTGTCATTAAAGAGCTTGTAAAAGTATCTATCTATCTATCTATCTATCTATCTATCTTGCTGTGTCCATCTATCTATTCATCTGTCTATCTTTCTATCCATCTCAGCCTTTACTTTAAACCAAAAAAAAAAAAAAAAATATTATATCAACCCATGCTTATATACCCTACCATATTGAAATTGGGCCGAAGTGACTCACCTACCAAGGCCGAAACGACCCACCCCCAAAATTGGCCGAAACGCCCCAGGCCGAAAGGACCCGCCGAAAGGACCCGGAACCTAGTAAAGTAACATATGAAGTGGCACAAAGTCACATACTGTCATAATTTAACTAATTTATTAACAATGAAACATTGAATGTTGTAAAGTAATGCAAAAGTTTTCACATTTACCGTCGCAATTACATATATTTGTTTTCACCTGCATGGAAAAAAGTTATAACATTTACGGGGCTTAATTATTACATATGCGGTAAAAAGTTATAACATTTACAGGGCTTTGTTACATTTATAACAGTTTTTACATTTAGGGGTGCGACAATGATATTGTTGCATAATTATTAATGTTATCCTCTTGTTTGTCCTCAGATAAAAGTATAATTCTTGAATATTCTCAGTGCGTTATCAACTATTGAGACATGAACAACTGTTTTTTTTTTTTTTTTTGTTATGTAACCGGGCGTTGGAAGCACATAGGGGCTACCCTACATTGTAGTCCACGCTTCCATACTTATATGAATATATTGGGTCACTTGGCATCACATAATAATAAAGTGTTATCGAAAAAAAAAAAACGTCTTTCTGTAATATTATTACATCGGTGCACAGGAGCCTGACGTTCTTTCCATAAGTGATTCATTTCTGACAAAAATCAAAAGTGCCAATTAATAAGCCATTCGAAATTGCTTCTGAATATTTGTATGTTTGAACATATTTTATTTGTCTTATAGACCAAACTATAAGTGCTTGTTGTGGGAAACGCTGTTTTCAAATAAAAAAGAAAGTTCAGAAACTGCGTGTAAATACATTCTTGTTTAAATAGTAGGTATCATGTAATTATCGAATTTATTTTCTGAAAGTGTATAAATAGGCATGAGATTCGTGTTGTTTACACTTCGATATGCCTCTCAAAAAAATGTATTGTTTAAATAATTATAACACCTGTTTAGTCTATTAATGTTATTTTAGTTCAATTCTGGATAGATATGACAATCTTATTATAAACATTGAGTAATATTAGCCTTTAACCCTTAATATAACAAGAAAAAGTGCCTCTAAAATGGTATCTGTTCATGTAGTCTGTTGCGTCTTCTTGCAAACTTGTCAAACATATTTTCTTGCATAAAATCCAATGGACATAGCTATGAAGCTATATTTTTGAATGGAACAGAAGACGTGTTCAATCAACAAAATCCATGTTTAAATCATGGAATTCACATTCTGTTTGAACATGGGTTTTGACCTTTTGATATCAAAAGATAGGCCGTGTTTTGTTCACAATACATTGAGCGACGTAATATTGTCACCCTGAACATAGCATTTTAAAATTTTATGATGACGTCATTGTTACCAATGTTCTTAACTAGCCGCCAGTTTGGTTTTTCGGTTGCATTTGAAGAGTTTATGTAGAGTTTGGAGCCGTTTTCGTGTAACTTTACCTTTGGAATCGTAAGTTATGCAGGAATAATGATCATCTATGGTTATTTTAGTACAATAACATTTGCCGGGTCCCTCAAAAGATATTTGAACACTCGACCTAGCGGCCTCGTGTTCAAACAGCTTCCTCGGGACTCGGCAAACGTTAATGCATGAAAAACATGGTAGGTTCCTATATTTGCATATAGGCAAACAATGTGATCTCTAATCAGACAACTCGCAGAGGAGCAGTCTGATCTGAGTCCACACTGTTTGCAACATAACCATTAGAGAACAAAGCTGACAACACTAACCGTGGACACTTATCTTAAGGTTTAAGTTAGAAATCAGAGCAAAACGTGCTTTATATGCAGGGAGATTTTACCCCCAAGCTTTTGGCCTGCAAAAAGCACATTTAAGTCTGAATCTACTTACTTTACAGTGATAGGAATAAGAATTATTATCTTCATTTAATTTGAGCAGCTCCTATAAAGGCCTGTTCAAAGAAAATACAGTCGAACCTCAATGGCTCGAACATCTTTGGGACCATGGAAATTCGTTCGAGACATGGGTAGTTCGAGCCAATAGGGGTTAATCATGGCACTCGTTCAGGAAGCAAATAGCGATAATTTAGGGAAATCTTTTCGATTTTCTACACAATGATTGTATGTTGAGTGTACTCATTAGAATCGCCTCGATGAGGCGATTCTAATGAGTACACACAACATACAATTCCATGATAAAATAAGAGCAAATCCCTAAATATTTGTTTTCTTGAGCTACTGGAAGAATTTTGTAGGGACTGAAAAAAGAGTTCGAATCATCCACAGTAAACGAGCCGTCTGTGTTCGAGCCATTGAGGTTACACTGTAATTTGCTCCTTCGGCGAGCAATTCCTTCCATGTAGGAGCAGACCTAGAAATCCCATTCATTGTTCTTTTTCACTGCATTCAATATTTTTAAGGCTGTCCTCATTTTTTTCAAGCTATTTTAGATTCGCAGGCTTGTTTAATGCGGGACATTTTCCATTTATCAATTTCAAAATATTACAAGTACTAGTTTTTTCAAGAAGCGCTTGTCATCGTTGAGTTGAGCAAAATCACTCCTGTTCAGAATAAATATCTATATTCAACATCGACGCAGAATCATCTGTGGTGAAGTGTTTAAGGTACTGGCCTTGTAAACCAGGGTTCGATTCCGGACCTGCAGAATTTCGGAGGAATGTTAAAATGGAGGTCGCGTCTCCATATGACTTTAGTTGTTGGTGGGACGTAAACTGAACACGAACGCACAAGCACATACACAGATATACACACATACATAAGTTGGCGTAAAACAGCTTTGGCTTTAGTGGGCAAGGGCCTGTTGCAGATGCGGGATGGTGGTGGGACTGTATTTTTTTTTATTATTCTATTATACGAGATGTTGCCTTTTTCTAAAGCCCCATCTCTTCGGAGACTGCTTGAGATGGCCGGTTGCTTTAGGACTCGGCAGTTGACCTACCGGCTGTTGTCTGTTACGTAGTGGGGGTGGATCACACTTAGTACTGGTAAATCGCTTAGAGGGCCTGAGCCTGCCTAGGAATAGTAAAGGTGTTGACCGGCCCGACATGACCTTAGCTGATGAATGGGCAAACAAGTTTGTCATATAGAAGTCCTAAAAACATGAAAGGAACCTGCAGAAATGCCGCTCATTGGCGATCTCTCATCTCTCATAAAAGAATCATTGTCCTCGTTAACACTTTGTGTTAGCTATATAGCATTAGCAGAATTACATATAATATACAGGAGTGGTCGGGTGTGGCGAGGGTTTCGTGTATCTAACGTCACCGGGTTGTCCAAATGAGACTGGCTTACAAGTGGGCAAGGCCTATCCTTGTAGCAGGTAAGTGTAGAGGGGAATGTTTTTATTTCTTCTGTTTCTTTACTTTCATTCCTGTGTCTCTCTCTCTCCCCTTTCCCTCTCTTTCATCTCCTCTACTATCTCTTTTCTCCCTTTCTCTGTGATACGGCACAAAATGACCCATAAGGGCTGACGGGTCGTTAATCCCTAACTCAATCAATGTTACAGATTATATGTTTCTCTTTTATGGTACTTGTTCTATGGAAGCCCCGGAAGTATGTCATACTTCCAACTTCTTACTTTCAACGGTTGACTTGTACCTTCCGAATTTTTACTTCAGACTCCCTAACTTTCGACTTCAATATCTAACTTATCTTTCTCCTTAAATAAAGTATGAGACATATGTGCCGTGAAACAGCTACTTCTAACTAAAAACTACTTTAACAAAATGACAAAAACACCAGTATGCTGAATGAGTCTATTATGATTAGATTTTTTCTCCAACATGTATCAGTGAATTCCAGACAACTCACAGGTGTTACTTTAACAAGACAAATAAGAAAGTTCTATATTTTCAAATTTCATAGAAACTAAAGATGAGGCCCTCTTAGGGATTTGGGGGAACAGGGGAATAAGGCAATTTATTTCAGGGAACAAGGGAACAAAAGTCTAAAACTGAAGAGAACAGGGGAACAAATGCAATTTTGGGGAAGAGGGCCATAGAAAATCAAGATTGTGATTTGGGGGAACAAGGGAAAATGTCATTTTTTTAGGGCACAAGCGAATAGGTACCCCCTCCCCGCTTGGGAGGGCCTCAAACATAACATTAACGACTACAGCCTATCACACTACAAGAGCTTGACGTTACCTCAAAACCGCGATGAAAATGACAGAAACACCCCAAAACTGAGGTTTGTAAGGCTTATGTAAAGTTAAACCCCTGTAATGACACTATGTCAAGCGTCGTACAAATTTGGGTAATTTACTCAACAGTAGCAAGACACAATGAACACATTGTATGTTCACTCTTAATACAAGCCCCGATCAATGGAAAGGGGTGATAGCTACAACACTATTTCAAGGCTTTTAATAAATGAATATGCAGATATAGCAGGTCAGTCTTAGCTGGAGAAGGAAACAAGATGGCATGTCTCGAATTTATTATACCCCTGTAAACTTGCCCTGTGCTCACGTCGTCCGTTCGTCCGTCTATTCGGGCACACAAATGAGCCTATATCAGATACATCTTCACACCATGTCCTTTATTCCATAGACTTGTAACATAGAAAATAAACAATAAATGCCCGAACGAGGGAACATACGTGTGTCCGTCCGCACGTGACACTGTTTATGCCTAATATCTTGAAATTGCAACAACATATATTCAAGAATTTCTGCAGACATTCATATCACTAAAAAGTACGTACAAACCAAAAAAAGTTTGAGCTATGGGGCCAATTCTTGTATAGCTATTGCCATTTGTTAAATAAAATTATGGCAGTAAAAAGCTTCCTAACAATTCATCGGATTTTGACCAAACTGGTAGGACCCGGAAAACAAGTGATTTCAATTTTGCGACCTTGACAAATTTCAAGTTGACTATATTAAACCACTCTTAAAATGAGTCCTGTGTGCATTCTGCCCGATGAATCAATAAATGGAAGTTGACCAAACTAGAACAGATTGATCAGTTGAACTTGGAAAAAAAGTTTTAAAATTTGGTGACCATTTTATTTTCAATATCCCACCAGCACTTTGAAACATAAATTTTGATTGAAAGCAAACAAAAACGTTTGCATCCAATAGCTGGAACTGTATCATAACAAGCACATATACGTTATTCAGGCACGGAAAAGAAGTGATTAGATTTTGTTGATGTTGTCTTTATTTTCATGGTCACTTCAATTTAATGGCGCTTAAAAAGGGCCTTCAGTGTACTCTATCTCATAAAAAGATAAAATGAATTTGACCAATAATGGGATCAGGGAAAGTAAAATGTCCAAACATATGATAAATCATGGTGTTTATTTTATTTTCCAGTCCTATTCTGGAAAATAAAATCAACACCAAGATTCAGCATATGATTCTATTGTGGAAGTTTGAAAATATTTGAGAATCACAGATGAGGCCATATTGACCGAAACCAGATAGTCTGGGACTTTAACACTTCACATTTTCAGTTTATGAAGTATTCCTTACTTTTAAAGAATAAATTTTACTTGAGTTATACAACTGAATGGTTTTAAATCAAAATAAAAGAGAAGAGAAGGCACGTTATATACACCAGTACAAAAAAATCTTATTTGCAACTGAAATTTAATTTTCTGAAATTATGTTTATGATCATTGAATACATTGTAGATTTTTAATATATATGGGGGTCTCTAATGGGCCCTAATTGGCCGAAACTAGCTAGTATGCCCCAGACAAACTTGAAAACACCATGCTATGTATTCTTTGCTTCCAAAGGATAACCTTTTATAGAACATATTGACGATGGCAAATAAATCAGCAGTCAAGTTTCAGATACCCTAATTAAATATGCCCTAATGAGCTTCCATATGACTGTCATTGCTAAATGTGTTGGCTCACGATATAAGGTATTGAACAACATATCATGCAAATTTTGTGTAAACGTTCTTTGCGAGATCCCCCGCTGTATACCCATGCTTTATTAAGAGACCCAGCAGAAGTTTACAGACCTAGCTCTGTAGCCGCGCTCGTCCATTCGAAATCATAAATTGTTAACTCCTAAGTAACCTTTTATCGTGTCCGCATAAAACCAGCGAATTAATTCCACGTTTTAACTGAAACTACAGGGTAGCCTTGTATCATTACTTTTGTGTGTCAGAAATTTCAATCTGAGTAAAAAGATGGTTTCTAAGATTAGCGGACATGTATTACTCCTTTTTGCCAATGTAAAATGTAAGCCCTCATTAATTCAACAACAAATATTAATAAATTTTTCGACACATGTCCAGTGCAAGTTACAGAGTAACATGTTAACCTAAACAACAATCGGCGCAACATGGCATGTGCACCCATTATGCATCCGTTCGATGCACTAGAACAGCCGAAAGCACTCAGTGGGCGCCTGTACACTAAGATTAATTTCAACAGGACTTCATACATATTCATAGAGATTAATAGCCCCAGATTTCATTGATGATGATGTCACGCCTAAAAGGTACACGGTCCTTTGCAAAGAGCAAAGGCTCCAACAAACCTGTGCATATGGTTGAATTCGTTGAACCCTGCTGGTTTCACAGCCTAAGTAAAAGATGAGCACCCTTTAAAAGTGAGGGTCAATCATATGCATGGTGTAACCAAACAGCCCATTATGTGCGACAATGCTCATAGTTGAACGATTATGTTGAAGCAAAACCAATGCTTAAATACAACTGTTTTTTAACAGCCTCTGTCTGAAAATTTTACAGTAGAAAACGATAACAATTAATCATTGCTAGCCTTGCCCAGTATTAAACTCGCATTTTGTTAGATTTCATTAAAATTATCCGTCGTACTTCGTTTTATTTTTTTAAGGACAATCCTTTGGAAGCATGGAATAAACGACAGAACTGAAATTCTAGGGTGTACATTTTTTTCTGGGCCTGACTAGCTAGTTTTGGCACAAAAAGGCTCCATCAGTGACCCTTAAATATTTTGGAAATTCCACAATAGAATCAATGATCCAAAAGGACCAGTGAATACAATCTACACTATTATGTAGGGCAAGGTGACTTTTTACGGCCACCACACATTCCCTTTACATCAGCTGTAGTGAAATTCGCAATGTCCTTTCCTATTCGAACTTTAGTTTCCCGGTGATGATGTTATTTACTTTTGTTCGAAACTGTGTAATTGTTCTTGTTGGTATTTTCTCCTGAAGTTCCTTGATGATTGTTCCGTGGCATTGTTTTCATCTTTATATAATGCTCAATTGTCCATCTAAATTTTTCGTATTCAAAGATTGTCCAAGGTATGTTTTTCTTATCTGAAATATAAAATATTGTACAGTCTAAAATTACAGCCCAATCAGATTGATTAAAGTGAACAAAAAGTGCAGACTGTTCTGTAAAAGTATCATTGTTACGTTGAGTTACTATCTCACTTTATATTGCATCATATTAGTGATTTGAAGAGTGGACTCTTTTCCAGTTTAAAATATGTCCTGCTTTCTAAAAAGAGTTTATCAGTCATTTGTTTCAGAAGATATTTCAGATGGTACGCATTTTGTTCAATGTCTACAGTTCATTCAGAAACAGTCTTATCGCGTTAAACTTTGTGTGCGTGTGTATGTTTATACAAACATAATCAAATTGCTAATATTTGTGTGATTTAGTTCCTTTCAGCATGTTCAGGGCGGTCTTAAGTTTCTTCTCCAGGGAGTCTGGTTTTCGATTATCGATCAGGTCATTAAAAGGAAATTTTGAAAGGGTCGTAAAACCCAAATGGTAGTTGTTAAATTTTTTTTAAAGTCTCACTTTGCTTTAGGCAAACCCATCGGGTAATCTGATTGCAGCATTTCCCCATTGCAACTGTAAAATCACCTTTTGATAGGCATGTAAATCATTGATCAACTTCCGTTTCCTATTATGCATTAACCTGCATTTAAATCGAGACCGAGGATAGAGAAGTCATAAAAGCTGGAGTTGAAGCCCAATAGTCCTCTCCCGACTGCTCGAAGCTGGTCCCTCTGTTGCAGTCTCTTTACATGTTTATTCGATTTATGTGGTGGTGCACGCCTTATACAATGTTGTGTGTGTGTGTGTGTGTGTGTGTGTGTGTGTGTGTGTGTGTGTGTGTGTGTGTGTGTGTGTGTCTTGATATCATTATTTCTGTCTCTTCTTTCGTTGGCTTGAACTGACTGTTTCAGCGTTGTTTTTTTTTTCTTCTAAGTATGTTTTTTTCTTTCTTGACATGTTTATTTCGACACATTTTTAAACATGCTCTCCTTCGTAAACATTCTTAATGTTGAGCCTAGTTTCAGATTTAAAACTGAAATACTTTTTATTCCCTATTTTAAGTGTTTTTAAAAATGAAACATACCTTTGCTTGTGTTTACCAGCCTCCTCGTTTTTTGGCATAGCCTTAGTATCATTCAGTTGCTGCATGATGCATTGTTTTCTTCCACGGGTACAGAAGCCACTGAAAATAGTATAAATAAAAATAATAAAACAGTTTACATTATCTGTCAATATATACTGACGCCATTATTGATCGCTTTTCTCTGTTCAACGTTATACTAAAATATATTTGAAAAGGAAGAAGACAGTGGTTATCCAGAAGGAAACAAAACAATCAGCGATCACAGCCACCCAGGTTATTTTGTGCTTGTGTTTGTGTTTCTTTCCCTTTTATGTCTCTGATGGGAGGTTTGGGATAATTGTATCGATTCTTGATCATTGCCTTCCCTTCTATTTTACATTGAAATTGACAGAAATTACAAAACGAAACATTTGCATAACACCAATATAAAGCATAACACCCATATAACGCATAATAAATATGTACAATCGAATAACACAGTACAGCCAAGTAGGGAAGGGCTGGATTAAAACCCGTGTTTAGAGCATCTAGAATCGTTCCTGTTTCCTAAGTAGTTGTCACATGAAAACAATTACAGGAATACAATCACATTTCACAAGAAATACAACAGGTAGCAAAAGTGCAACAATACCCATTTGCATTACAGTATAACTACAAGACAGTAACATCTTCTGTTTAATAGGTAACGTATTTAACGTATCTCCAGCTTATTTCTGAAACAATTTTAAGTAGTATTCACTATTTATAATTATGACTCAATGTAACAATGCATTTAAAGAAAATACAAGAACGCACAACCTAAATAACAAGGGGACACAAGTATACACGTATATAAAGCAGATATGGTCTTAACTTCTACATAAGTTATTTTGTTTTAAATTTATATCTGTGTAAAATTATAAGAAAATTCTAATCCCCTGTACGTTTTTTCCAGATGCCAATTATTTATTTATGTTCCCTGCTTACTGTTACTCCATACCTATATAATGAATATTTTCTATCTGCTTTTGGGCTTTAGGCCTTTATTGCATAAAAGGACACCACATGAAATGTTGCATAACAAATGTACAAGTTTATTGAAATAATTAACATATACTCATCAAAATAATTTAAGGGTCATTTAATGCAATTTTCCATATATGCAAACTTTGACCGAGTCTATGGGCAAAAACCACAGAAGATATTGAAATGGTGTTGAATGTTTCTTAAAGTGGAGCCCGAAAAGGAGTGTTTCCAACAACAAATCTTGAAATGAAATGTTTCATTTTAAAATTCGTACAAATGCTACTTTTTACAAAAAAAAAAAAAAAAAAAAAATGGAAAATTGACATTTGAACATTATGGTAAGTAATAAAGGTAAGAGAAAAGTCCAGGGAGTGCCACTATCACAACCCGAAATTTTCCCAGACACCATATAGGAAGAGGAACATCTTGCCTTCAAACTGTGAATAAATCATAAACAAAGTTTTAATTTCAATCAAGAAACTCATATTTTCCTAATGTTACCTATTATGGATTATTCACTGTCTATTGGGAATCAACAAGGCTTTTTTAGGCAATTTTAGCCTCCTAAAGGGATGACCACTTTTTCTAGCCATATCTGTGTGTCTTTTACCTCTAAGAAAGTGGAATCTGCAAGATTATGTTTGGAGTAAATAATTGTTTTGACTAAAAATAGAATTTTTTACATATTCTGAAAAAAAAAAAAAAAAAAAAAAGGAAAAAAAGAAAAAAAAAAAGAGGCCCACAGGCTACGGGTCGCTCACCTGAGTGGCATTGCGAGTGCAGATATGCAGATGTTATATAACATTTTTCCAATCCTGTCATTGCAACCAATTAAAAGATCATCATCCTTTAAGCAGTTCTTAATTTTGAAGAAGAATATTATATATGGCATGCCAGTCAATGGAGCTTGATCATTTGAACAAACTCTCAATCACATTTCAACAGTAGGATCAATGTGAAATTTGGTTGCAATTGCCAAAGTGGTTTCTGAAGAATCATGATTTTATACATGTAAACAGCACAGTGGCAGATAAATATAATAAACATAAACAAGACGGTAGCCATCTTGGATTTCCAATCAGAATGATTTTAGCTACTGTTGATCTACAAGTCACCTCAATACTTCCAATGAACTTTAAGTCAATTGCCCTTTCGGTTCAGGGGAAAAAGTTCAAAACAGATTTTCAAGATGGCCACCATAGCCGCAATTTGAGATTTCCTATCGCAACCATTTTAGCTATTTTTGATCTACAAGTCACCCTGATGCTTCCTACCAAGTTTCGAGTCAATTGGTCTTTCAATTCAGAAGAAGTAAAGAAAAATAGATTTTCAAGATGGCCGCCATCTTGGATTTCCAATCGGAATGATTTTAGCTATTTTTATATCAACAAGTCATCCCGATGCTTCCTACCAATTTTCAAATCAACTGGCCCTTTGGGTCAGGAAAATAAGTGAAAAAAAAAAGAGTTTCAAGATGGCCACAATGGCAGCCATCTTGGATTTCCGATCCAAACATTTTAAGCTATTCTAGATCTACAAGTTACCCGAACGCTTCCTACCAAGTTTTGAGTCAAACGGCCTTTCAGTTCAGGAGAAGAAGCTGAAAATAGATTTTAAAGATGGCTGTCATAGCGGCCAATTTGGATTTCTGATAGGGATGATTTTATCTATTTTTGTTCTACAGGTCACCCTGATGCTTCGTACCTAGTTTAAAGCCAATAAGCCTTTCGGTTCAGGAGAAGGTGAAAAATAGATTTTCAAAATGACCACCATGGCAGCCAGCTTGGATTTCCAATCAGAACAATTTTAGCCATTTTTAATCTATAAGTCACCCCGATGCTTCCTACCAAGTTTCAACTCAATTGGCTTTTGGGTTAAGGAGAAAAAGCGAAAGAAAGACTTTCAAGATGGCCACCAGGGCGGCCATCTTGGACTTCCGATCGGCATGGTTTTAGCTATTTTTGATCTACAAGTCACCCCGATGCTTCCTACAATGTTTGGAGTCAATTGGCTTTTGGGTTTAGGAGAAAATGCGAAAAATAGATTTTCAAGATGGCTGCCATGGCGGCCGCCTTGGATTTCCGATCAGCCTGATTTTAGCTATTTTTGATCTACAAGTCACCCCGATGCTTCCTAACAAGTTTGGAGTCAATTGGCCCTTCGGCTCAGAAGAAGAAGCGAAAAATAGATTTTCAGGATAGCGGCCATCCTGGATTTCCGATCGGCATGATTTTAGCTATTTTTGATCTACAAGTCACCCCGATGCTTCCTAGCAAGTCTGAGTCAATTGGCCTTTCGTTTCAGGAGAAGAAGCAAAAATAGATTTTCAAGATGGCTGCCATGGCGGCCATCTTGGATTTCCGATCGGCATGATATTAGCTATTTTTGATCTACAAGTCACTCCGATGCTTCCTAGCAAGTTTGGAGTCAATTGGCCTTTTGGTTCAGGAGAAGAAGCGAAACATAGATTTTCATGATGGCCGCCATGGCGGCCATCTTGGATTTCTGATTGGCACGGTTTTAGCTATTTTTGATCTAAAAGTCACCCCGATGCTTCCTACCAAGTTTGGAGTCAATTGGCCTTTCGGTTCAGGAGAAGAAGCAAAAAATAGATTTTCAAGACAGCCGCCATGGTATGGCGGCCATCTTGGATTTTCGATCGGCACGATTTTAGCTATTTTTTATCTACAAGTGACCCCAAAGCTTCTTAGCAAGTTTGGCTTTTTGGTTCGGGAGAAGAAGCGAAAAATAGATTTTCAAGATGGCTGCCATGGGCGCCATCTTGGATTTCCGATCGGCATGATTTTAGCTATTCTTGATCTACAAGTCACCCCGATGCTACCTACCAAGTATCGAGTCAATTGGCCCAGGGGTGTTGGAGGAGTAGGCTTTTAAAGCAAATGTGACGACGCACGACGGACCACGACGACGGACATTGACTGACCACAATAGCTCACCATGAGCACTTCGTGCTCAGGTGAGCTAACAAAACATCCTTTGGGGATAAAAAGTCATTTTTCAGAAACTCCCATTTTTTCTTAGAATCTTCTAACCTAACAATTTTCAAGCAATTGATACTTAGGTTGCTGAACATATTGCTAATATGTTAAACTTATTGAAATATAGCAGTATCGCCCACAGAATATTTTTAACACCTGGATGTTAATCAAAGGGAAACTGAAAGTGGTGACCCTTTAATTATTATTATTTTATTTTTTTTATTTTTTATTTATTTATTTATTTATTTTTTGGTGGGGGTGGGGGGTATATATTTAAATTCGGGTTAGCTTTTGATAGGTAATTGCAATTATTCTTTCTTCTCGCTTTGTGCCATTTGTACAAATGCTTTAATATTTCTGTAATAATGCTTCCATGTCAAACGTGTATTTTGATTTTACCCTCACCTTTATCTGTAGAATATATTTTGTTTCTTTTGTCTTGAAAGAGCATGCTTATTTCTAAAATTGCATATATTCATTACATCCATTGACCTATCTCAAACGTATTTATATTAATATATTTACTGCTTTATGAATGTCTCACAGTATATAACACATTACTTGAAAGAGCACGCTTATTTCTACGATCACGTATCCATTACATCCATGACCTAACTCACACGCATTTGTATTTATACATTTATTGTTAATAACTGTCTCACAATATATACTATTTTCTTTATACATTGCAAGTTTAAAGCGAGCGCTGTTTTGATATTTATGAATGCCGATTAGGCTAATACATCCGTATACATTAAAGTTGTCTTTTACGTCGCAACCCATGTGCATGGTTATTTGGCATTTTCCTGACAATAAGCAACTTTAAACTCACCAAAAGAACCAGATACATCCTGTTCATTGTTATCTACGTCTTCTCTCATTTGACTCTGGCTGTGTGACTCTTAAAAAAGACGAAACTGTTTTATTATATATTTTAAATTGTATTTTGTAAAATTAAATTATCAAAATTGGGCCTTACAATATAAATAACAGATATGACCAATTGCACAGACTATAACCTCTTAATAGAATGTATTTAATTTCACCACAGCTGGTGTTACGAAAATATTTACCGGCCCTTTATGATTCAACTGAGTATATATTCTAGGCCTTTAAAATCATTGATAACATTCTGGAATTTTGAAAATCTTTGAGGGCTACTGATAAGGCGTAAATGCTATCTCAAATTACATATTTGGATATCTTAGAAGGGCGGTGATCTAGGTGTGTGTGTGTGTGTGTGTGTGTGTGTGTGTGTGTGTGTTTTCAAAGCAAGTTCATATATGCTTCTCGAGCATTCAAGCCCTATAGTTGATGTATATATGCCCCACGTTATAATACGTATTTTAAAGATAAATAAAGAAAAATCCTCCATAAATTATCCTACATATTGCGATATCTGTAGCTATTGCAATAACTCTTTAGGGACTCAAGTTTTACTGTATATAAAACAACGTTAATAGGATGTTCATTACACGGACTTGCCCACTTTATGCTTCGTACCATCTCGTATTACATATTTGATGGCTTAGAAGGGCGGTGATCAATGTGTGTGTGTGTGTGTGTGTGTGTGTGTGTGTGTGTTTCACACTCTTTTGCATTTCATAATGAGTTCATATATGCCTTACGAGCATTCAAGCCCTATAGTTGGTGTATGTATGCCCCACAATATAATACGTTTTTTTCAAGATAAATAAAGAAAAATCCTCCATAAATTAGCCTGCATATTCCGATATCTATAGCTATTGGAAGAACTCTTAAGGGACTCAAGAGCGAGTTCGAATTAATCATGGTAAAGGAGACATGTGGTCGAACATTCGAAGTATAATTGTGTATAAACCAACATTAGAAGGAATTTTATTACATGCACTTTATGATTTGTGCCATCTTATATTACATATTTGATAGTATAGAAGGGCTTTTTTTTCACTCTTTGGCTTTTCATATCTAGTTCATATATGCATCACAAGCATTCATTCTCTATAGTTGGCATATATATGCCCCACTATTTAATACATATTTTGAAGATAAATCAAGACAAACCCTCAATAATTATCCTACATATACTGATATCTGTAGCTATTGGAATAACTCTTTAGGGACTCAAGAGCGAGTTCGAATTAACCATGGTAAACGAGCCGTTTGTGGTCAAGCCATTGAAGAAACAACGTTAATAGGATGCTTAGTACAAGATCTTGTTCACTTTATGTCTCGTGCCATCTCATATTACTGATTTGATAGCTTAGAAGGGTGGTGATCTAGTTTTTGTTTCTTTTTAATTTTCAAACTCTCTTGCATTTCATGACTAATGCGTGCACACGATAAACCTTTTCAAAATAAATAAAAAACTCCATAAATTTTCCTACATATACCGATATATGTAGCTATTGGAAGAATCTTTCATAATTAGTTTATATCGCCTCACAAGCTTTCAAACCTTATAGCTGGTGTGTATATGCCCCAAAATATAATAAGTATATTCAAAATAAATCAAAAAACAAAACCTATATATTTATTTCTAGATATTCCGATAGCTGAACTTATAAAAGAACTCTTTAGGAGCTCAAGAGCGAATTCGAATTAACCTTGGTAAACGAGCCATCGGTGGTCGAGCCATTGAAGTTTTACTGTATATAAAACAACGTTAACATGATGTTTATTATACCGACTTTTCATTTTATGATTCGTGCCATCACATATTACACATTTTATAACTTAGAAGGGTGGAGATCTATGTTAAGGGTATTGAAATGTTTTTTTTTTTTTTGTTGTTTTTCTTTTCGTTTTTTTTTTTTTTTTTTTCGTGCGAGTGTGTGTTTTGCATTTTATCGCGAGTTCATATTGCCTCACAAGCATTCAAGCCCTATAGGTAGTGTATATATGCCCCACAATATAATAAGTATGTTCAAGATATGCATCACAAGCATTCATCCCCTATAGGTGGAGTATATATGCCCCACTATTTAATACGTATTTTGAAGATAAATCAAGAAAAATTCTCAATAATTATCCTACATATACTGATATCTGTAGCTATGGAATAACTCTTTAGGGACTCAAGAGTGAGTTCGAATTAACCATGGTAAACAAGCCATTTGTGGTTTAGCCATTGAAGAAACAATGTTAATAGGATGTTTAGTACAAGATCTTGTTCACTTTATGTCTCGTGTATTCTTATATTACTGATTTGATAGCTAAGAGGGATGGTGATCTAGCTTTTCTTTCTTTTTTTTTTAATTTTCAAACTCTCTTGCATTTCCTGACAAGTTTATGTATGCCTCATAAGCATTCAAGCCCTATGGTTGGTGTATATATAGCCCATAATATCACAATATAATACGTAATACCAGGATACGTCAAGAAAAAACCTCCATAAATTACCCTACATATTCCGTTATCTAAAGCTATTGGAAAATTCTTAATGGTTAGTTCCTATCTGTATGCATATTGGACTTAATATTTATATTTTCCAAAATTAAAGGTATATTGCATGCATTCATTTGCATCGGCTCACTGAGTCGATTCTAATGCGTGCACACGATAAACCTTTTCAAAATAAATAAAAAAACTCCATAAATTTTCCTACATATACCTATATATGTATCTATTGGACGAACCCTTTAGGGACTCAAGAGCGAGTTTTAATTAACGAGATTAATTAACAAGAGCGAGCAAATTAACCATTGTAAACGAGCCATCTGAGGTCGAATGTTAATTTATATAAAACAACGTTAATAGATGTCTATTACACGGACTTATTCACCTTATGCTTCGTGCTATCTCATATAACCGATTTGATAACTAAGAAGGATGTTGAACTGTTTTTTTTTTTTTTTTTTTCAAACCCTTTTGCATTTCATAACTAGTTCATATTGCCTCACAAACATTCAAGCACTATAGTTGGTGTATATAGGCCCCACAATAAAATAAGTATTTTCAAGACATATTATGAAAAACCTACATTATTTTCCTTCATATTCCGATATCTGCAGCTATTGAAAGAACTCTTTAAGAACTCAAGAGCGAGTTCGAATTAACCATGGTAAACGAGCCATCAGAGGTCGAGCCATTGAAGTTTTACTGTATATAAAACAACGTTTTTTTTTTTTTTTTTTTTTTTTTTTTTTGTTTTTTACACATTTGATAACTTAGAAGGGTGGAGATCTATGTTAAATATACTGACATTTTTTTTTTCGTGCGAGTGTGTGTTTTGCATTTTATCACTAGTTCGTATTGCCTCACAAGCATTCAAGACCTATAGTTAGTCTATATATGCCCCACAATATAATAAGTATGTTCAAGATAAATCATGAAAAACCTTCGTAAATTTTCCTTCATATTCCTATATCTGTAGCTATTGAAAGAACTCTTTAGGAGCTCAAGAGCGAATTCGAATTAATTATGGTAAACGAGCCATCGGTGGTCGAGCCGTTGAAGTTTTATTGTATATAAAGCAACGTTTATAGGATGTTTATTGCACCGACATTCATTTTATGATTCATGCCATCTCATATTACATATTTGATAACATAGAAAGGTGATGATCTATGTATGTGTGTTTTTATTTTATTTTTATTTTTATTTTTTATACTCTTTGCATTTAATAACCAGTTCATATATGCCTCACTTGCATTTAAGCCCCATAATTGGGGAATATATATGCTCCAGCATATAAAAGTATTTCAAGGTAAATAAAAAAATCCTTTTTGCCTTTTATTTATAAAATATTCTACATATTCCTATATCTGTAGCTATTGGAAGAACTCCCTAGGGACTCAAGAGCAAATTCAAATTAACCATGGTAAACGAGCCATCGGTTGTCGAGCCATTGAGCTTTTACTGTATAAAAAAACGTAAATAGGTTATTACACCGACTTGTTCACTTTATGCTTCGTGCCATCTCAGGTTACATATTTGATAACATAGAAGTTTTACTCTTGTGCCTTTCATATCTAGTTCATATATGCCTCACAAGCAGTCAAGCCCTATGGTTGGCGTATATATGCCCCAAAATATAATGCGTATGTTCAAGATAAATCAAGAAAAAAATCCATAAATTATCCTACATATTCCGATATCTCTATTTAATGGAAGAACTCCTTAGGGACTCAAGAGCGAGTTTGAATTAACCATGGTAAATGAGCCATCGGTTGTCGAGCCATTGAGCTTTTACTGTATATAAAACAACGTTAATAAGATGTTTATTACACAGACTTGTACTGTTTATGCTTCGGGCCATCTTATATTACATATTTGATAGCTAAAATGGATGATGATCTATGTGTTTTTATTTTAATTAAATTTTCCACACTTTTTGCATTTCATAAACAGTCAATATATGACTCACAAGCATTCATGACTTATATTTTGTGTATTTTTGCCCCACAATATCATGATGTGTTTTCAAAATAAATCAAGAAAAACGCCCATAAATTATCCTACATATTCCGATATCTGTAGCTTTTAGATGAAACTTTTTAAGGTTTCAAGATCAAGTTCGAATTAACCATGGTAGACGAGCCATCGGTAGTCGAGCTATTGAAGTTTACTGTATATAAAACAACTAAAACAACATAAATAGATTGTTTGTTACACGGACTTGTTCGCCGGCCTCGGTGGCTCAGTTGGATGTGCCGTCCGACTGGAAACCAGGAGGTCGCGGGTTCAACCCCCGCCTAGGTCGGCAACATTCTTTTGTGGAGATTGATCATGAAATATTTTCTACGCTCATTCTCTCCCTTCTGCTGATTCAACAAGGGCAGTTGTCAGTTTCTGGTGAAAGAATGTGCACAATACTGGTTAACCGCTTCGAGGACTAAGCCTGCCCAGTAAACGTGTGGTTAGGTAAACTGACCGCACTCGACATGACCCCTTTGGGCTGACTGGGCCGTAAAACTTCAACACAAACACGGACTTTTTCACTTTATGCTTAGTGCCATCCCATATTACTGATTTGACAGCTTAGAATAGTGGTTATCTATGTTTTCTTTTTTTTTTAAGTTTTCAAACTATTTTGCATTTCATAATTAATTCATATATGCCTCACAAGCATTCAAGCCCTACAGTTAGTTTATAAATGCCTCACAATATAATACATATTTTCAAGATAAATCAAGAAAAACCTCTACTGACATCTGTAGCTATTTGAAGAGTTCTTTAGGAACTCATGAGCGAGTTTGAATTAAACATGTAAACGAGCCATCGTTCGAGCCAATGAAGTTTACTGTATATGAAACAAAGTTAACAGGAAGTTTATCACACCAACTTGTTCAATTGATGCTTCGTTACAGCTTACATTTCATATTAGACATTTTAGAAGGGTTTGTTTAAAGTGTTGCCTTATGTTATTTGTTCTTGTGTTTTCAGTCATTTTAGCATTGCGATTACCTCACTTAGGGAAGGAAGAGCTAATCTTAGTGCTTTTCGTATGTTTTTAGCTCACCTGAGCTCTGCTCAGGATGAGCTATTGTGATCACTTTTCGTCCGTCGTCCGTCCGTCCATTATCATTTTCAAACGACGTCTCCTCTGAAGCCGCTGAGCCAATTTTGCTAAAATTTCATATGGAGCCTCCTTAGGGTGGGGGAACGAAAAATTGCTAAAATGGTCGCGGTCTGTTGACCAAGATGGCCGCCATACCCATATATAGTAAAAACCTTTAAAAATCTTCTTCTCCAGAACGGAAAATGCCTTGGGGCTGAACCTTTGCATGAATTATCGGGGATGGGAGGTCTACCAAAATTGCTAAAAGAATTGTCGTACGTTGATGTTTGACCTTTTTACGGCATGGACAAGTTTGCTTCCCTATGCATGTGTATGGGAAAAACCTTTAAAAATCTTCTTCTCCAAAACCGAGCGTGCCTTATGGCTAAATCTTTGCATATATCATTGGGAACAGGAGGGCTACCAAAATTGCTAAAATAATGGTTGTACATTGACATTTGACCTTTTTACGGTAAGGTAAATTTTGCTTCCTTATGCATTTGTACGGGAAAAATGTTCAGAATTTCAAACAACTTCATCTCTGGAGCCTCTGGGCCAATTTTGCTCAAATTCCATAAGGAGCCTCCTGAGGTAGGGGGAATGAAAGATTGCTAAAATGGTCACGGTTTGTTGACCAAGATGGCCGCCATGCCCATATATGGTAAAAAACCTTTCAAAATCTTCTTCTCTAGAACCGAGGATGCTTTGGGGCTGAATCTTTGCATAAATCATCGAGGACAGGGGTCTACCAGAATTGCTAAAATAAAGGTAGTACATTGACATTTGACCTTTTTATGGCAAGGTCAATTTTGCTTCCGTATGCATTTGTATGGGAAAAAACATTTGAAAATCTTATTTTCTAAAAGAAGGTAAGAGAAAAGTCCAGGGAGTGCCACAATCACAAACCGCAGCCCTTCCCAGACGCCAAGAGGAAGAGGAAACGGACAAATCCAAACAAGCACAGACCAAACTAACGTACGAAAAGCACTAAGATTAGCTCTCTCTTCCCCAAGCGAGGTAATCGCAATGCTAAAAGGACTGAAAAACACAAGAACAAAATAACACACGCAAAGACATACAACAAATCGCCTCGTAGAATAAACCACAAGGCAACAAAGAGTAAGACTAACACCTGGACCACCGCCTTAGAACGGTCAGTAGAGCAAACCACCGGGGGGTTTAAAGCACTTTTACAGCTAGCTAACTTCACCCTGGGTCCCGATGCTACTCTTAATACAGAAACACATAAAAATTCGGTTCGCATAAAGGCTCCCAACTCAGTCAATGCATAAAAGTGAAAACATAAAAATCAAATTAATCGCTATAATAAACAAAGACGAGTACTCATGGCTAATTCAACTGTTTGCCAGAGTATATGGAAACCAATAGCTGAACCTAAAACCGAGGATGGCTTGTGGCTGAATCTGTGCATATATCATCTGGAATAGGCAGTCTACCAAATTTGCTAAATTAATTGTCATACATTGACATTTAACTTTTTTACAGCGAGGTCAAGTTTGCTTCTGTATGCATTTGTATGGGCCCCATACATTTGTATGGAAAAAATGTTGATAATTTCAAATGGCTTTTTCTCTGAAACCTCCGGGCCAGTGTTGCTCAAATTTCATGCGGAGCCTCCTTGGGCAGGAGAATGAAAGATTGCTAAAATGGGCATGGTCCACTGATCAAAATGGCTGCTATGCCCATATATGGTAAAAACCTTTAAAAATCTTCTTCTCTATAACCAAATAATCCCTGGGCCCTAATCTTTGCACAAATTATAGGAGGCAGGAGATCTACCAAAATTGCTAAAATAATGGTTCTATGTTGACGTTTGACCTTTTTACCTCCAAGGTCAAATTTGCTTCCCCATTTGTATGGGCCATATACATTTATATTGAAAGTATCGAAGTGACCTGTAGATCAACAGCAGTTAAAATTGTTCTGATTGGAAATCTAAGAAGGCCATCTGGTTTATATTTATTATATTTCCCTACCTCTGTGCTGTTTACATGTATAAAATCATGATTCTTCAGAAACCACTTAGCCAGTTTCCACCAAATTTCACATTGATCCTTCTGTTGAAATGTGATTGATAGTTTATTCAAATGATCATGCTCTATTGACTGTCAAGCCCATATATTCTTCTTCAAAACTAAGAACTGCTCAAATGATATTTCATTAGTTGCGATGATAGGATTGGAAAAATGTTGCATAACATCTACATGTCTGCAGTGGCTATGTCACTCAGGTGAGCGAACCGTGGCCCATGGGCCTCTTGTTTCGATTTGCACTTGTTTGGTTTTGTCTGTTTTCTCTTCCTGTTGGTGTCTGGGAAGGGCCGTTGTTTATGATTGTGGCACTCCCTGGACTTTTTTTATCTTACCTTTTTTTGTAATCTATGGCGAGTTTTAAATTTTCACACTCTTTTGCCTTTCATAATTAGTAAATATATGCCCCGCAAGCATTCAAGCACTATGGTTGGTGTATAAATGCCTCACAATATAATGGCTATGGTCTAATCTGCTTTAATTTCTATTTTGTTCTGTATTGTGGACTTCATACATGTATGTGTTGAGTGATATGATATGTATTTAGATCGCGTATGCCTTCATTTTGATAAGGCCTTAAATGTCTGCACTACTTATAAAAGATATCGCATCATTTTCTACTGTACTAATATTCATTTTTATATACAAAAATACCGCATTCTTATTCCCTGTAAGTTTTGTAAATAGAAAAGAAGGCAATGTTCAGGAATCAATACAGTTACCTAGCACCTTCCGTTCCAAGACACAAGAGGGAAAGGAAGACGCACTTAAAGTAACGGCACCAGAATCAAAACACTATATGCAGAAAGACAAAAAGGACAGTTTCTTCCCAAAAAATAGCCAAACAGCTATCAATAAATAAATAAATAAATAAATAAATAAAAATAAAAAAAAAGAAAAATAAAAAAAAAGTAAATAAAATAAGATAAAATAAAAAATAAATAAACAAATAAAAATATCAAGACATACATGTAAATAAAAGCCAAAAACTATTTTCCTTTTAAACACAGAAACACACAAGGCCACGAATATCGGAGACTCGGTTTGATTGAGTCTCTTCATATGAAACACTATACAATGACATGGCAAACCACAGCAAAAGCACTCAGAACGATCAGTAAAAGTGTACTATTGTGTGTGTGTGTGTGTGTGTGGGGGGGGGGGGGGGTGGGGGGGTGGCGGGGGGGGTCAGGAAGGGCAGCTTAAATCGATTTTAAATGGCCACAACTCTCGTCCTTAGTTCTGCCGTGGTATACACAAGGCATTTGATCGGTCCGCGAGAAGGGTTCCTAACATTTTCGAGAATATAAAAATCAAACAAATTCAGAGATAAAACAACAATGAGGGCTCGACAAGAAATAACCTGGCTGGCATGCCGCACAAACATCCATCCCTACAGCTGGCTTATAAATGTCCCCCCAAATTATTCCCTAGAATACCATATATATAACGCCTTAAGCAAATATTCTTTGTAGCTTAATTATAGGTGAGACCTGCGGCAAAACTAATCTTCCATGTCTTGTTTTTACAATGCACTCGTGTCACTTGCAGTTGCCTTTTTTGTTGCTTTGGATGTTGGCGACTTTTATAGGTTTTTCTTAGTTACTTTTTCTCATTCATTTCTAATCATAGCAATTATAACTATACCTTCGGATCACTATTAAAGGGATCGACAAACAACATGTTTCATTTGTGGCTTCTGCAGCAATTCATATGCGTGTGTATTTGACCCTTATGAGACAAAATCAAGATAACTCACTGGTAGAACAAGATACATCCTCATCGTTATCCACAGCTTCTCTCCAAAGGTTTTGGCTGCATGGCCCTTAAAAAGATGAAAATAAGATCAATGCATATTGATTTCATTTTTATAAATATCAAATTTAAACTAAATTATCTGACTTACTTTAAATTCTCAAAGTAATCTTTTTCAAGTAGGACATTACAGAATAAAGCGAAGAGATACTCTGCGGTATCATCTTGTTCTATGATCCATATTCAGGAATGTAAATGTTGCCCTTGCTTTTTTATTTATTATTTATAATTATGCAGGTATTACACTCAACTCATCATAATATCCATCTGCTTCATAATAACCTAAAGCCAGCATTTGAAATATATTGACATATGCGATGAATATCAAATATTATAATACCTAATATATAATACTTAATATATAATTTTATCAAAATTATTGTCAGAAGTCACGCTTGTTGTTGGGGCCTCAAAACAGAAGTGAAGGCAGAGATAAAAAACTGATACAATTACCTTGCACCTCCATCCAGGATACAAAAGAGAAAGAAGCAAAAACATAAGAACAGCGCCGTAACTAAAACATTGCAAGCAACTAGAAACTCAAAATGACAGTTCCTTCCTCAAATATGGCCAAGTGGCTATCCAAAAAGAATGGTTTTACCAGTACATACATGCAAAGACAAACAATGACATAATAAACTGCAACAGAAGCAATGCGCTGGATCGGTCAGTAAAATAATAAATGTGGCAGTTTAATCGGTGGGGCTCAACTCTTATTCATGATTCAACCAATTAATGCATGATTGCTTTAGTGTGTATGTTACTGTTCTGAGGTATTGTCAGACGTCAGACTTATTGTTGAGTCCTCAACCTTTCACTATGATTGACTTAATAAATACATAGTTGCTTTACTATGTATTTTGCTGTCCTGGGGTATTATTTCTCTTCCATGCGGATCAATTAATCATTGTTATTTCAAAGAAATCTGCTTACTCTTGCTCGCAAAGTTTTGACGTTCGTAAACGACAGTCCCAAGATTGTCCTGTCTTTTAAGTGTCTTATGTTTTGATGATCGTTGTCTTTTGAGCAAGTGATAATGCATTTTCGCATGCGCCTTTATGAAACCAGTCTGACAACAGTGGTTACTCAACAATCATAAACTAGAGCTTATCTATTTCGATTCTAACACCCTAAAATCGACAATATTTTTGTTGTTCAAATTCTTCCAATTGTAAGAAAAAATCCCACCAACATTATTAACTGTATCATACACATAATTGTCTTGGTGCGAGAAAATATGTGTCGTCTAACGTAATAGAATCTTCGAGTGACATCATAAAACGGTCAAAGAGACAAAACACAGGTTTATTAACGTTTTGACCCGTGACGTCTTCTTCAGACTTCATAATGAAAAATATTAAATTTCACGTCCATTTGTGAAAACGTAACGCGACGTTACGCGGCAAAATACACAACGCTACTTTACAAGAACATTCAAACCCGAGTATATAACAAGAAAGGCACCGATCAGACTGTGTGGCTGCGCATAAAACGGTGGTATTTTGCGTCACGCTATTCCGCTAAGCGATTTGCTAGTTCCTTTCTATTGTCAATATAGGCACACTGCGTTAGAATATCATTTTTATCATTTTTTGCCTGATCTTTACAAGGGTACATTTTCATACGTAACAACTTACAAAGCTTGTTCAGCTGACAGATTTATGTTTTATCAATATTCACATCCAAAGTAACTCACTTCGTTTTTTCGTTTTCAAATTACGTTTTGCTAAGTAAAATACAGCCCAAATGTCAAAGTTAAGGTGATCTGATCATATGGTAAGAATGTGAGCGTTGGCCTTGAAGATATAAGTCAGATCTGATCAGGTTTCAATAACGCACAGCCTTCCGATCAGTGACTGTCAATCACAACCGGTAAAAGGAGAACGCATTAATATGGGGATTTTTTTAAGAGGCTGGAGAGGTTACGTCTGACAGATGACAGCTACCTACCTACAGGGTTATGTGGAACGAATTTGTTCATAAGGAACAATTCTTGTCTACCCCGCTTTATTACTAAAGCAAACGTGAAATCATAGAAGTTGTCATCGTTATAGATTCGCGGAGTGTATGTTATGTTTCTATTTCCTTTGAAATCTGTGCCCATATTAAAATTGTATGTATAGGCTAATTATATGACTGCAAATCTTTCGCTAGCTGTTTCCTTAGGTAATTTGATAGGCAATATACATGTCCGGACAGACGGCGACTGGTCTGCTCAAATATATAGATAGACTTGGTACATGGCATGGCTGAATGTAGTCATTAGTAAAATAAAGTTGGGTAATGAATTAATTTTCGTGACTCTTTATGACCACTAACATGTTTCATTCGGAGACTGCTGATGTTTTTTTTTTATTATTACGTATTATTTTATTTTAATCAAAGAATGTGGATGCTCGGCAGGGCCGTTTTACTGATGCGTTCTTATTAGTCTCTTAACAGTTATAGCTGTTACAAAGGAGTAAAAGTATGGACGGAATTGCGAGGTTCATTACATGGACTTTCAAAAACTTGGATTTGCAATAATAACCTTGAAACTTGTATAGTTTCTTTTTTTTTTTTTTTTTTTTTTTTGTTTCTTTTCTGTTTAATATTTATCATTAAGATTAAAGCTATAGCTATCAAGTACTCTTCCTATAAATATATTATAAACGGGACAACTCGATGTTAGCTGCATTGTTGCATTTAATTACAATTATAGCAACATTACTGTAGCACTGATGAAACAAAACACAAGTCACAGACCCGTAAATAGGCATTTGAGTGCGAGTTCATACAAAATTTGGTGCAAAATAAAAGTCATTTTCTTAAAAATCGCATCCCTGCCCTCCGCCCTTTTCAAAACTGTTTAAAGTCTTATACACTTTCAATATGTTCGGGTACAGGCATCAGTTTTTAAAAGAAAACAAGTAAATACTAAATACTTACCGTTTTTTCTTATTCCTCAATCCAGGTATAACCACCAATAGACTGCACAAAACTCCAGAAAAAATCGATGTTAAAAGTTTTTAATGACTTAACACATGTTGGCATCTGCGAAACATGAGAAAGAGCCGGTGTACTGGATATTTCGTTCGGTTATCCTGAATAGTACCAAGGGAGATTACCGTAGGAGGACTGTATTATGTATATATGATTTTCAATAGGAAACCTATATATTTTATATTTCACCTCTTAACACTCCAAGACCTCCAGAATAGTAAAACTAGTAAAATAGCATTTAGAAATTGTGGGGCAAAAAAATGCCCCATAATTATATAAAACCCCACAGAAAATGTTTCATATTGAAAACTGCCTCATATCTTTGAGGTTTCCTAGTATATATATATATATATATATATATATATATATATATATATATATATATATGATAATAAGGAAAATACTAAATCCCACAAACGATACTGTATGAAGTCACAGCTGCAGATAAGATGTGGTATCCACATGATAGTTTTCTTATATCTCCATTGAAACATATGTTGTGGCTTCTCAATATAAGTGCCTTGACAAGACATTTCTAATGAATACCCACAACATATGGTTTTATGGAGAAACAAGAAACATGCCGGTAAAAAAAAAACAAGAGGGCCATGTTGGCCTTGTATTGCAAACCTGAATATCACAGCACTTACAGTAGCTGACCTAGAAATGATCAAGGGAAACATTCTGATTGAGATTCATGATGATTATATTAACAAGTAAGACAATGTAGCATGCCTAAAGGACTATGAAATATAGGTAAAGAGGCCATGCTAAGATGTATGCATGTGATAAAGGCAGTAAAACACAGAAAACTATTTCTTCTACATTATTTAATGATAGTACTTAAACAGACAAACATGAAGTCAGCACATAATGTCATCACTATGACAACATGATGTTGGTGGTCACCCAAAGATCATTCCTGTGAAATCATTTCAAAATCCATCAAATGGTTAAGGAGTAGAATAAAGGTTTTTCTTTTTTTTTAGCTCTGGCGACCATCTTGTTCATGCAAGCAGAAAGGTTTGAGCAACTTTGATAGAAGGTCACTCAAGAAACATTCCTGTGAAATTATTTCAAAATCCATCCATTGGTTATGGTGGAGAAGTCAGTTAAAGGTTTTTCTAATTTAACTCTGGCGGCCATCTTGTTCATCCGAGCAGAACTGTTTGAGCAATTTTGGTAGAGGGTTATCCAAGGAACATTCCTGTGAAATAATTTCAAAATCCATCCACTGGTTAAGAAGAAGTCATTTGAAGTTATTTCTATTTTTAGCTCTGGCCGCCATCTCGTTCATCCAAGCTAAACGGTTTGAGCAATTTTGGTAGTGGGTCACCCAAGGAACATCCCTGTGAAATTATTTCAAAATCCATCAACTGGTTAAAGAGAAGTCATTTAAAATTTTTCTATTTTTAACCCTGGTGGCCATTTTGTTCATCTGAACAGTTTGAGCAATTTTGGTAGAGGGTCACCCAAGGAACATTCGTGTGAAATCTATTTCAAAATCCGATCACTGGTTAAGAAGGAGAAGTCGTTTAAAGCTTTTTCTATTTTAAGCTCTGGCAGCCATCTTGTTCATCCCAGCGGAACCGGTTGAGCAATTTTTGTAGAAGGTCACCGAAGGAATATTTCCTGTGAAATTATTTTGAAATTGGGCAAGTGACCTAGGAGATGTTGTTTTAAGGTTTTTCTATTTTTAACTCTGGTGACTATTTTGTTTAGCAAGCGAAACCTTTTAGGCAATTTTGGTGGAGGGTCACCCAAGGAACATTCCTGTAAAATTATTTCAAAATCCATTCACCGGTTTAGGAGAATGTCTTTTAAGTGAATTGTTGACAGACGGACGACAGACATTGAGCGGTCACAAAAGCTCACCTTGAGCCTTTGGCTCAGGTCAGCTAAAATGTTGCCTACTGATTTAGTAGGCAACATTTTAATTTTTTTCAGAAAATGATAATTTATTCAAATTGTCTTTTTTTTTTTCAAAAAAAAAATAAAAAAAGAAATAGGTTTTGACATTTCTCACTTGTTAACTAGGAGACAATTTGCATGTCAAACCCTATTTTCTGTCAAGAAAAAAAAAGTTAATTTCAAAATGTCGTCTACATTTTTAAAATGTTCTCTACAATTTTACTCAGCACTTAAGATTCAGAATAACGTTCACTATTAAAGCGCTAAGCATTCTAAATTTGAAATCTTTATTTTTCAGTGAAAAAAAGACTTGACATTCACTGCTTGGCAGGTGATTCACATAAAATGTCATGTTCTTTCTGTGAAAAATACTTCTTATTTTCTCTGAAAATTACAAAAAAAAAAAAAAAAAAAAAAATGTTGTCTACTGCAGTTTAATGTTTAAGTTATGCATCGTGCGTTGGATAATACGAATAAACATCTTAAGTTGGATAATACGAGGGTTGTGCAAAAAGTTCTGTCACTAATAGGTTTCCTTAGTTTTATCCCAGGTATATTTTAAAATGCTTCACTGCACTTGAATGGTGTGTTGAATAGCTAACGATACTCATTCATATCGTGCAAATTGCTTTCCAACTGACCGAGTTATTTCAAACTGAAATAGATGCAGTCATATACACTGACCAATTTACTTGTTACATTGGAACATGGACCAATTGACTGAAATTCGTAGCTATATTAAATGCTGCATTAGGCTTAATATAGATTCAAAGCAGATATTTAATGAATTGTGTGGTATATATGGACCTCAGACCTCAATGCACTCAGTTTTTAGGTGGGTTTAAGCTTTTAAAGCTGAGAAAAAGATGGTTTCCATCCTGGAAGGCCTAAAACTTCTGTTACCAAGGCTAACATCGCTGCTGTAAAGATTGTGGTCAAATAGGATGCGCAATTGTCTGTCAAAGATATAGCTAGTTGTACTGGCATATCAGAGGCAGTGTGCAAGCAATTCTGAAAAAAACGTTTGGACCTGAGAAAGGTTTGTGCTAGGTGGGTACCTCATTTGCTCACTGAGGAGCAAAAGACACAAGGCCTTAAATGTGCCCGGGAACTTTTGAAAACATACAAAGGCTGTAATAGTTGGGTTATTTCTAACTTGATAACAGGTGATGAAACCTGGATGCATATGTTTGAGCCACACTGAAGGGCTGATCAGATAATGTTTTCACGGATCTTTATGCGGATGACACCACAATATATCAGATCAGCAACTCGCAGCATTTCACTGAACAAGATCTACAACAGATGGCTTTACAAAAACTTTCTGTTTGGTGTAAACTTAATGGAATGCTTTTAAATACTGAAAAAACCAAAGTAATGTTAATCACCACTTCACAGAAATGCCTTCATTTACATAATAGTATTTTAAATTTAACATTTAATAATGATAGTTTGAAAAATATTGATAATGACAAAGTCCTTAGAGTCTATATTATCTAACATGGTCAATCCATACACAGTTCATTGCTAAGAAAATTTCTTCAAACTTGTGGCTTTTATCAAGATTGAAAGATTATTTATCCCTTGAACACAGAGTACAATTTTATGACATACATTCAACCCCACATTGACTACTGTTCCACAGTATGGGGAGGAACAGCTCATTCTAACCTTGACAGAATCCACAGGTTACAAAAGCGTGCTGTAAAGATCATTTTAGATTATGAGTATTCTGACATTGCATGCAGTATGAATGACCTTAAAATTCTGAACATTTATGAAAGAATATTTCTAAGAAAAGCAAAATTTATGTATAAAATTTCAAAATCTATCACACCATCTTATATCAATGCAATGTTCACTTTCAGACCTATAAATGAGACTCTTCTGTCTCTTAGATCAGTAAATACATGTACCCGGTACATCAAATTTTCACACTCCAAGGCCACAAAAAGAAATTTTCAAGCAAAGTTTAATCTACTCTGGGCCAGTCATATGGAATAATCTACCAAACTGGTTAAAAAATTCTGACTGTAGATTCTTTCCATAAACTGTGGATAAAATGGATGAAATGTTCATCATCTAGTCAGCCTTGAAAATAAGCACTATATATTTTCCATGTAAGATATATTTGTAAAAATATGTTGTTTTTTTTTCCCCCATCACAATCACATTTGTTTGTCATATGTTTAGTGTGAGAGATGGTGTATGTAAGAATTGGTACATGTATATCTTTTTTCTCTCAATTACATTTGTTTGTCATATGTTTGCGGTATGTAAGATCATGTATGAAAGACTGGTATAAGTTTTTTTGTTTGTTTTTTTTTTTCTTTTTTTTTTTTTTTTTTTTTAGTAGTTTAAGGTTTAAATGCATGTCCCTGTGAATTTCTGTATATGTACATATCTGTAGTTAGTGAGGGCCTCATGCAAGATGTTGTACGCAATTTTCTTTAATTCAAGTGGGCCAGTCGTTCAAGTGCCTCGTCCATCTGGTCATACAGACACTGGCCGATTCTACAAGAATTCTGTACTGAAGAAAGTGAAAGTTTTACAATAAGAAATGACCAAGCAAAGGATGGTCAGGAGTCCACCTTTAACATGACAACGCCTCCTCTCATAATTGTGAGGTTGTTGAGTCTTATTTGGCATCTGAAAAGGTGAAAGTTTTAAACCATCCACCTTATTCACTTGACCTGAGTCCTGTGACTTTTTATTTCCAAGGCTTTAGAAAATGCTTTCTGGAAATATGTATACATCTAGAAGTTTTCTTGGCAACACTATTTATCAGCATCTCCCAACAGATACCAAAAGAAGACTATCTGCTTTTTGGGACTGAGTAAAAAGGTTACAAAAATGTGTTTCAGTAAAGGGGAAATACTTGAAGGTATGTAATAACTAGAGCTGGTGTTTGTAAAACACTATGCCCCCAACTGCCTGACTCTAACACTGTTTGACTCCAACACTGCTTAGCCATGACGGTACAACAGTACAAATACATGATTTCAATGTTATTTTATCAAAGGGAAATAACTCTAAAATAGGAGATGATTGGGATAAGAAAAAAATACGGATCACCTATTTTTTCATGAGGAATCAAAACATGAAATTTCAAAACATTAGCATACATGGTTCTAAACTTATGCTATACACAATAAAGCAACGACATTAAATGGCCCGAAATTGCTAAGGGCCATAACTCCAACATTTCATTTAATTGGTTCAAAATTTATTCAGGTGATCTCCTCTTCAATCCCAATCAGTATACCAAATATCATGGCTCTAGCTTAAATACTTTTTGAGATATCTTGCTGAAAAAGTCAAAATGCCTAGAACTACAAAGGGCCATTACATCAATTTTTCATGGAATTCCCTAAAAAACAAACCAGGTAATCTCCACATCATCCCCAATCAGCATATAATATTTCAAGACCCTAGCTTAAGTGCTTTTCGAGAAATCTTGCTGACAAGGTCAAAATGAGCAGAACTGCAAAGGGCCGTAACTTTATCAATATTTTCATGGAATTCTCTCAAAATATAATCGGGTAATGTACACATCATTCCCACTCACTGTATCGAATTTCAAGAACCCAGCTTAAATACTTTTCAAGATATCTTGCTCACAAGATTTAATTCTGATTTTTTTCAAAGGGGCATAACTTTAAATAAAC
This sequence comes from Anodontia alba, assembly GCA_964016985.1. NCBI lineage: Eukaryota > Metazoa > Mollusca > Bivalvia > Lucinida > Lucinidae > Anodontia > Anodontia alba. The sequence continues at coordinate 66,262,292 of OZ024830.1, read as the reverse complement.
ATGCTAGACAAGAAACAAAATACGGGTTGGCTATTTTTTCATTGGGAACCCAAATATAAAATTTCAAAACCCTAGCGTGCAGGGTTCTTAAGATATGGCATGCACAAAAAAAGCTTGATGAACGGACAAACAGTCGGATGGACAAATGAAGGCAAAATAATATGCCCCATCAATTTCATTCGAAACTGGGGGCATAATCAGGTCATCTACTCATCGCTACCAATCTATTCATCAAGTTTCAAGGCTCCAGCTTCAATAGTTTTTGAGATATTTTGTTCACAAGGGAAACATGCCCAAATTTACAAAGGGCCATTACTTATGAAATATTTTTCAGAATTTACAAAAAAATTAATCAGGTCATCTACTCATCATTACCAATCAATTCACCAAGTTTCAAGTCTCTAGCTCTAATAGTTTTTGAGATATTTTGCTGACAAGATAAAAATGCCCAAAATAACAAAGGGGCATAACTCAAGAAGTATATTTAAAAATTTCTTCAAAAGTTAATCAGGTTGTCTACTCATCACTACCAGTCTATTCATCAAGTGTCAAGGCTCTAGTTCCAACAGTTTTTGAGATATTTTGCTGACAAGGTAAAATTGCCCAAAATTACAAAGGGCCATAACTCATGAAGTATTTTTCAGAATTTCTTCAAAAATTAATCAGGTCATCTACTCATCACTACAAATCCATTTACTAAGTTTCAAGGCTCTAGCTCTAACAGTTTTTGAGATATTTTGCTGACAAGATAAAAATGCCTAAAATTACAAAGGGGCATAACTCAAGAAGTATATTTCAAAATTTCTTCCAAAGTTTATCAGGTTGTCTACTCATCACTACCAGTCTATTCATCAAGTTTCAAGGCTCTAGCTTCAATAGTTTTTGAGATATTTTGCTGACAAGTTAATAATGCCCTAAATTACAAAGGGCCATAACTCATGAAGTGTTTTTCAGAATTTCTTCAAAAGTTTATCAGGTCATCTACACATCACTACAAATCCATTTACTAAGTTTCAAGGCTCAAGCTCTAACAGTTTTTGAGATATTTTGCTGACAAGGTAAAAATGCCCAAAATTACAAAGGGCCATAACTCAAAAGGCATTTTTCAAAATTTCTTCAAAAGTTAATCAGGTTGTCTACTCATCACTACCAGTCTATTCATTAAGTTTCAAGGCTCTAGCTCCAACGGTTTTTGAGATATTTTGCTGACAAGATAAAAATGCCCAAAATTACAAAGGGCCATAACTCATGAAGTATTTTTCAGAATTTCTTCAAAAGTTAATCAGGTCATCTACTCATCACTACAAATCCATTTACTAAGTTTCAAGGCTCTAGCTCTAACAGTTTTTGAGATATTTTGCTGACAAGGTAAAATTGCCCAAAATTACAAAGGGCCATAACTCAAGAAGTATTTTTCAAAATTTCTTCAAAAGTTAATCAGGTTGTCTACTCATCACTACCAGTCTATTCATCAAGTTTCAAGGCTCTAGCTTTAATAGTTTTTGAGATATTTTGCTGACAAGATTGCATCCATATTTTTTCAAAGGGCCATAACTCAGAAAAGGGGCATAATCCTGTCAAGAAAAAAAATACGTGTCAGCTATTTTTTCATGAGGAATCCATATATGAAATTTCAAAACAGTAGCATTCACGGTTTTAAAGTTATGCTATGCATCAAAAAGCGTGACGAACGGACGGACGGAAGGACAGACGGACGGACGGACGAACAACCCAGAAGCAATAAGCCCCTCCAACTTCTTTGAAGTTGGGGGCATAAAAATATGTTTGATAAAACGTAGCACTGAAGTAATCGGAACCCAGTGACAAAACTTTTTGCAGGACCCTCGTATAAACCTTATATGCATGAATAGATGACGATTTTGTTTGTGTTTGTTTTGAGGTTTTATGGCCCAGTCAATCCAATGGGGACATGTCGAGTGTGGTCAGTTTACCTAGCCACACATTTATTGGGCAGGCTAAGTCCTCTAAGCGGTTAACCAGTAATGTGCACATTCTTTCGCCAGAAACTGACAACTGCCCTTCATGAATCAGTGGAAGGGAGAGAATGACCGTAGAAAATATTTCATGATCAAATCTCCACATAAGAATGTTGCCGACCTAGCAGGGGTTGAACCCGCAACCTCCTGATCACCAGTCGGACGCGCATCCGAGCCACCGAGGCCAGCAAATAGATGATGATAAAAAATAAATAAATTTTAACGCATTTTAGACTGAATAAACCCTGCACCCCCCCACACCCACCCACACACTATATACTTGTAGAATCCAATTTCTGTTTGTTGTATGTCCTTCCTTTCTGTTAATTTTCTTTCCTTATTTCATTCTTTCTTTGTTCATCACGTTAACAAGTCCATTCAATGAAGACCCCGGTAAACCCTGCTTCATATAGAGAAAAATTTGGTTGACAGGGATAAACATTATTTCTTTTTTCTCCTCTAAAACATAGTTTGTGGGCAAACGTAATAAACCGCCTCCATGAGTACCCACAATCTATGCTTGTTATAGATTCAGGATAATCTTAGTGCTTTGACAATGAGGTAGTTCTACCCACAATTATGTTTTGAGAAGACATAATAATAATTTGCATAGGTGTGTTAAAGTAATGCTGACTGCATGATGTTGAATGCGTACATGCGTTTTGATTGGTAATCACACAAAGAAGATGCACAGAAAGAGCCACAATCAAAAATCAGAACCTTCTAATGGCACCAAGAGGAAAAGTAAGCTTCGAAGATTTCCAAACGCCCCGAGTGGAAACATGGTTCAAGATGACACAGATTTGTCTTCCATTTCACAATTGTGGACAGGTCGGCAACTCTCATTTTTAACAGAAAAAAAAAAAAAAAAAAAAAATGCAGGAGAATGGAAATATATCGAAAGGAAAAATCTGATCTAATCCTTTTTTTATATTTTCAAATGCGAAAGAAATTTACAAAAGTACGATTTACTGCCATAAGAAAAACTAATTACAAATACATGTACAATGACAGATATTCTCACTTTGTCCCGATTCCTATTTTGTGGACAAACTTGGTAGACCTTGCGTCTCCAATGCTATATACCAAGAGTCAGCCTCAAAGCTTTCTTGGTTCTGGAGAAGAAAATATTAAGTCTTTTTACCATATATGGGCATGGCAGCCATCTTGTTCAATGGTGTGGAACCATATGAACAGTGCCGATACCCTTTTGACAGAAGGCCCAATGTGAAATCTGGTGAAACTTGCTCAAGCGGTTTCAGAGAAGAAGACATTTAAAAATTCACAATTTCATACTTGTTTGTGTTGAGGTTTTACGGCCCAGTCAACCCAATGGGGTCATGTCGAGCGCGGTCAGTTTACCTAACCACACGTTTACTGGGCAGGCTTTGTCCTCTAAGCGGTTAACCAGTATTGTGCACATTCTTTCGCCAGAAACTGACAACTGCCCTTTTTGATCACAATTTCATACATGCATATAGCTTAAGGACAGAGCAGATAACCCTCAGGGGACAAAATTTTAATTGTAACTACAAAGTTTTACTACTCTAATCATACATTTTAAGTTTCAGCAACAAGTCTTTCATACATTTTGAGAAAACGACTTTTCAACATTTTCATACAAATGCATGGGTTCACAAATTTGGCCTTGCTGTAAGAAAGGTCACAAGTCAACCTACGACCATCAATTGAATGTACTTGGTAGACCATGATTCCCTGATGCTATATACTAAGATTCAGGCTCAAAGCTTTCTCGGTTCTGGAGAAGAAGATTTTTAAGTGTTCTTACCATATAAGGGCATGGCAGCCATCTTTACTAATGAACCATGACTATTTAAACAAATTTTCAATCCCCCTTTAACAGAAGGCTCCACAGGAAGTTTGAAAACCAGAATTCCGCGGAAGGCGGCATTGCAGGGCAAAAGTCACAGGACGTAGTTATTAAATAGATTTATTTCATTCTTAGCAGTGCTGAGTTAGAAAAGTGACAAAAATTAAAGACAAGGATTATATGAATATAGGAATTTCATTGAAAGCATATGAATTTTCTCATATGATGCAGGAGAAATTGGGCTCATAAAGTCTGTACACTTTCATACAATCTGAGGTTCAGAAAATGACAAAGTTAAAGGGGAAAAAGTGACAAAAATAAATTTAAAAATCATATCCAAACCATGTGCACTTCTGCAGACATGGGAGAAAACGTGCAGTTTCAAAAAGACCGGTTAAAAATTATATGAAAAGTTGCAATCACAAGGTACCCTTTGTCTATACATCTGAGGTCAGAAAATGACAAAGGTCAAAAAGTACAAAAAAGTGACAAAAAATATGGCAAGGATTATATGAAAAGCATGTGCACAGACTATGGAGAAAACATTTGCAAAGTTGCAAAAAGATTTGTATAAAAATGTATGAGGAATTGTGCTCCCTGTCTGTATTGTGGGTGAAAAATGACAAAGTTCACAATGTGGAAAAAAGTAAAAAAAAATATAATTTAACAATTACATCCAAACCACATGCACATCCTCATACCATGAAGAAAATGCATGCAAAGTTTCATAATAATTGGTACAAAACTGTAAGAGGAGTTGCGCTCACAAGAGGTACCAACTGTTTATATATAAAGGGTAAAAAATGACGAAGTTCACAATGTGGAAAAAGTGACAAAAATGTTCTAACAATTATATCCAAACCACATGCACATTCTCATACCATGAAGAAAACATATGCAAAGTTTCAAAACGATCGGTACAAAACTGTAAGAGGAGTTGCGCTCACAAGAGGTACCCCGTCTATATACTGAGGGTGAAAAATGACTAAGTTCATAATGTGGAAACAAGTGACAAAAAATGTTCTAACAACTATACCCAAACCACATGCACATCCACATACCATGAAGAATACATATGCAAAGTTTCAAAATGATCGGTACAAAACTGTAAGAGGAGTTGCGCTCACAAGAGGTACCCCGTCTATATACTGAGGGTGAAAAATGACTAAGTTCACAATGTGGAAAAAGTAATAAAAAATGTTCTAACAATTATACCCAAATCACATGCACATCTTCATACCATGAAGAAAACACATGCAAAGTTTCAAAACATTCAGTATAAAACTGTAAGAGGAGTTGCGCTCACAAGAGGTACCCGCTGTCTATATAGAAGGTGAAAAAATGAGTGGAAAAAGTGACAAAAAATAATCTAACAATTATATCCAAACCACATGCACATCTTCACATCATGTAAAAAACATATGCAAAGTTTCAAAATGATCGGTACAAAACTGTAGGAGGAGTTGCGCTCACAAGACACCCAGGGTAAATGTTGACGGAAAGACGGACGGACGGAAACTTGCACGCCTAAGTTGCCCATACTAAAGCAGGTGCGACAAAAATTGGCCCAGGGGTTTTAGAGGAGGTTGTTCAAAGGTGTGGACAGAGGAAGGACGGCAAGTGATCACTATAGCTCATCCTTAGCATAGCTCAGGTGACCCAAAAACATGTTAGCCAGATCTGTTTGCTACTTATTCAGCAGCGTCTTGACATATACTCCACAAAATAAATTCAGGACCACCAGTTTTATTTCCCCTTTGATTATCACTAAAACACGACCCTCAAGTTTTACAATTATTTCATGGACAAAACTGGAAGTCTCAGCCCTATTTCAATCAGCTCAAAATGTTTGCAACATGTTCAGCTACAAAAGTGTCAATGGCACCAACAACGCCAGACCAAAAGATTCTAAGACGAGGACCATGATGGTCCCTATATCGCTCACCTGAGCAAACAGCTTTGCATACTTACTACTGAAGTTTCAGCCAAGTTCACTGCTCTAAGATTTTTGTATAAATTTTATTATAGCCCTGCTCCCCAGTGGCCATGTTTTTTTCAAGCATCAAGATGGTTTGAACTGAATCTTGAAAGAGGGTCACCAAAGGAACAATTCTGCAAAGTTATATTGAAATCGGTCCAGTGGTTTCTGACAAAAAGATTTTTAAAATGCTCTATATAGCTATATAGGGAAAATAAGCCCCACCCCCTAATGGCCATGTTTTTTGACTAATCATGACAGCTTGAACACACTTGGTAGAGGGTCATCATAGGAACATTCCTGCCAAGTTATATTGAAATCGGTTCAGTGGTTTCTGACAAGAAGATTTTTGAAATTTTCTATTTAGATATATAGGAAAAATAAGCCCCACTCCTAGCAGCCATGTTTTTTGATGAATCATGATTGCTTGAACAATCTTGGTAGAAGGTCACCAAGGAAACATTCCTGCCAAGTAAAATTGAAATCAGTCAGGTGGTTTCTGACATGAAGAATTTTAAAGTTTTCTATACAGATATATATGGAAAATAAGCCCCGCCCCCTGGCGGCCATGTTTTTTGACGTATCATGAGGTCGTGAACAATCTTGGTAGAGGGTCAACAAGGGAACATTTCTGCCAAGTTATAATAAAAAATTGGTCCAGTGGACAAGAAGATTTTTAAAGTTTACTATAAAAAGATATATAGGGAAATATAGCCCCTCCCCCAGGCGGGCACGTTTTTTGATGAATCATGACTTGAACAATCTTGGTAGAGGGTTACAAAAGAAACATTCCTGCAATGTTATACTGAAATCTGTCCAGTGGTTTCTGACGAGAAGATCATTAAAATTTTCTATATAGATATATAGGGAAAATAAGCCCTGCCCCCTAGCGGCCATGTTTTTTGACAAAACATGACGGCTTGAACAATCTTGGTAGAGGATCACCAAGGAAACATTTTTGCCAAGTTATACAGATATCGGTCCAGTGGTTTCTGACAAGAAGATTTTTAAAGTTTTCTATATAAATATATAGGGAAAATAAGCCCCGCCCCCTGGTGGCCATGTTTTTTGACGAATCATGTCGCCTTGAACAATCTTGGTAGGTTACAAAAGAAACATTCCTGCTGTGTTATATTGAAATCAGTCCAGTGGTTTCTGACAAGAAGATTTTTAAAGTTTTCTATATAGATATATATAGAGAACATAAGCCCCGCCCCCTGGGGATCATGTTTTTTGACGAATCCAAATGGCTTGAACAATCTTGGTAAAGGATCACCAAAGGAACATTTCTGCAAAATTATATTGAAAACGGTCCAGTGGTTTCTGACAAGAAGATTTTTAAAGTTTTCTATATAGATATAAAGGGAAAATAAGCCCCGCCCTCCGGCAGCCATGTTTTTTGACAAATGCAAATGGCTTGAACAATCTTGGTAGAGGATCACCAAAGGAACATTTCTGCAAAATTATATTGAAATCGGTCCAGTGGTTTCTGACAAGAAGATTTTTAAAGTTTTCTATATAGATATATAGGTAAAATAAGCCACGCCCCCTGGCGGCTATGTTTTTTGACAAATCCAAACGGTTTGAACAATCTTGGTAGAGGATCTCCAAAGGTACACTTCTGCAAAATCATATTGAAATAGGTCCAGTGGTTTCTGACAAGAAGATTTTTAAAGTTTTCTATATAGATATATAGGGAAAATAAGCCCCGCCCCCTTTGCGGCTGTGTTTTTTGACAAATCCAAATGGCTTGAATAATCTTGGTAGAGGATCACCAAAGGAACATTTCTGCAAAATTACACTGAATTCGGTCCAGTGGTTTCTGGTAAGAAGATTTTTTAAGTTTTTAGTTAAAAAATCTATTTTTAGCTCCTGTGACTCAGATATGCAATGGACCGGAACCATTTAAACAACTTTGAAAGAGGACCAACCAAGGATCATTCCTGTGAAATTTGGTCAAAATCCAATCAGTGGTTTAGGAGGAGATGTTGTTTAAAGATTGTGGACGGACAGACGGATGACGACGACGACGGACGGTGGGTGATCACAATAGCTCACCTTGAGCCTTTGGCTCAGGTGAGCTAAAAAACGGGAATTTCCAAAAAATAAACAATTTTTACCCAAAAATGAAGGTTTTTTACAATACTGGAAAAATTCTTTGTTTAATGTAAACAATACTCTGTCACACACAAAGTCATGCAAACTCAACCTTAAAAGACACATGGATATGGCCAGAAAAAGAGACCAACCCTTTGAGAGGCTAAAAATGCCTCGAAAGTTCCCCATAGACAACGAATAATCTGTAGAGGGTACCTCTAGCAAAATGTGCGTTTCTTGATAACAAATAATGCTTTCTCTATGAGTTTTTCACAGTTGGGAGCACAGACATCACTTTTGACGTGAAAATGCAAATTTTTAATTTTTGGATAAAAAGTAGTTTTATTCAAATTTTAATTTCAAATTTTTTTGTTGGAAACACTCCTTTAGGGCTTCCTTTTAAAGAAACATTCAATGATATTTTGATATCTTCTGTGGTTTTGCCCGGCCAAAGTTTGTATATATTGAAATTTGCAATATGTGGCCCTTAAATTATTTTGTTGAGTATATTTTGCTACGTATCCAGAAGTTTCTAGATATATTAAAAGGCAATCAAAAGTACTTGTTCAAACTTAGGACAATTATGATAAGGTGTTGTCTAATCAGTAAAACCTCAGTTGTTCAAACATCTTTGGGACCATGGAAATTTATTCGAGAAATGGGTAGTTCGAGCCACGGAGGGTTAATCATGGCACCATGTCAGGAAGCAAATGGTGATAATTTAGGGAAGTCTTTTTGATCTTCTATACAATAATGGTATGTTGTGTGTACTCATTAGAATTGCCTCATCAAGGCACACAACATATGATACACACAACATACAATTTCATGATGAAAAAAAAATAAAAAAATCTTACTTTCTTTTATTTTTTTGCTATCAGAAGAATTTCGCAGGGACTCAAAAACGAGTTAGAATTAGCCATGGTAAATGAGCCATCGGTGTTCGAGCTACTGAGGTTCGACTGTATTTAGGGTTAAAAATATGGTAACCACTAAAAACATAGCTCTAGATAAGAGGTTTTTTTTTCTTATTTCTCCACAAAAACATGTTGTGGGTACTCATTAGAAGCACCTCAGCAATGTTTTTCTTACTTCTCCATGAAAATATATGTTGTGGGTACTCATTAGAAGCGCCTTGGCAAGATGCTACTAATAAGTACCACAATATGTTTTTTTTGTGGAGAAATGAGAAAAAATATCAATACTTTCTGGCTGAAAAAGTGCGTTATCTCTAGCCATGCTGACCTACAGTACTCTGTCTTTATCTAGTTGTCCATGTTGCATCATGTTCACATAGCTCCAGCCAGGTAACAGTGCTTGTTTTTCTCTTTTTCTCCACAATACATGTGTTTATGCAGAAATAGACAAAACAGAAAAAAAGGAGTTGGAGATATGAGTACCATTTTTCCTGCTTAATGATAACATAATAAAAACAAACAAATGAATATATGAACTATTTTTAATGTGACATGAAGTTTAAAAATGCAATTTCTCGTAGCAATTTTCTCCCCTTGTCCTGCTGAATAAATTATGATGCCATGCCCACTTCTAATTTTCAGCCAATCAGACTTTATACAGACTGTTGCTATTAATTCACATACTTAATGGCAAACAGTGCAGATCCAGATCAGCTTGCTTCTTCAGAAGCCAATTGATCTTGATCTACACTGTTTGCAAAGTCAGGGTATCCAGGTTCAGCAGGACCAGGGTTAATTATGGCCCTGCTGAACGAGGATATGCCCAGCCTATGCAAACTGTAGATCCTGATCAGTTGGCTTCTGAAGAAGCCAGCTGATCTGGATTTGCACTGTTCATCATTTAGTATGTAAGTTAGAAAAGTAAATTGATATAAATGATCTGGAGCAAGTAGTTTGCTTGGCTGACAGAAGTGGGCATGGCATCTTAATTTATTCAATATGACAAGTGTTAAGATGTTGATATTAAAAAATTGCAAGAAAAGAACAAAGAGTAAAAACATACAGAAAACAATATGCAAATAATTCACTAATTAAACTTTAGCACTCTCGAACACAATCAGCAAAACCAGCAGACAATAAACTGATACGGTTTTGTTGTTGTTGTTGCTTTAAGAAAATTGATACTGCCAATTATTACAAACTGTTTTAAATTGAATTATAAGCAGAGACACTGACCAGACACTAGGGATGGGACACTGATCAAGGTGAAGTTTTATTTTGGACATTACACTTAGCATGTGGGGTAAAACTTACAATATGAAATATTTTTCCAGGCAAGTAGGAGGCAATCTGCATGAAATGTCCATCCCTATGCATGGACAATAAGAAACAATATCGTCAACTACCGTGTTTTGCCCAGATAGTGCTAAACAGTGTTTCAGAGAAAACGGAGGTCTTCCCACCAAGAATTATCAGTTTTTCTACTGCTTTGACTGAAAATTAGATCAAGGTCACCAAAATTTAATCAGTTCTTTGTTGCCCTAATTATATTATTCATGAAAATGTGGTAAGAATCCAACTAATGGGTCACAAGATACTGTGCAGATAAAGTGTCACACCGACACCAACGGGATCCGCACCAAAAACAATATGTCCCCACCCCGTCCCCACCAGATAGGTGGGGGACATAATATCAGTTGCCCTACAGATTGGACAGACATGCCTAAGCAATCTTTGTAGACCTTTAAAGGAGCAGTCTGAATAAAATCTACGGTGTTTGCAATACGGGTGGACCTATAAAAGAGCAGTCTGATCAGAGCCTGCACTGTTTAACCAGCACCTTTTAATCAGTTTACCATCCTGTCAAATTGACTTGTCATTTTTTCAATAAATATGCTAAGTAATTAAGATTGTCTGAATGTTATAGCTAAAAAAAATTTAAGTACATGTACTGAAATGTTACTAAAAATTACATGTGTTGAAATGTTACTGATTTATCTCCCTTAATACTTAGCATGCTGGGTCCAATTTTCAGCAACAACATTCAGAAATTTTTCTTATTTTTTCCCAGAAGATATTCTTTGACATTTCATGCAAATTGTCTCTTTTGAAGACAATCTGCATGAAATGTCAAAGCCTATTTGTGCGGAATCTTTCCTCATGTCAACAATGCCTTAATGGTGAGAGAGGGACATTTTAACCCTTTAAAGCATTAAGCAAAACATATTGTTTCAGACAGTATTCTGATTCTTTTTTATCATTTTTCAAAGAAAATAAGACTTGTCATTTGATGTCAATGCACTGCCTAGCGATGATTCACATGAAATATCAAGTCTTATTTTCTCTGTAAAATACAAAAAAAAATAAATCAAAATGTCATCCACTGCAGCTGTAATTAGCACTTTAAGAGTTAAAAACTCCCATGCCATATGATAGGCAATATTTTGCAAAATTAGATACACAAATAGAAAATCTCTTGCCTACAATGCATTATCTCAGTTACTAGACATGGTCAAAGTAGGTTTTTATATTCTTTTCATGACCTCATGTTTGACAAATATGCATGCACACAACTGAGTCACACCATGATGAAAATGCCTTTGGGCCTATGCAGACAGCATTAATCCATTCTATACGGAATAGACTCTCCCACACTATATACTGGAGGAGTCCAATTTCAATTTTAGGTACACCCAGTTATGAGATTTACATATTCCTAGAGAAAAATGGCTAAACTATTTGCAAACAGTGGAGACCCTGATCAGACGCTGCCTTCAGCGGCATCTGATCTCGGTCTGCACTGTTTGCCAATTACCCTCTTACGGGTCTCCCAACTACAATGGGTTAATATCTGCTTACAGAATTATTAGGTTCTGTAAAATACAAGTATATCTGTCTTTGATCAGCTTATATAGCTTCCTTAGACTATCCAGATCTCTTTATTTGTTTGTTTGTGTTGAGGTTTTACGGCCTAGTCAACCCAATGGGGTCATGTCAAGCACAATCAGCTTATCTAACCACAGATTTTACTGGGCAGGCTTAGTCCTCTAAGCGGTTAACCAGTATTGTGCACATTCTTTCGCCAGTTACTGACAAATGCCCTTCTTGAATCAGCGGAAGGGAGAGAATGACCGTAGAAAACATTTCATGATCAATCTCCACGAAAGAATGTTGCTGACCTCAGCGGGGGTTGAACCCGCGACCTCCTGGTCTCCAGTCGGATGGCGCATCCAACTGAGCCACCAAGGCCGGCCATGAAGGCACTTTTCTCATGACACAGCACAAACCATTTGTAACAAGCAAATTCCATGGGGATTTATGTCCCCCGCCTTATTTTTATTTGAGGTGTTAAAAATGGTAAAGTTAACCAGAGGACCATTGGTCCTGTATCAATTACCTAAGTATTGAAGCAGGAAACCAGTGATAAAAAATAATTTCAAGATTCTGAAAAAGCCACATGCATATCTTCAGACCACCTGTAAAGTTTCAAAGGATCGGCTTAAAACTGTGGTAGGAGTTACGGGGTCAAGGTACCTACTCCCTATACGCTTCTGTAGTATTAGAACTAAAAAAATGTCTAAGTTAAAAATGCAGAAAAAGTGGTAAAAAATTATTTCAGGATTCTGAAAAAATCCACATGCATATCTTCAGGCCATCCTAAAAGCCCTTGTAAAGTTTCAAAAGGATTGGACAAAAAACGTGGGAGGAGTTAAGGGGACAAGGTACCTGCACCCTATACACTTTTGTAATATTAGAACTCAAAAAATGTCTTAAGTTAAAAATGCGGAAAAAGTAATAAAAAAATATTTCAGGGTTCTGAAAAATCCACCTGCATATTTTCAGGCCATCTTAAAAGCCCACGTAAAGTTTCAAAAGGATCGGTCAAAAACTGTGGGAGGAGTTAAGGGGACAAGGTACCTACTCCCTATAGACTTCTGTAATATTAGAACTCAAAAAATGTCTTAAGTTCAAAACGTGTAAAAAAGTAAAAAAAAGAATTTCAGGATTCTGAAAAAAACCACATCCATATCTTCAGCCTATCCTTAACACCTGTAAAGTTTCAAAAGGATCGGCCAAAAACTGTGGGAGGAGTTCAGGGGACAAGGTACCTGCTCCCTATATACTTCTGTGAATTAGAACTCAAAAAATGTCTAAGTTAAAAATGCGGAAAAAGTAATAAAAAATTATTTCAGGATTCTGAAAAATCCACATGCATATCTTTAGGCCATCCTAAAAGCCCATGTAAAGTTTCAAAAGGATCGGCCAAAACCTGTGGGAGGAGTTAAGGGGACAAGGTACCTACTCCCTATAGACTTCTGTAATATTAGAACTCAAAAAATGTCTAAGTTAAAAATGCGGAAAAAGTGATAAAAAATTATTTCAGGATTCTGAAGAAACCACATGCACATCATCAGACCATCCTTAAAACACCTGTAAAGTTTCAAAAGGATCGGACAAAAACTGTGGGAGGAGTTAAGGGGACAAAGGACCTACTAAAAACTCGGAACCATGCACCACGCCCCACGGAAAACCAAAAACAGTGTCCCTCCACTTTTCTTCGAAAAGGCGGGGGACAAAAATCCGACAACACTGGACAATCTGCATACATGCATGAGCTGTGGACTTAAATCTGTGAGATAAGGCAAAGTTTTAAGGTCGATTTGACAAAATTCTGTGAGATTTACTTAACATCATTTTAGAGCTTCCCCAATATAGTCTAAAGTCTTTATTTTCATGTAAGAAGCTTGTGAAAACCACAACAGTGTTTGATTTATGTTTATTTCTTCATAAAAATCTGTTGCAAAATGGTCTGAAAATTCTGTGATTTGAATTTTATGGGAACTGCCCTCCAGATGGGCCAAATTCTGTGAGATTTTCTCTCACAGTGTGAGATATGGCATGTATGTATCTGACCAGAGCCTTTACTAGTCACAATACAATACAGGAATCTTGAACAAATATTCTTATATATTAAGTTCATACTATACTTGTTTCATAATTTGAACAAGTCCATTTTACTACTTGTTGATACATTTAACAAGAGGCCCACGGGCCACGGCTCGTTCACCTGAGTGACATAGCCACTGCAGACATGCAGATGTTATGCAACATTTTTCCAATCCTATCATTGCAACTAATGAAAATATCATCATTTGAGCAGTTCTTAGTTTTGAAGAAGAATATATGGGCCCGACAGTCAATGGAGCATGATCATTTGAATAAACTATCAATCACATTTCATCAGTAGGATCAATGTGAAATTCGATGGAAATTGGCTAAGTGGTTTTTCTGAAGAATCATGATTTTATATACATGTAAACAGCACAGTGGCAGGGAAATATAATAAATATAAACAAGATGACGGCCATCTTAGATTTCCAATCAGAACAATTTTAACTACTGCTGATCAACAAGTCACTTTGATACTTTCAATATAAATGTATATGACCCATACAAATGCATGGGGAAGCAAATTTGACCTTGGAGGTAAAAAGGTGAATTGTCAACACAGAGCCATCATTTTAGCAATTTTGGTAGATCTCCTGTCCCCCATAATTTGTGCAAAGATAAGGGCCCAGGGCTTATTTGGTTATGGAGAAGAAGATTTTTAAAGGTTTTTACCATATATGGGCATGGCAGCCATTTTGATCAATGGACCATGCCAATTTTAGCAATCTTTCATTCTCCTGCCCAAGGAGGCTCTGAATGAAATTTGAGCAACACTGGCCCGGAGGCTTCAGAGGAAACGTCATTTGAAATTATCAACATTTTTTCCATACAAATGTATGGGGCCCGTAAAAAGGTTAAATGTCAATGTATGACAATTATTTTAGCAACTTTGGTAGACTGCCCATTCCCGATGATATATGCAAAGATTCAGCCACAAGCCATCCTCGGTTTTGGAGAATAAGATTTTTAAATATTTTTTCCCCGATAAATGCATAGGGAAGCAAACTTGACCTTGCCATAAAAAGGTCAAATGTCAATGTACGACCATTATTTTAGCAACTTTGGTAGACCCCTCGTCACCGATGATTTATGCAAAGATTCAGCCCCAAAGCATCCTCGGTTCTGGAGAAGATTTTTAAAGGTTTTTACCGTATATGGGCATGGCGGCCATCTTGGTCAACCAACTGCGACCATTTTAGCAATCTTTCGTTCCCTTAACCTATGGAGGCTCCATATGAAATTTGAGCAAAATTGGCTCCGAGGCTCCAGAAGAGAAGTTGTTTGTAATTCTGAACATTTTTCCCATACAAATGCATAAGGGAGCAAAATTGACCTTACCGTAAAATGGTCAAATGTCAATGTACGACCATTATTTTAGCAACTTTGGTAGCCCTCCTATTTCACGATGATATATGCAAAGATTCAGCCACAAGGTATGCTCGGTTTTGGAGAAGATTTTTAAAGATTTTTCCCATACAAATGCATAGGGAAGCAAACTTGACCTTGCCGTAAAAAGGTCAAACGTCAACGTACGACAATTGTTTTAGCAACTTTGGTAGACCTCTTGTCCCTGATGAATCTTGCAAAGATTCAGCCCCAAGGTATGCTCGGTTCTAGAGAAGAAGATTTTTAATGGTTTTTACCATATATGGGCATGGAGGCCATCTTGGTCAACAGAGCGCGACCATTTTAGCACTCTTTCGTTCCCCCACCCTAAGGAGGCTCCATATGAAATCTGAGCAAAACTGACTCTGCGGCTTCAGAGGAGAAGTCGTTTGAAAATGTTAACGGACGGACACAGGGATGTACAGATGGACAGACGGACGACGGATGAAAAATGATCACAATAGCTCATCCTGAGCTCAGGTGAGCTACAAATTAAAAGAGTAGCAAACTAATAGACACGGTTTTCTGCCTATCTGGGTCTACACTGTTTTGCTCTGGCTTACCATATTTGTTTTGTTTAGATTTTATATCACTTTCAGTCATATCGCAATGGTGTCTGGGTGTGGTAAAGGAGCTTAATGCTCATTTAGAATGCTGTCTCAGTGAAATATCACACCCCAGACACATCAAGATATTCCACACAGTCACATTATACCAGCACCGGGTTGATCAATGTTAGCTCTATTTTCTAAATGCTGAGGGCCAAGAGAAAAAGCAGCTTAAGAAAAAGCAGCTAGTACCATTTTTGTTTGTTTGTGTTGACCTTTACACTCTCTAGGTTGATGCAGCAGATGATAACTTCACAACATTCAAAACCTTTATTGTTTTTCTTATTTTTCCCAGAAGACAGAACTGATATTTCATGCAAATTGCTTCCGTTGGAGACACTTTGCATGCATTGTCAAATTCTGTTTTCTGAAGAAAAAAAATAAGATTTAAGTCTCAAGATATTTTCTTTCAAGTCATCTGCTGAAAATTTAACCAAACATGCAGAGGTTTTAACCCTAGAATGCCAAGAAAATGAAAATGTTGTCTGTTTATGTTGTCTAGTGAATATTCTTGCAAACTTTTCAAACCTAATTTTGCATACAGGCAAACTGTGTAGACCCTGATCAGACTGCTCCTAAAGGAGCCATCTGATCTGGGTCTGCACTGTTTGCAGAAATGAATTTTAAAATCACAAGCAGATGACATTGTGCTTGAAGCCTTATCACGAGTTCCGCTCTGGGGTCCCCTGGGAAGACCTCTATGCCAATGACCTTGTTATCATCGCTGAATCGCCTGAGGAATGTTTCAGTCCTGAGGCACTTGACTTGGCAAGAAGCAATGGAGAAGAAAGGACTGAGAGTAAATGCAGGAAAGACAAAGATCATGATCTGCAGTATGGGACTGGACCTCCTGCAGAGTTCAGGCGAGTTTCCATGCGCTGTCTGTCGTACTGGAGTGGGCAGCAACAGCATCTTCTGCAATGGCTGCAAGCACTGGGTGCACAAGAAATGCAGTGGGCTCAAGGGCTTGAAAAAGACCCTGACTACAGATGTACACGGTGCCAGGGAACTGCACGCCCCTTGGATGGCAGATGACAGAAGGAAGTGCAGGTCTGACCTGACAAGTTTGAGGTGGTAGCTTCCTTTTGCTATCTAGGAGACATGCTCTCAGCAGCAGGTGGCTGTGAACTTACAACCACAACACATGTGAAAACCGCCTGGAAGAAGTTCAAGGACCTGCTACCAGTCCTCTCTTCACGCCACCTCTCTTTCAAAACTCGTGGCCGTGTGTACAGCTCTTGTGTGCGGAGCGCAATGCTCCATGCCAACGAGACTTGGCCATTGACAAAGCCGAACCTCCAGGGTCTGCAGCGAAATGACAGGGCAATGATCAGACAGATCTGCAATGTTAGGCCGCAAGACATTGTCACTACCAGGTCCAATGAGCTACTTGTGTGGCTTGGCATTGAGGATCTGAAGGAGAGAAGACTCCGATGGTATGGACATGTGGAACGCTCCAATGGTGCAGTCAAGACAGCCTTTGACATACAGGTTGATGGAAAGTGTGGGCCTGGGAGGCCCAAAATGACATGGAAGCAGCTGACAGAGAGGGATTGCAGAGAGTGGAAGCTCTCAGCTATCAACCCTCATGATAGACGTACCTGGAGATCTGGTGTGAGATCTGCCATGCGCAAGCCAGCTATCTGGAAGGGGGTCCACTGATGTGGATGTTGCCCCTGTACCTGCACGTTAATCAAAAATCCGATTATGATATGATATGATGACAAAGCAGACAACAACTGTTGTGACTGGCAGTTTAAGGGTTAACACCATCGCAAAGATTTAAATAACACAAACAAATTGAATTAAACCGATGTGCCATGCAGGAAATGAGTCTGTGAAGTCGGGAAATGTAGCATCCATTTCCGTAGGACCATGTGCAAACTTACAGTCACAGATGTAAAAGCGATCCCTGGCAAGGAAGTAACCCTGCAACATCTGCTTCTTGTACGCAACATGAGGATTGATGTGCCACCAAAATCCAAGCGCAAGTTCACCCCTCGCCTTAAAGTTTGGAAGCTTAAAGGTCCTCACAAGCTATTAGTTCCAGGTCTTCAACTCACAAGTGAGTGCATCTGCAGATGTAGCTGATGTTGCCACTGAGGATATCTGTAACAACATCAAGACTAGACTGTCAAGACAACTGAGCTGTATATGGCACAACTCAACCCAATCATTGGCGCCTTGAAACCTGGTGGTGGAGGGAGCACATGGGAAAGGCTATTGCTGACAAGGGGAAAGCTTTGAAGGCCTGGAAGACTGGTAAAGGCACTAGGGCATCATAAGATGCAGCCAAATGCATTGCCAGACAGACATGCAATGCACCATGTTCGTTAAGAAGCCAACAAGAAGGCCTACGAGAATATTTACCCCAAGTCTTGAGAAGTCTGCAACCTTGCTAACCAGTTTAGAGGAGAGAACACTGTTGTTGTTGGTTGCAAATCAGTGAAGAATGATGCAGTGGAGATGTCAAAAAAGCAGAAGGCCTGGTTAGAGCACTATCGAAGGTTTCTCAATGTTGAGTTCGACTGGGACCCAGACTACTTGTCTGATGAGCCACCAGTGGAAGGCCCGCCTATCCCAATCACCAGTGATATGGTTTTAAGAAAGCTATCTCTCAGATGAAGATGAGCAAAGCATTGGACCCATCAGGCATAGTGGTGGAGATGATACAAGCAGCCGATGACAAGGGCGCCTCTAAGATCTGTGACCTTGCAGCTGCAATCAATTACAATGGCAAGGTACCCTCTTACTTGAAGCAGAATTTCACTGTCTGCCTCTACAAAGGTAAGGGGGATGCATGGAAAAGGGGAAACTAACGTAGTCTAAAGCTGACAAAGCAGGTCATGAAAGTCCTGGATAGGAGGATTGTGGACTTCCTCATCAGACAGTTGGTGTCAATCGACGATTCCCAGTTTTGGCTTTGTCCCAGGCAGAGGCACAACAGATGCATGGAAAAGGGGAAACTAACGTGGTCCAAAGCTGACAAAGCAGGTCATGAAAGTCCTGGATAGGATTGTGGACCACCTCAGACAGTTGGTGTCAATCGACGATTGCCAGTTTGGATATAACCCAGGTAGAGGTTCAACAGATGCAATCTTTGTACAAAAGCAGCTGCAAGAGAAGTATCTAGCTGCCAACAAGAGACTCTACATGGCTTTTGTAGACCTGGAGAAGGCGTCTGATGGAGTACCTCAAAAGGTCATCTGGTGGGCGCTGAGAAAACTTGGTGTGGAGGAGTGGATTGTGCGAGTGGTGCAGGGGATGTATGCCAATGTGCGGACCCATGTCTGTGTTGGTGAGGAGTACAGTGAAGAGTTTAAAGTGAAGGTCAGTGTTCATCAAGGCTGGGTACTCAGCCTGCTGCTCTTCATCATTGTGCTTGAAGCCTTGTCACGCGAGTTCTGCTCTGGGTTCCCCTTGGAAGACCTCTTTGCCTATGACCTTGGTATCATTGCTGAATCGTTTGAGGAAAGTGTCAGGAGGCTCTTTTGAAAAGAGGCAATAGAGGAGAAAGGACTGAGTCATGTAAGACAATGATCATGATCTGTGTTACAGGCCTGGACCACCTGCAGAGTTCAGGTAAGTTTCCGTGCGCAGTCTGTCGCACTGGAGTGGGCAGCAACAGCATCTTCTGAAACAGTTGCAAGTACCGAGTGCACAAGAAATGCAGAGGGCTCAAGTGCTTGGCAAAGGACCCTGATTACAGTTGTACACAGCGCCAGGGAACTGCAGGCGGATTGGACGGCAGACCACAGAGGGAAGTTCAAGTCGAACCTGTCGAGCTGGAGGTGCTCTTGCTACCTAGGAGACATGCTCTTAGCAGCTGACGGCTGTGAACCTTCAATCACAAGATTGCAATGCAATGATCAGACAGATCTGCAATGTCAAGCACCAAGACATTGTCACCACCAGATCCATTGAGCTACTTGTGCGGCTTGACATTGAGGATCTGGACCTCATTCTAAAAGTCAGGCTCAGCTGGTACATGTGAAACACTCCAATAGTGCAGTCAAGACAGCACTTGAAATACAGGTTGATGGAAAGCTTGGGCTTGAGAGGCCCAAGATGACATGGCAGCAGTTGACAGGGGGATTGCAGAGAGTGGAAGCCCTGGGCTATCGACCCTCATGACAGACATACCTGGAGATCTTGTATGATATCTACCATGCATGCAGCAAGCCAGCTACCTGGAAAGGGTCCCACTGATGTGGATGTTGCCCCTGTACCTGCATGTTAATCAAAAATCTGATGGTCCTGATGATGATGATGATGATGAGCAACATCACTGGGATGTTGAATCACAATGTCCTCCACAACACTGCTTTTCTGACATCTTTACAAGAACTAAACAGGTACTGGATGAACTCAATATATTACCATCGGATCATCAGATTTTTGATTAACATGAAGGTTCAGGGGCAACATCCACATCCCCTTCCTGGTAGCTGGCTTGCTGCGAGCATGGCAGATCTCATACAAGATCTCCAGGTATGTCTATCATGAGAGCTTCCACTCTCTGCAATTCCTCTGTCATCTGCTTCCATGTCATCTTGGGCCTCCCAGGCTCATGCTTCCATCAACCTGTATGTCAAAGGCTGTCTTGACTGCACCATTGGAGCATTCCACATGTCCATACCAGTGGAGCCTTTTCTCCTTCAGAATGAGGTCCAGATACTCAAGGCAAACCCGCACAAGTAGCTCACTGGACCTGGTAGTGACAATGTCTTGCAGCTTGACATTGCAGATCTGTCTGTTCATTGCCCTGTAAATTCGCTGCAGACATTGGTTTGGCTTTGTCAATGGCCAAGTCTTACTGGCATGGAGCATTGCGCTCTACACACAACACCTGTACACATGGCCACGTGTCTTGAAAGAGAGGTGGCGGGAAGAGAGAACCGGTACCAACTCCTTGAACTTCTTCCAGGCGGTTTTCAAATGTGTTGTGGTTGAAAGTTTACAGCCATCGGCTGCTGAGAGCATGTCTCCAAGGTAGCAAGAGGAAGCTACCACCTCCAGCTCGATAGGTTTAACTTGGACTTCCCTCTGTGGTCTGCCGTCCAAGCCGTGTGCAGTTCCCTGGCGCTGTGTACAATTGTAATCAGGGTCCTTTGCCAAGCACTTGATCCCACTGCATTTCTTGTGCACCCAGTGCTTGCAGCCATTGCAGAAGATTCCGTTGCTGCCAACTCCAGTGCGACAGACAGCACATGAAACTCATTTGAACTCTGCAGGAGGTCCAGGCCCCTACCACAGATCACGATCTTTCCTGCATTTACTCAGTCCTTTCTCCTCCTCTATTGCTACTTTCCAAGTCAAAGAGCCTCCTGACACATACCTAGAGCGATTCAGTGATAATAACAAGGTCATTGGTATAAAGGTCCTCCCAGGGGACCCCAGAGCAGAACTCGCGTGGCAAGGCTTCAAACACAATGATGAAGAGCAGCAGGCTGAGTACTGAGTCTTCGTGAACACCAACCTTCACTTCAAATTCTTCACTGTACCAGTCACAAACACGGACATGGCTCCGCTCATTGGCATACATCCCCTGCACCAGTCGCACAATCCACATCAAGTTTTCTCAGCACCCACCTGATGACCTTTTGAGCCACTCCATCAAAAGCCTTCTCTAGGTCTACAAAAGCCATGTAGTCTCTTGTTGGCAGCTAGATACTCTCGCAGCTGCCTGACTACAAAGATTGCATCTGTTGTGCCTCTGCCTGGGACAAAGCCAAACTCGGAATCATCGATTGACACCAACTGTCTGATGAAGAAGTCCACAATTCTCTCCTGAACTTTCATGACCTGCTTTGTCAGTTTTAGACGACGTTAGTTTCCCCTTTTCCATGCATCCCCCTTACCCTTGTAGAGGCAGACAATGAAACTGCTCCCAGTCAGAGAGTACC
Source organism: Anodontia alba (assembly GCA_964016985.1). Classification (NCBI taxonomy): domain Eukaryota; kingdom Metazoa; phylum Mollusca; class Bivalvia; order Lucinida; family Lucinidae; genus Anodontia; species Anodontia alba. The sequence goes on along the minus strand of OZ024830.1, from coordinate 66,240,622 downwards.
CTGCCATGGCAAATGATTGCAGCTGCGTGGTCACAGATCATGGAGGCGCCCATGTCACCGGCTGCTCGTATTATCTCCACCACTATGCCTGATGGGCCCTGTGCTTTCTCGTCTTCATCTGAGAGATAGCTTTCTTAAAATCATATCACTGGTGATTGGGATAGGCGTGCCTTCCACTGGTGGTTCATCAGACAGGTAGTCTGGGTCCCAGTCAAAGTCAACATTGAGAAGCTTTCGGTAGTGCTCTAATCAGGCCTTCTACTTTGAGTCTTCTCTCATTGACATCTCCCCTGCATCATTCTTCACCGATATGCCACCAACAACATCAGTGTTGTCTCCAGTAAACTAGTTAGCAGGGTGGTAGACTTCTGAAGTCTTTGGATCAATATTCTCGTAGGCCTTCTTGTTGGCTTCTTGACAAGCATTGTGCAATGAATGTCTGGAAATGCATTTGGCTGCTTTGTATGATGCCCAAGTGCCTTTACCAGTCTTCCAGGCCTTGAAATCTTTCCCCTTGGCAGCAATGGCCTTTTCCACGTGCTCATTCCACCACAAGGTTTCAAGACGCCAATGACTGGGCCGAGTTGTGCCACACACCTCAGTTGTCTTGAGCAGGCCATTCTTTATGTTGTTCCAGATATCCTCAGTGGTAGCATCAGTTACACCTGCACATGCACTTACATTCTTAAACATTAACGAAGACCTCCTGGAAATAATTGCTCATGATGGTCTTAAAGCTTCCAAACTTTAAGACGAGGAATGAACTTGCGCTTGGATTTTGGTGGCACATCAATCCTCATATCGCATACAAAAAGCTGATGTTGCAGGGCTACTTCCTTGCCAGGGATCACTTTTAACATCTGTGAAGGTGCCTTTGGGCCTATGCAGACAGCATTAACCTATTGTATACAGAATAGACTCTCCCACACTATATATTGGAGGAGTCCAATTTCAATTTTAGGTACACCCGGCTATGAGATTTACATATTCCTAGAGAAAAATGGCTAAACTATTTGCAAACAGTGGAGACCCTGATCAGATGCCGCATTCTGCGGTGTCTGATCTGGGTCTGCACTGTTTACCAATTACCCTCTTACGGGTCTCCCAACTACAATGGGTTAATATCTGCTTACAGAATTATTAGGTTCGGTAAAATACAAGTATATCTGTCTTTGATCAGCATATATAGCTCCCTTAGACTATCCAGATCTCTTTATTTGTTTGCTTGTGTTGAGGTTTTACGGCACATTCAACCCGATGGGGTCATGTCGAGCATGGTCAGTTTACCTAACCATACATTTACTGGGCAGGCTTAGTCCTCTAAGCGGTTAACCAGTATTGTGCACATTCTTTCGCCAGAAACTGACAACTGCCCTTCTTGAATCAGCGGAAGGGAGAGAATGACCGTAGAAAACATTTCATGATCAATCTCCATGAAAGAATGTTGCCGACTTCGGCAGGGGTTGAACCCGCGACCTCCTGGTCTCCAGTCGGAGGGCACATCCAACTGAGCCTCGGAGGCCCTAGATATATTTACCATTCCCATACACCCTGAAGGCACTTTTCTCACGACACAGCTCAAATCATTTGTAACCATCACATGAAAAAATCCGACAACACTGGACAATCTGCATACATGCCATAAGCTGTGGACTTAAATCTGTGAGATAAGGCAAAGTTTTAAGGGAGATATGACAAAATTCTGTGAGATTTACTTGAAAATCACTTTAGAGCTCCCCCAATATAGTCTAAAGTCTTTATTTTCATGTAAGAAGCTTGTGAAAACCACAACAGTGTGTGATTTATGGTTATTTCATCATAAAAATCTGTTGCAAAATGGTCTGAAAATTCTGTGATTTGAATTTTTTATGGGAACTGCCCTCCAGATGGGCCAAATTCTGTGAGATTTTATCTCACAGTGTGAGATATGGCATGTATGAATCTGACCAGAGCCTTTACTAGTCACAATACAATACAGGAATCTTGAACAAATATTCTTATATATTAAATTCATACTATACTTGTTTCATAATTTGAACAAGTCCATTTTACTACTTGTTGATACATCTAAAAATTAAAAGAGTAGCAAACTAATAGACACGGTTTTCTGCCTATCTGGGTCTACACTGTTTTGCTCTGGCTTACCATATTTGTTTTGTTTACATTTTACATCACTTTCAGTCACATCCTGATGGTGTCTCATAGCAACAGATAAGGTGCTGTTTTCATCTGAAAAATGCTGATATCTTTCTTATTTCTCCACAAAAACATATGTTGTGGGTACTCATTAGAAGCACCTCGGCAAGGCGCTTCTAATGAGTACCCACAACCTATGTTTTCATGGAGAAATAAGAAAAATATTATGTGGATACCCCCTCTTATCTGTAGCTGTGTCTGGGTGTGGTAAGGAGCTTAATGCTCATTTGTTTGTGTTGAGGTTTTACGGCCCAGTCAACCCAATGGGGTCATGTCGAGCGCGGTCAGTTTACCCAACCACACGTTTACTGGGCAGGCTTAGTCCTCTAAGCGGTTAACCAGTACTGTGCACATTCTTTCGCCAGAAATTTAATGCTCATTTAGAATGCTGTCTCAGTGAAATATACCCAATGCTCATTTAGAATGCTGTCTCAGTGAAATATCACACTCCAGACATATCAAGATATTCCACACAGTCACATTATACCAGCACGGGTTTGATCAATTTTAGTTCTATTTTCTAAATGCTGAGGGCCAAGAGAAAAAGCAGCTAGTACCATTTTTGTTTGTTTGTATTGACCTTCACCACTCTCTGGGTTAATGCAGCAGATGATAACTTCACAACATTCGAAAACTTTATTGTTTTTCTTATTTTTCCCAGAAAACAGAATTGACATTTCATGCAAATTGCTTCCATTGGAGACACTTTGCATGAAATGTCAAATTCTGTTTTCTGAGAAAAAAAATAAGATTTAAGTCTTAAAATATTTTCTTTCAAGTCATCTGCTGAAAATTTAACCAAACATGCAGAGGTTTTAACCCTTAAAATGCCAAGAAAACCTGCATCTGAAAATGTTGTCTGTTTATGTTGTCTATTGTTGAATATTCTTGCAAACTTCAAACCTATTTTTGCATACAGGCAAACAGTGTGGACCCAGATCAGACTGCTCCTAAAGGAGCCATCTGATATGGGTCTGTACTGATTGCAGAAATGACTTTTAAAATCACAAGCAGATGACAAAGCAGACGACAACTGTTGTGATTGGCAGTTTAAGGGTTAACACCATCGCAAAGATTTAAATAACACAAACGAATTGAATTAAATCGATGTGCCATATGTAGGAAATGAGTCTCTAGATCAGCCTGCACATTGGATACTGTAGTAGAGGTCCTAATCAGATGGGCTGATCTGGGCATTTACTGTTCTCACAATATACCATAATAACCCTATTGTTGGCCGGCCTCGGTGGCTCAGTTGGATACGCCGTCCGAACGGAGACCAGGAGGTCGCGGGTTCAACCCCCGCCGAGGTCGGCAACATTCTTTCGTGGAGATTGATCATGAAATATTTTCTACGGTCATTCTCTCCCTTCCGCTGATTCAAGAAGGGTAGTTGTCAGTTTCTGGCGAAAGAATGTGCACAATACTGGTTAACCGCTTAGAGGACTAAGCCTGCCCAGTAAACGTGTGGTTAGGTAAACTGACCGCGCTCGACATGACCCCACTGGGTTGACTGGGCCGTAAAACCTCAACACAAACAAACAATAACCCTATTGTTGCACTACACATCTAATACCATGATGGTGATTTGGTATTTTCTGTCTCTTGATACAGAATATCATTTAGGTCATATCAAGACAATAGAAGAATAATAATAAAAGGCTCTATGCAATAGAGTGTTGTACAATCACAAGCTAAATTCTGTCTCCAGATGAATTTGCGTGTTGAACCTCGAACCTCATGATCCATTCTTTTAAATACCATGAAATCCATCAATAGTGACCATATACTGCTGCATGCCAGATGTCTGCAAAAACATATATATCATGAAGATCTTGAACAAAATGCTAGTATAACATATGTCAGGCAGAGATAAAACAGATTCATACAGCTTTAGTAATTCTTTTGTTTAACTTTGCTATCCTCTTTCTCAAAAATGGGACACTGCCCAGAATAACTAAAAACCTGTTCATACGTTATTTACCCTGTATATCAAAGCTCCAGCTACGGCACTTTTATCAACCGAAAAGTATTGATATTTTTCTTATTTCTCCACAAAAACATATGTTGTGGTACTCATTAAAAGTGCCTTGCCAAGTCTGTGGATAACCCCTCTTATCTGGAGCTATGATGTATATATAATGTACATGTATATCAGAATAAACAGGCCTGAGCAAACAGTGCAGACTTAGATGAGACCCTACAATATGAAGCATCTAATCAGGGTCTGTACTGCTTGCTATTTCTCCAGCAGTAGACACATCAACAGGTAGAAAATTAGCTTGTCCAAACTTTAGCACAAGTTTGGTAAGGAGATAAAGTGTCTGAATGCTTTAAGGCTCCGTATGTCTCAAAAATAGAATTTTTTTTTTAATCCAAAAATGGTTTAATAAATTGATAAGCATTTATAAGATCATAAAATGTGGAACCTGACAGCCTGTAAAATTTCAGTTATCTCTCCTTTTTGAATTGGATCAAAAATGAAATGAATTTTATCGTAACTCTGAATTAATGTTGGCAACATTACTTCATTTCAAGAACAAGAGACCGACTAAAATCTTAAGGCTGTCAAGGGTCACACTTTTCAATTGTATTAATACCATATATCAATGTATTAAAAACTTTCTTGGATAATAAAATGTCTATTTTTGAGGAATATGGAGCCTTTCAGTTAAATACCGCAAACATTTTATTCCAGGTGTGATGACTATATGTCAAAATGTCAGAAAAGATACCTTCAGACATATGCACCCAGTTAAGCCTGCATTGTCTGATCAGAATCTTCACTAGGCACATTCTTGATGGCCAAGGATGCAAAGTTTTTTATGCGGACAATGACAAAACATAAGACAGTGCAGATGCACAGGTTGATTTGAATTGTCATTGCGTGCACACATCAGAAGCCCTTATCTTGCTGAATTAATTAAAATGCCATGCCCACTTTTAATTTTCAGCCAACAGCCATTCAGATAACTTGATCCAGATTGTTGCTATAAATTCACATACTTATTGACAAATAGTGCAGATCTAGATCAGTTGGCTTCTTCAGAAGCCAACTGATCTGGATCTAAACTGTTTGCAAAGGCAGGGTATATCCGGATTCAACAGGACAAGGGTTAAAGTACATTATATACAAACACGAAATAAAGAATGAGAGTTCCAGTGTAGATACCCTTCATTATACATGTACAAATGCTGGGAACTAAAGCAAACATTTAACCCTGGTCATGCTGAATAAATTATGATGCCACGCCCACTTCTAATTTCCAGCCAATCAGATTACTTGATCCAGATTTTTGATAGAAATTCACATATTTAATGACAAACAGTGCAGATCCAGATCAGTTGGCTTCTTCAGAAGCCAATTGATCTGGATCTACACTGTTTGCAAAAGCAGGGTATATCCGGATTCAACAGGACAAGGGTTAATCAAAGTACATTATATACAAACACGAAATAAAGAATGACAGTTCCAGTGTAGTTAATCTACAAAGCTTTCATTATACATGTACAAATGCTGGGAACTAAAGCAAACACTTAAACCTTGTCATGCTGAATAAATTAAGATGCCACGCCCACTTCTAATTTCCAGCCAATCAGATTACTTGATCCAGATTTTTGATAGAAATTTACATTTAATGATGAACAGTGCAGATCCAGATCAGTTGGCTTCTTCAGAAGCCAACTGATCTGGATCTATACTGTTTGCTAAGACAGGGCATGTCGTGTTCAGCAAGAGAAGGGTTAAGTAAAATAAACAAATAGGTTAGAACTTCATTGAAATTTATGTTGCACCTACATACCAAAATGTGAAAACAAGCACCAGAAGAGTGAGCTGTCATCTGTGTTTAGCTCAAGGAGATTAAACAATCAGTAAAGCTACACCAAATGTAAACTTTGACAGTTTGTAGACTTAAACAGGGTGGATGCTAGGATGGACATAAGCCCACAGTCGAACGAACAAACAAGAATGAATGGAAGGAAACTTGCATGCCTAAGTCGCCCATGCTAACACAGGTGTGACAACAACCATGTTGCAGCCAAACAAAAACATAGAGAACAAGAGGGCCAAGATGGTGCTGTATCGCTCACCTGATTACCAGACAAGTTTCGAGTCAGTTGGCCTTTTGGTTCAAAAGTTCAATATAGATTTTCAAGATGTCGGCCATCTTGGATTTCCAATCAGAACTATTTTAGCTACTTTCGATCTACAAGTCACCTTGATACTTCCAATGAAGTTTGAAGTAGTTTGGCCTTTTGGTTCAGGATAAAAAAAGTTCAAAATAGATTTTCAACATGGCTAAAAATGTCCTGGAGTTAAGCCATAGTTCCAGATAAGACACTTCTCTCATCTGAAAACTACTGATATTTTCTTAGTATCAGGTACATAGTTTTCTTATTTCTCAACGAAAATATATGTTGTTGGTACTTATTAGAAGTGCCTCAGCAAGGCGCTTCTAATGAGTACCCACAACATACGTTTCGTCGAGAAATAAGAAAAATACAGACACTTTTTAGTCGAAAAAATGCGCCTTATCAAGAGCTATGCCTCAAATTTCTTCTACTCCCCACACCTATTCTTCCCACCCCTGCCCATCTGTATGCAACATATTCCTTCCATATAACTATAATTGCTATGTAAACATAGATCCAGACAAGAGGAGTATCTAGATTTTTCTATTTCTCATTTAATGCTTGTCATGCTGAATAAATTAAGAAGCCACACCCATTTCTAATTTTCAGCCAATCAGATTATTTGATCAAGATTGTTGATAGAGAGTCACATACTTAATGGCAAACAGTGCAGATCAAGATCAGTTGGCTTCTTCAAATGCCTTAACCCGAGTCTAACAGGATCATGTACGTACGTATGTACACACATTCGTACAGAAGGACATACATTCATACACCCACGTACGGAAAACGGAAAAACTATATGCCCCGACATCATCCGATGCGATATCCGAAAGATATTTTGAAATGTACTCTGCTGAAATTTTATTTTTACTCAGCATTCTCAAGAGAAATTAATTTATACTATTCCACAAACTCTGACTGCACTTGTGCTATTTGCCAGCAGTTAAAGGTAAAAATATAACCTTGTCCAATGACCCGAGACTTGCAGCTAAGAATCACAACTTTGAGGTCTATACACAACAATATGTAATGGATACAAAATATTTTTTCTGGAAAATTATAAAATTAAACCGATACAATATGAAACGCTAAATACTGGGACTTCTTTTCTTCTTCCAATACTTAGGATTGTTACAATGTTTGTTTGTTTGTGTTGAGGTTTTATTGCCCAGTCAACCCAATGGGGTCATGTTGAGTGCGGTCAGTTTACCTAACCACACTTTTACTGAGCAAGTTTAGTCCTCCAAACAGTAAACCAGTATTGTGCACATTCTAAACTGACAACTGCCCTTCTTAAATCAGCAGAAAGGAAAGAATGACCATAGAAAAAATATTTCATAATCAATCTCCATTAAGAATGTTGCAGACCCGGAGGGGGGTCGAGCCCGCAACCTCCTGATCACAAGTTGGATGCACATTCAACTGAGCCAATGAGGCCGGCTATTACAATGTTTGAAGCTGAACCCTTTCAACCCTGCAAGTTACATGAGAAATTTTCAAACAGTGTACATCCGGATATGATGGCTCGTAATAATCTCATCAGGATTCACCCTTTTTCATCTATCTGCTCGTGACTGATTGCCCTATCTACAGCAAAGGACATAGCCAATTTCAAAGATGGAATGGTCCAAATCAGAAACTAAGGAAGGGGTGAACGGGTTAAATTTTGTTGGGTTCATAACAGTGAAAGCAATACCTGCATGCATATCAATAGGACAGTCTAGTCAAGACCATCAACAATTTTAAAATGCCCTACAAGGATTTTAACTTAAGCATGCTGCAGGCAACATCAGTGACCAGTGAGTACTTTATCATAGTCCACTCTAGGCAACTTCAGTTCTCAAGCAAACACATCCTCATTGGCTATGAGTGGGGAAACAACTTCACCTCATTCCAAACTGTACATTATCACAAATTAGAGACTGAAAAAGCAGGATTACTTCCAACCACCAGGCTAACATTGCATAAGAACTGAATTGGGCAAAAAACCTTCAATGGCTGGCAATATCTATTTCTATTGGATGCTCTGAATGCTAAAGACTACCGGTAATTTAGAATTTCTAAATTTCAAACCATTTTATATACAGTCTTTGATAAGACCACACTGATAAGACTCAACTGTGCAGACCTCTTAGCCCCAAGTCTGCATAAAAGTATCACAATAACTCTTAGTGTTGGGACATACAGACTTGAGCAAGCAGCATGCACCTCATCAAAATCTGTCTGCCTCTCATCCAGCAGGTTTCTGATCAATCAACAGGTGGTAAAATAGACTTGTGTAGAGGTTTTACGGCCCAGTCAACCCAATGCAGTCATGTCGAGCATGGTCAGTTTGTTTGTGTTGAGGTTTTACGGCCTAGTCAACCCAATGTGGTCATGTTGAGCATGGTCAGTTTACCTAACCACACGTTTACTGGGCAGGCTTAGTCCTCTAAGCTGTTAACCAGTATTGTGCACATTCTTTCACCAGAAACTGACAACTGCCCTTCTTGAATCAGCGGAAGGGAGCGCAGTCAGTTTACCTAACCACATGTTTATTGGGCAGGCTTAGTTCTCTAAGCGATTAACCAGTATTGTGCACATTCTTTCGCCAGAAAGGTAAAATAGACCTGTTGATACTTCAGGACAAGTATGGTAATTGTAAAGGTGTCCTAATATTTAGGTTAAATGTGGTAGGACATGTCTAGCTTACGTTTTGCCTTGGCAAAAATTATTTACCTTGCATCCTAGCTGCTCTGCTGACTGAGTTAAAGGGCTCCTCACTCTGGATAAAAAAAAACTGTAGACCTCCTTGCATACCACTGTATGGATCCAGGCAGGTTATTACAAAGAAAGCTGAAATTTATATAAACAACATCATCGCTGAATCGCTTGAGGAATGTGTCAGGAGGCTCTTGACTTGTAAAGAAGCAATGGGGGAGAAAGAACTGAGAGTAAATGCAGGAAAGACAAAGATCATGATCTGTGGTATGGGCTTGGACATCCAGCAGAGTTCAGGTCAAGTTTCCATGTGCTGTCTGTTGCACTGGAGTGGACAGCAACAGCATCTTCTGAAACGGCTGCAAGTACTGGGTACACAATAAATGCAGTGGGCTCAAGCCCTTGACAAAAGGACCCTGATTACAGGTGCACATGGTGCCTGGGAACTGCATGCCTTGGACGGCAGACCACAGAGGGAAGTCCAAGTAAGATCTGACAAGATGGAGGTGGCAGCTTCCTTGTGCTACCTAGGAGACATGCTCTCAGCAGCCGGTGGCTGTGAACTCAACCAAAACATGTGTGAAAACTGCCTGGAAGAAGCTTAAGGAGCTGCTACCAGGCCTCTCCACCCGCCACCTCTCTTTCAAGACACATGGCTATGTGTACAGATCTTGTGTGGAGCCCAATGTTCCATGCCAGTGAGACGTGGCTATTGACAAAGCCAAACCTCCAACGTCTGCAGTGAAATGACAGGGCAATCAGATCCAGACAGACTTGCAATGTCAAGCCACAAGATATTGTCATCACCAGATGCAATGAGCTACTTGCAAGGCTTGACAATGAGGATCTGGACCTTATTCTGAAGGAGAGAAGGCTCCACTGGTATAGACACGTGGGATGCTCCAATGGTGCAATCAAGACGGCCTTTGACATTCAGGTTGATGGAAAGCGTGGGCTTGAGAGGCCCAAGAGACATGGCAGCAGCTGACAGAGAAGGATTGCAGAGAATGGAAGCTCTTGGCTATAGTCCCTCATGATAGACATATCTGGTATGACATCTACCATGGTGCAGCAAGCCAGCTACCTGGAAGACGCCCACTGATGTGGATGTTGCCCCTGTACCTGCATGTTAATAAAAAATCTGATGATGATGATGATGATGATCATGAGCAACATCACTGGCACATGGTAAAGATTCTGAATCACAATGTCCTCCACAACATTGCTTTTCTGACTTCTTTACAAGAACTAAACCAGGTACTGGATGAACTCAGTGTATCATCATAGGATCATCAGATTTTTTATCAATATGCAGGTACAGGGGCAACATACACATCCCCTTCCAGGCACCTGGCTTGCTGCATGCATGGCAGATCTCATACAGATCTCCAGGTATGTCTATCATGAGAGCTTCAACTCTCTGCAATCCCTCTGTCAGCTGCTTCTATGTCATCTTGGGCCTCCCTGGCCCACGCTTTCCATCAACCTGTATGTCAAAGGCTCTCTTGACTGCACCATTGGAGCGTTCCACATGTCCATACCAGCAGAGCCTTTTCTTCTTCAGAATGATGTCCAGATCCTCAATGCCAAGTCGCGCAAATAGCTCATTAGATCTGGTAGTGATCTGACAGATCATTGCCGTGTCATTTTGCTGCAAATGTTGGGAGGTCTGGCTTTGTCAATCACCAAGTCTCATTGGCATGCAGCATTGCCCACTGCACACAAGCTGTACATACGACCACGTGTCCTGAAAGAGAGATGGCAGGAAAAGAGAATTGATAGTAGCTCCTTAAACTTCTTCCAGGCAGTTTTCACACATGTTGTGGTTGAAAGTTCACAGCCATTGGCTGCTGAGAGCATATCTCTTCGGTAGCACAAGGAAGCTACCACCTCCAGCTTGTCAGTTTCGACTTGGACTTTCCTATGTTGTCTCCTGTCCAAGGGGTATGCAGTTTCCTGGCACTGTGTACATCTATAATCAGGATCCTTTGCCAAGTGCTTGAGCCCACTGCATTTCTTGTGCACCCAGTGCTTGCAGCCATTGCAGAAGATGCTGTTGCTGCCCACTCCAGAGCAACAGACAGCTCATGTAAACTCGCATGAACTCTGCAGGCCCATACCACAGATCATGATCTTTTTCTTTCTTGCATACTCTCAGTCCTTTCTCCTCCATTGCTTCTTTCCAAGTCAAGAGCCTCCTGACACACATTCTTCAAGTGATTCAGTGATGATAACAAGGTCATCTGAATTGAGGTCCTCCCAGGGGAACCCAGAGTTGAACTTATGAGACAAGGCTTCAAGCACAATGATGAAGAGTAACATGCTGAGTATTGAGCCTTGGTGAACACCGACCTTCACTTCAAACACTTCTCTGTACCCCTCACTAACACGGACATAGCTCCACTCATTGGCATACATCCCCTGCACCAGTCGCACAATCCACTCCTCCACATCAAGTTTTCTCAGTGCCCACTAGATGACCTTTTGAGGCACTCGTTCAAATTCCTTCTCCAGGTCTACAAAAGCCATGTAGAGTCTCTTGCTGGCAGCTAGATACTTCACTTGCAGCTGCCTGTCTACAAAGAAAGCGTCTGTTGTGCCTCTGCCTGGGACAAAGCCAAACTGGGAATCGTTGATTGACACCAACTGTCTGATGAGGCCATCCACAATCCTCTCCAGGACTTTCATGACTTGCTCTCTTAGCATTAGTTTCCTCTTTCCCATGCATCCTCCTTACCCTTGTAGAGGCAGGCAATAAAACTCTGTGCACAGTCAGAGGGTACCTTGCATCACAAATGACGGCAGCAGCGAGGTCACAGATCATGGAGGCATCCGTATCACCGGCTGCTCATATCATCTCCACCACTATGCCTGATGGACCCAGTGCTTTGCCCGCTTTCATCTGAGAGACAGCCCACTTAACCATATCAGTGGTGATTGGGATAGGTGGGCCTTTCATTGGTGGTTCATCAGAGATGTGGTTGGTGTCCAAGTCAAACCCAACATTGAGAAACCTTCGGTAGTGCTCTAACCAGGCCTTCTGTTTTGAGTCTTTGTTCAATGACATCTCCCCTGCATCATTCTTCATGGTTTGCCACCAACAACATCAGTATTCACTCCTCAAAACTGGTTAGCAAAGCGGTAGATTTCTGAAGACTTGGGATCAATATCCTCGTAGGCCTTCTTGTTGGCTTCTTCACAAGCATGGTGCACTGCATGTCTGGCAATGTGTTTGGCTGCATGGTATGATGCCCTAGTGCTTTTACCAGTCTTCCAGGCCTTGAAAGCTTTCCCCTTGGCAGCAATGGCCTTTTCTACATGCTCACTCCACCACCAGGTTTCACAACGCCAATGATTTGGCGGAGTTGTGCAACACAGCTCAGTTGTCTTGAACAGTCCAGTCTTGATGTTGTTCCAAATATCCTCAGTGACAGCATCAGCTCCACCTGCAGATGCACTCACATGCAAGTTGAAGACCTGGAAATACTTGCTAGTCAGGGTCTTTAAGCTTCCAAACATTAAGGCAAGGGGTGAACTTGTGCTTGGATTTTGGTGGCACATCAATCCTCATATCCCATACAAGAAGCGGCTGTTACAGGGATACTTCCTTGCCAGGGATCACTTTTTAAGGATGAAGTCTATCTGCGAGGCTACCTTTCTCCGACTTGTATGTGATGAGATGGCCGTAATAGTTCTTGTAATATGTGTTTCCAAGAAGCAGGTTGAATGCTAGGGCATACTCTAGGGTTCTATCACCCTCAACATCTGGTTCTGCCTGCCATGCTCCATCCCACCATGCATTTCCCTGTATCCAGTGCCTGCACGGCCTACATGGCCATTCCAATCTCCACATAGGATCAGAAATTCGAATCCTAGGATCCTGGCAGTCACAGCACCCAGCTGATCAAAAAACAGGCCCTAAACCTCATCACTAGACCACTCTGTGGGGCAAACAGACAGAACAGTAACCACATGCTGGCACTATGAGGATTCTGTCGGAGACTCTCTGCACCTCAAAAACTTAATCTATCCACTCTTTGGCCACAAATACTCCTACACCAGCAGTGCCTTTGTTGTTTACAGACCAGCAGAGCTTGTACCTGGTGTCCTTGCTCTTGATTGTGCGGCAGTTGCCACCACCGAATATGGTATCTCATCACTAGACCACTGTGGGGCATACACAGACAGAACGGTAACCACACACTGGCAACTATAAGCTTCCCTATGATGATTCTGTCGGGCGCTTTCTGCACCTCAAAAACTTCCTCTATCCATTCTTTGGCCACAAACACTCCTACACCAGTGGTGCCTGTCGTTTACAGACCAGTAGAGCTTGTACCTGTGTCCTTGCCCTTGATTGTGCGGCAGCTGCCACCACTGAATATGGTCTCCTGAATACACCAGACCTCCACTTTCCTATGGGATAGTGTTTTCACTACCTCACAAACTCTTCCTCTCAGAGTGATCACATTGAGTGTTCCCACCCTGAGTTTCCTCAGGTGCTTGCTTGATTCACCTCAATGGCCCGACCCTTGAAAGGAGGCCAAGCCAAAGATGTTACCAACGGATTCTATTGTTCTGATCGCCATAAAGATTTTGGAACATTGTTTGTTTTTCCAAGATCGCCTGTCCTAGCTGACATCCAAACTCAGTTCTTTAATGGCATCTGAGCATGCACGCCGTTCCCGCACTCAGGCAGTGTGCTTTGCCATTGTCCTTATAAAGAAAGGGGAGAAATTCATATACCATTCACTATATCTATATCCTGCAGACAAGAACAGACAACCTTCTTACTACCTGAAGTACAGAAAGCCCTCGCCGATCAGCTAACTTGAGTAGGCAAGTGCATCATGGGGATTACTTTCAGTGGTTGTTGTCAGCATCAACAATGTACTTGAAGCCTTAATATGCGAGCTCTGAGCTACTTGCCCAGCTTGGCATTGAGGATCTGGACCTCATTCTGAAGGAGAGAAGGCTCCGCTGGTATGGTCATGGGGAACGCTCCAGTGGTGCAGTCAAGACAGCCTTTGACATACAGGTTGATGGAAAGCATGGGCTTGTCAGGCCTGAGATGCAGCAGTTCACAGAGAGAGATTGCAGAGAGTGGAAAATGTCGGCTATCGACCCTCATGATAGACATACCTAGAGATCTGGTATGAGATCTGCTATGCATGCAGCAAGCCAGCTACCTCTACGGGGGCCCACTGATGTGGATGTTCCCCTGTACCTGCACATTAATCAATAATCTGATGATGATGATGATGATGAGCAACATGACTGGCACATGGTAAAGATTTTGAATCACAATGCCCTCCACAACATTGCTTTTATGACTTTATAAGAACTAAACCAAGTACTGGATGAACTCAATGTATTATCATCTGATCATCAGATTTTTGATTAACCTGCAGGTACAGGGGCAACATCCACATCCCCTTCCAAGAAGCTGGCATGCTGCGGGTATGGCAGATCTCATACCAGCTTTCCAGGTACAGTTTTGTATGTCTATCATGAGAGCTTCAACTCTCTGCAATCCCTATGTGTCAGCTGCTTCCATTTGGGCCTCCCAAACCCATGCTTTCCATCAACCTGTATGTCAAAGGCTCTCTTGACTGCACCATTGGAGCATTCCACATGTCCATACCAGAGGAGCCTTCTCTCCTTCAGAATGAGATCCAGATCCTCAATGCCAAGCCACGCAAGTAGCTCATTAGATCTGGTAGTGACAATGTCTTGTCAGCTTTAGACCACATTAGTTTCCCTTTTTCATTGCATGCCCCTTGCCCATGTAGAGGAAGACAATGAAACTCTGCTACCAATCAGAGTACTTTGCCATCGCAAATGATTGCAGCTGCGAGGTCACAGATCGTGGAGGTGCCAGTGTCACCAGCTGATTGTATAATCTCCAACCCTATGCCTGTAAGGCCCAATGCTTTGCTTGTCATCATCTAAGAGATAGCTTTCTTAACCATATCACTGGTGATTGGGATAGGTGGTTCATCAGACAGGTAGTCTGGGTCCCAGTTAAACTCAACATTGAGAAGCCTTCGGTAGTGCTCTAACCAGGCCTTCTGCTTTGAGTCTTTGCTGATTGACATCCCTGCATCATTCTTCACCAATCTGCCACCAACAACAACAGTGTTCTCTCCTCTAAACTGGTTAGCAAGGCGGTAGATTTCTGACGACTTGGGGTCAGTATTCTCGTTGGCTTCTTGATGATTATGGTTCATTGTCTGCATCGTATGATGCCCTAGTGCCTTTACCAGTCTTCCAGGCCTTGAAAGCTTTCCTCTTGGCAGCAATGGCTTTTTCCACGTGCTCATTCCACCACAATGTTTCAAGATGCCAGTGATTGGGCTGAGTTGTGCCACACACCTCCGTTGTCTTGACAGGCCAGTCTTGATGTTGTTCCGGATGTCTTCAGTGTCAGCATCAGCTACACCTGCAGATGCACTTACATGCTTGTTGATTTTGTTTGTGTTGAGGTTTTACGGCCCAGTCAACCCAATGGGGTCATGTCGAGCATGGTCAGTTTACCTAACCACAGGTTTACTGGGCAGGCTTAGTCCTCTAAGCAGTTAACCAGTATTGTGCACATTCTTTCGCCAGAAACTGATAACTGCCCTTCTTGAATCAGCGGAAGAACATGCTAGTTGAAGACCTTCTGGAAATAATTGCTTATAATGGTATTTAAGTTTTGATTGTGTTGGGGTTTAACGACACGTCAACCCTTGTGGGTCATTTTGTGTCGTCTCCCAGAGAAAGGGAGAAAAGAGATAGAAGAGATAGTAGAGGAGATGAAAGAGACGATTAGGGAAGAAATAGGAACAGGAATGAAAGTGAAGAAACAGAAGAAATAAAAACATTCCCCCTTTACCCTTACCTGCTACAAGGATAGCAGGCCTTGCCCAACTGTAGGCCAATTTCAGTTGGACGCCCCGGTGACGTAAGATACACGACACCATTGCCACTACCGACCACCCCCTAATGGTATTTAAGCTTCCAAACTTTAAGGCTAGGGGTGAACTTGCGCTTGGATTTTGGTGGCACACCAATCCTCATATCGCATACAAGAAGCTGATGTTGCAGGGCTACTTCCTCGCCAGGGATCACTTTTACATCTGTAACAAGTTTGCGCATGGTCCTATGGATAAAGATGAAGTCTATCTGTGTGGCTACCTTTCCCGACTTGTATGTGATGAGACCGCTGTCATGTTCCTTGGAACATGTATTCCCAAGAAGCAGGTTGAATGCTAGGGCATACTCTAAGGTTCTATCACCCTCAACATCTGGTTCCAGCCTGCCATACCCAATCCCACTATGCATTTTCCTCTATCCAACTCCTGCATGGCCTACATGGCCATTCCAATCTCCACATGGGATCAGAAATTTGAATCCTGGGATCCTAGCAGTCACAGCACCCAGCTGATCAAAGAACAGGTCCTTAACCTCATCACTAGACCACTCTGTGGGGCATACACAGTCAGAACGTTAACCACACACTGGCCAACTATAAGCTTCACTAAGATGATTCTGTCGGAGACTCTGCACCTCAAAAGCTTTCTCTATCCACTCTTTGGCCACAAACACTCCTGCACCAGCAGTGCCTTTGTTGTTTACGGATCAGTAGAGCTTGTACCTGGTGTCCTTGCCCTTGATTGTGCGGCAGTTGCCACCACTAAATATGGTCTCCTGAATACAACAGACATCTTCTTTCCTACAGGATAGTGTTTCCACTACCTCACTAACTCTTCCTCTCAGAGAGATCACATTGAGTGTTCCCACCCTCAGGTGCTTGCTTGAGTCACCACAATGGCCTGGCCAGACCCTGCCTCATACACCTGACAGAAGGCCAAGCTGGAGATGTTACCAACGGATTCTATTGTTCTGATCACCATAAAGATTTTGGAACATTGTTTTTCCAAGATTTTGTTTGTTTGTGTTGAGGTTTTACGGCCCAGTCAACCCAATGGGGTCATGTCGAGCGCGGTCAGTTTACTTAACCACACGTTTACTGGGCAGGCTTAGTCCTCTAAGTGGTTAACCAGTCCAGTACTGTGCACATTCTTTCGCCAGAAACTGACAACTGCCCTTCTTGAATCAGCGGAAGGGAGAGAATGACCGTAGAAAATATTTCATGATCAATCTCCACGAAAGAATGTTGCCGATCTCGGCGGGGGTTGAACCCATGATCTCCTGGTCTCCGGTCAGACGGCGCATCCAACTGAGCCACCAAGGCCGTCCAAGATAGCCTGTCCTAGCTTACATCCCATCTCAGTTCTTTAATGGCATCTGAGCATGCACGCTGTTCCCGCACTCAGGCAGTATGCTTGGCCATTGTCCTTATAAAGAAAGGGGAGAAATTCATAGGCAATTCAAACACTAGATCTAAGTCTTGCAGACAAGAACAGACTACCTTCTTACTATCTGAAGTACAGGAAGCCCTGGCTCTTTTGTGTGGAGCACAATGCTCCATGCCAGTGAGACAAAGCCAAACCTCCTGCAGCAAAATGACAGGGCAATGATCTGACAGATTTGTAATATCAAGCTGCAAGACATTCTAACCACCAGATCCAATGAGCTACTTGCGCGGCTTGGCATTGAGGATTTGGAGCTCATTCTGAAAGAGAGAAGGCTCCGCTGGTATGGTCATGTGGAAAGCTCCAATGGTGCAGTCAAGACAGCCTTTGACATACAGGTTGATGGTAAGCATGGGCTTGAGAGGCCTGAGATGACATGGCAGCAGCTAACAGAGAGGGATTGCAGAGAGTGGAAGATGTCGGATATCGACCCTTATGATAGACATACCTGGAGATCTGGTATGAGATCTGCTCTGCATACAACAAGTCAGCTACCTGGAAGGGGGCCCACTGATGTGGATGTTCCCCTGTACCTGCACATTAATCAAAAATCCAATGATGATGATGAAGAGCAACATGACTGGCAAAGATGGTAAAGATGTTGAATCCACAATTCCCTCCACAACATTGCTTTTCTTTACAAGTTCTAAACCAGGTACTGGATGAACTCAATGTATTATCATCGGGTCATCGGATTTTTGATTAACGTGCAGGTTCAGGGGCAACATCCACATCCCCTTCCAAGAAGCTGGCAGCTGCGGGAATGGCAGATCTCATATCAGCTCTCCCGGTATGCCTATCATGAGAGCTTCCACTCTCTGCAATCCCTCTCTGTCAGCTGCTTCCAAGTCATCTTGGGCCTCCCAGGCCTACGCTTTCCATCAACCTGTATGTCAAAGGCTGTCTTAATTGCACCACTGGAGCGTTTCACATGTCCATACCAGTGGAGCCCCTTCTCCTTCAGAATGAGGTCCAGATCCTCAATGCCAAGCCGCGCAAGTAGCTCATTAGATCTGGTAGTGACAATGTCTTGTGGCTTGACATTAATAGATCTGTCTCATCACTGGAGATCTGGCTTTGTCAATGGCCGAGTCTCACTGGCATTGAGCATTACCTTCAGCACACAAGAGCTGTACACCCAGCCACATGTCCTGAGAGACAGGTGGCGGGAAGAGAGGACTGGTAGCAGCTTCTTGAATTTCTTCCAAGTGGTTTTCACGTGTTGTGGTTGAAAGTTCACAGCCATCGGCTGCTGAGAGCATGTCTTCTAGAGAGCAAAAGGAAGCTTCCACCTACAGCTTGTCAGATTCGACTTGGACTCTCCTCTGTGGTCTGCCATCCAAGGGGCGTGCAGTTACCTGGCACCATGTACATCTGATATCAGTGTCCTTTGCCAAACGCTTGAGCCAACAGCATTTCTTGTGCACCCAGTGCTTGCAGCTGTTGCAGAAGATGCTGTTGCTGCTACTCCAGTGCAACAGATGGCTAATGGAAACTCGCCTGAACTCTGCAGGGGTCCGGGACCGTAGCACAGATCATGAGCTTCCTCTTTCCTGCATTTACTTGGTCCTTTCTCCTCCATTGCTTCTCCCTGTCAAGAGTCTCCTGACACATTCCTTGAGTGATTAAGCAATTACAACAAGGTCATCGGCATAGAGGTCCTCCAAGGGGACCCCAGAGTGGAATCTAGTGACAAAGTTTCAAGCACAACGATGAAGAGCAGCAGGCAGAGTACAGAGTCTGGGTGAACACAGACCACTTCAAACTCTTCACTGGACCCTTTCACCAACATGGCTCCGCTCATTGGCATATATCCCCTGCACCAATCCACTCATCCATACCAAGTTTTCTCAGCGCCAACCAGATGACCTTTCAAGGCAGTCCATCAAAAGAATTCTCCAGGTCTACAAAAGCCATGTAGAGTCTCTTGTTGGCAGCTAGATACTCTTGCAGCTGCCGGACTACAAAGATTTTGTCTGTCATGCCTTTGCCTGGGACAAAGCCAAACTGGGAATTGTCCACTGACACCAACTGTCTGAGGTGGTCCACAATCCTCTCCAGGACTTTCATCACCTGCTTTGTCAGCTTTAGACTGCAATAGTTTCCCCTTTTCCATGCATGCCCCTTGCCCTTGTAGAGGAAGACAATGAAACTCTACTCCCACTAAGAGAGTACCTTGCCATCGCAAATGATTGCAGCTGGGAGGTCACAGATCATGGAGGTGCCAGTGTCACCAGCTGCTCGTATCATCTCCAGTGCTATGACTGTTGGGCCCAATGCTTTGCTTGTTTTCATCTGAGAGATAGCTTTCTTAAACATATCACTGGTGATTTGGATAGAAGGGCCCATCACACCATGAACTTCCCTATATCCAGTGCCTGCACGACATACATGGCCATTCCAATCTCCTCATGGGATCAGAAATTCAAATCCTGGAATCCTGGCAGTTACAGCAACCAGCTGATCAAAGAATAGGTCCTTAATCTCACCACTAGACCATTCTGTGGGGCATTCACACACTGAATGGTATTCACATGCTGGCCAACTATAAGTTTCACTAAGATAATTCTGTTGGAGTCTCTGCACCTCAAAAACTTTCCCTATCCACTCTTCGGCCACAAATACTCCTACACCAGCAGAGCCTGTCATTTCCAGACCAGTAGAGCTTGTACCTGGTGTCCTTGCCCTTCATAGTGTGTCTGTTGCCATGACGATATAATGTCTCCTCAATACAGCAGACATCCACTTTCCTGCAGGATAGTGTTTTCACTTCCTCACAAACTCTTCCTCTCAGAGTGTTTACACTGTTTCCACCTTGAATTTCCTCGGGTGCTTGCTTGATTCACCACTATGGCCTGACCCTGCCTCCCACACCTGACAGGAATCCAAGCTGGAGACATTACCAATGGAGCTTTGATGTCTATTGGCACTGCCTAACTATTTTTGTGATCACCATAAAGATTTTGGAACATTTGTTTGTTTTTACGAGATCGCCTGTCCTAGCTGACATTCAACTGTTCTTTAACAGCATCTGAGAATTGCCTTGTCCTTATAAACAAAGTGGAGAAATTCACATGCCATTCAAACAGTAGATCTAAGTCTTGCAGACAAGAACAGACTGCCTTCTTACTATCTGAAGTATAGAAAGCCCTAGCTAACCAGCTTACTTGAGTAAGCAAGTGCGACATGGGGATCACTTTCAGTGGTTGTTGTCGGCATCAACAATGTTAAGTACTTGTTTAGCTCTGTGTCTCCAACATCAAGGCTCCTAGATTACCCTAGAGAATGCCCTAGCAATCAATCTGTTTCTTGGGAACACATGTTCTAAGAAACATGACATCCATCTCATCACTTACAAGTTGGGAAAGGTAGCCATGCAGATAGACCTCATCCTTTTCCATAGGACCATGCATCCATTTCTGTAGGACCATGCACAAACATGTGCAAACTTACAGTCACAGATGTAAAAGTGACCCCTGGCCAGGAAGTAGCCCTGCAACATCTGCTTCTTGTTTGCGATATGAGGATTGATGTGCCACCAAAATCCAAGCGCAAGTTCACCCCTCGCCTTAAAGTTTGGAAGCTTAAAGGCCCTTACAAGCAATAATTTCCTGGTCTTCAACTCACATGTGAGTGCGTCTGCAGTTGTAGCTGATGCTGCCACTGAGGATATCTGTAACAACATCAAGATTAGATTGTTCAAGACAACTGAGCTGTGAGGCACAACTCGGCCCAATCATTGGCACCTTGAAACCTGGTGGTGGAGTGAGCACATGGAAACGGCCGTAGCTGCCAAAGGGAAAGCTTTCAACGCATGGTAGACTGGTAAAGGCACTAGGGCATCATAAGATGCAGCCAAATGCATTGCCAGACATGCAATGCACCATGTTCATTAAGAAGCCAACAAGAAGGCCTACGAGAATATTGACCCCAAGTCTTCAGAAGTCTAGCCTTGCTAACCAGTTTAGAGGAGAGAACACTATTGTTGGTGGTGGCAAATCGGAGAAGAATGATGGAGGGGAGATGTCAATGAGCAAAGACTCAAAGCAGAAGGTCTGGTTAGAGCACTACCGTCAGCTTCTCAATGTTGAGTTTGACTGGGAACCAGACTACACGTCTGATGAACCACCAGTGGAAGGCCAGTATATCCCAATCACCAGTTATATGGTTTTAAGAAAGCTATCTCTCAAATGAAGATGAGCAAAGCACTAGGCCCATCAGGCATAGTAGTGGAGATGATACAAGCAGCCGATGACAAGGGCTGTGACCTTGCAGCTGCAATCAATTGCAATGGCAAGGTACTCTCTTACTGGGAGCAGAGTTTCATTGTCTGCCTCTACAAGGGTAAGGGGATGCATGGAAAAGGGGAAACTTGGTCTAAGGCTGACAAAGCAGGTCATGAAAGTCCTGGATAGGATTGTGGATCGCCTCAGACAGTTTAAATCAATCGACGAATCCCAGTTTGGCAGAGGCCCAACAGATGCAATCTTTGTACAAAAGCAGTTGCAAGAGAAGTATCTAGCAGCCAACAAGTGACTCTACATGGCTTTTGTAGATCTGGAAAAGGCGTTTGATGGAGTACCTCGAAAGATCGTCAGGTGCGTGCTGAGAAAACTTGGTGTGGAGGAGTGGATTGTGTGACTGGTGCAGGGGATGTTTGCCAATGAGCGGAGCCATGTCTGTGTTGGTGAGGGGTAGAGTGAAGAGTTTGAAGTGAAGTTCAGTGTTCATCAAGGCTCGGTTCTCAGCCTGCTGCTCTTCATTATTGTGCTTGAAGCCTTGTCATGCAAATTCCGCTCTGGGTTCCCCTAGGAGGACCTCTTTGCCGATGACCTTGGTATCATTGCTAAATCGTTTGAGGAATGTGTCATGAGGCTCTTGACTTGGAAAGAGGCAATGGAGGAGAAAGGACTGAGTAAATGCAGAAAAGACAAAGATCATGATCTGTGTCACAGGCCTGGACTCCCTGCAGAGTTCAGGTGAGTTTCCATGTGCAGTCTGTCGCACTGGAGTGGGCAGTAACAGCATCTTCTGAAACAGTTGCAAGCACTAAGTGCACAGGGAATGCAGAGGGATCAAGCGTTTGGCAAAGGACCCTGATTACAGATGTACACAGTGCCAGGGAACTGCACACGGCTTGGACGGTAGACCACAGAGGGAAGTACAAGTCAAACCTATCGAGCTGTAGGTGGTAGCTTCCTCTTGCTACCTAGGAGACATGCTCTGAGCAGCTGATGGCTGTGAACTTTCAATCACAACACGTATGAAAACCGCCTGGAAAAAGTTCAAGGAGCTGCTACCAGTTCTCTCTTCCCGCCATCTCGCTTTCAAAACACTTGGCCACGTGTACAGCTCTTGTGTGCAGAATGCAATGTTCCATGCCAATGAGACTTGGACACTGATAAAACCAAACCTCCAACATCTGCAGCAAAATAACAGGGCAATGATCAGACAGATCTGCAAAGTCAAGCCGCAAGACACTGTCACCACCAAATCCAATTAGCTACTTGTGCGGCTTGGCATTGAGGATCTCGACGTCAATCTAAAGGAGAGGCTCAGCTGGTATGGACATGTGGAACGCTCCAATGGTGCAGTCAAGACAGCCTTTGGCATACAGGTTGATGAGACGCATGGGCTTGAGAGGCCCAAGATGACATAGCAGCTGCTGACAGAGAGGGATTGCATTGAGTGGAAGCTGGGCTATCGACCCTCATGATAGACATACCTGGAGATCTTGTATGAGATCTACTATGCATGCAGCAAGCCAGCTACCTGGAAGGGGTCCCACTGATGTGGATGTTGCCCCTGTACCTGCATGTTAATAAAAAATCTGATGATGCTGATGATGATGATGAGCAACATCACTGGTACATTGTAAAGATGTTGAATCACAGATTCAACAATGTCCTCCACAACATTGCTTTTATGACATCTTTACAAGAACCAATCAGGTACTGCTTGAACAATGTATCATCATCGGATCATCGGATTTTTGATTAATGTGCAGGTACAGGGGCAACATCCACATCCCCTTCCAGGTAGCTGGCTTGCTGTGCGTATGCCTATCATGAGAGCTTCCACTCTCTGCAATTCCTCTCCGTCATCTGCTTTCATGTCATCTTGGGCCTCCCAGGCTCATGCTTTCCATCAACCTGTATGTCAAAGGCTCTCTTGTCTGCACCATTGGAGCATTCCACATGTCCATACCAGCAGAGCTATTTCTCCTCCAGAATGAGGTACAGATCCTCAATGCAAACCCGCACAAGTAACTCACTGGATCTGGTGGTGACAATGTACATCTGTCTGATCATTGCCTTGTCAATTCGCTGCAGACATTGGAGGTTTGGCTTTGTCAATGGCCAAGTCTTACTGGCATGGAGCATTGCGCTCTACACACAATACCTGTTCACATAGCCATGTGTCTTGAAAAAGAGCTGGCGGGAGAAGACAACCAGTAGCAACTCCTTGAACTTCTTCCAGGTGGTTTTCACATGTGTTGTGGTTCAAAGTTCACAGCCATCGGCTGCTGAGAGCATGTCTCCCAGGTAGTAAAAGGAAGCTACCACCGGCTTGTCAGGTCCAACTTGGACTTCCCTATGTGGTCTGCTGTCCAAGAGGCGTGCAGTTCCCTGGCACTGTGTACGCTGTAATCAGGGTCCTTTGCCAAGCACTTCATCCCACTGCATTTCTTGTGCACCCAGTGCTTGAAGCCATTGCAGAAGATTCTGTTCCTGCCCACTCCAGTGCGACAGACAGCACATGAAACTCGTCTGAACACTGCAGGAGGTCCAGACCCGTACCACAAATCATGATCTTTTTCTCTCCTGCATTTACTCTGTCCGTTCTCCTCCATTGCTTCTTTCCAAGTCAAGAGCCTCCTGACACATTCCTCAAATGATTCAGCAATAAATACAAGGTCACTGGTACAAAGGTCCTCCCAGGGGACCCCAGAGCTGAACTTGCGTGGCAAGGCTTCAAGCACAATGATGAAGAGCAGCAGGCTGAGTACCGAGTCTTCGTAAACACGAACCTTCACTTCAAACTCTTCACTGTACCCCTCACAAATACGGACATGGCTCTGCTCATTGGCATACATCCCCTGCACCAGTCGCATAATCCACACCAAGATTTCTCAGCGCCTACCTGATGACCTTTCGAGGTATGGAAAGGCTTTCCATCAAAAGCCTTCTCCAGGTCTACAAAAGCCATGTAGAATCTCTTGTTGGTAGCTAGATACTCTCGCAGTTGCCTGACTACAAAGATTGCATCTGTTGTGCCTCTGCCTGGGACAAAGCCAAACTAGGAATCTTCGATTGACACCAACTGTCTGATGAGGCAGTCCACAATCCTCTCCAGGACTTTCATGATCTGCTTTGTCAGCTTTAGACCACGTCAGTTTCCCCTTTTCCATGCATCCCCCTTACCTTTGTAGAGGCAGACAATGAAACTGCTCCGTGTCAGAGAGTACCTTGCCATCGCAAATGATTGCAGATGCGTGGTCACAGATCATAGAGGCGCCCGTCACCAGCTGCTCGTATCATCTCCACCACTATGCCTGATGGGCCCAGTGCTTTCTCGTCTTCATCTGAGAGATAGCTTTCTTAAAACCATATCACTGGTGATTGGGATAGGTGGGCCTTCCATTGGTAGTTCATCGGACAAGTAGTCTAGATCCCAGTCAAACTCAACACTGAGAAGTTTTCGGTAGTGCTCTAACCAGGCCTTCTACTTTGAGTCTTTGCTCGACATCTCCCCTGCATCATTCTTCACCAAACTGCCACCATCAACATCAGTGTTCTCTCTTCTAAACTGGTTAGCAAGGCGGTAGACTTCTGAAGACTTTGGGTCAATATTCTCGTAGGCCTTCTTGTTGGCTTCTTGATGAGCAAGGTGCATTGCATGTCTGGAAATGCATTTGGCTGCATCGTATGATGCCCTAGTGCCTTAACCAGTCTTCCAGGCCTTGAAAGCTTTCCCCTAGGCAGCAATGGCCTTTTCAACATACTGATTCCACCACCAGGTTTCAAGACGCCAATGATTGGGCCAAGTTGTGCCACACACCTGGGCTGTCTTGAGCAGGCCAGTCTTGATGTTGTTCCAGATATCCTCAGTGGCAGCATCAGCTACACCTGCAGACACACTCACATGCGATTTGAAGACCTCCTGGAAATAACTGCTCATGAGGGCCTGTAAGCGTCCAAACTTTCAGGGGTGGGTGGGGGGGGGGTGGAAGGGGTGGGGTGAGGGGTGAACTTGTGCTTGGATTTTGGTGGCACATCAATCCTCATATCGCATACAAGAAGCTGATGTTGCAGAGTTACTTCCTTGCCAGGGATCACTTTTACATCTGTGACAAGTTAGAGCACGGTTCTACAGAAAAGGATGAAGTCTATCTGTGTGGCTACCTTTCCCGACTTGTACGTAATGAGATGGCTGTCACGTTTCTTGGACCATGTGTTCCCAAGAAGCAGGTTGAATGCTAGGACATACTCTAGGGTTGTATCACCCTCAACATCTGGTTCCGGCCTGCCATACCCCATCCCACCATGCACTTCCCTATATCCAGCGCCTGCACGTCCTACATGGCCATTCCAATCTCCACATGGATCAGAAATTCAGATCCTGAGATCCTGGCTGTCACAGTACCCAGCTGGTCAAAGAACAGGTCCTTAACCCCATCATTAGACCACTCTGTTGGGCATTCACACACAGAATGGTTTGTTTGTTTGTTTGTGTTGAGGTTTTACGGCCCAGTCAACCCAATGGGGTCATGTCGAGCGCGGTCAGTTTACTTAACCACACGTTTACTGGGCAGGCTTAGTCCTCTAAGCGGTTAACCAGTACTGTGCACATTCTTTCGCCAGAAACTGACAACTGCCCTTCTTGAATCAGCGGAAGGGAGAGAATGACCGTAGAAAATATTTCATGATCAATCTCCACGAAAGAATGTTGCCGGCCTCGGCGGGGGTTGAACCCGCGACCCCCGGGTCTCCAGTCGGACGGCGCATCCAACTGAGCCACCGAGGCTGGCCACACAGAATGGTAACCACATGGTGGCCAACTATAAGTTTCACTAAGATAATTCTGTTGGAAACTCTGCACCTCAAAAACTTTCTCTATCCACTCTTCGGCCACAAACACTCCTACACAAACAGTGTCTTAGTCATTTCCAGGCCAATAGAGCTCGTACCTGGTGTCCTTGCCCTTGATTGTGCGGCAGATGCCACCACGGTATACGGTCTCCTGAATACAGCAGACATCCACTTTCCTGCGGGATAGTTTACACAACCTTACAAGCTTTTCCTCTCAGTGTTTACATTGAGTGTTCCCACCCTGAATTTCCTCGGGTGCTTGCTTGGTTCACCACAATGGCCCGACCCTGCCTCCCACACCTGACAGAAGGCCAAGCTGGAGACATTACCAATGGAATTTTGATGTCTATTGGCACCGCCTAACTCAGATTCTATTGTTGTGATCTCACTAAAGATTTTGGAACATTTGTTTGCTTTTCCAACATTTCCTGTCCTAGCTGACATCCCAACTCAGTTATTTAATGGCACCTGAGCATGCACACTGTTCCCGCACACAGGCAATGTACTTTGCTGTTGTCCATATAAAGAAAGGGGAGAAATTCTTATGCCATTCAAACAGTAGATCTAAGTCTTGCAAACAAGAACAGAATACCTTCTTACTACCTGAAGTACAGAAAGTCCCGGCTAACCAGCTTACTTCAGTAAGCAAGTGCGACATGGGGATCACTTTCAGTGGCTGTTGTCGGCATCAACAATGTTAAGTATGTGTGTACGACTGTCTCTCAAACACCAAGGCTTCTAGGTTAATGAATCTACATACAAATATCTGCCATGATGCATCCTGCCCACTGCTACCAAACATTACTGGTCCAGACCTCCTTTTCACTCTTGGGCAAACAATGTTTAGTCTGTGCATTTAGCTCCATTTCTTGAACACCACCAGTAGTTGCAACATAGCCATTCAGCAAAATTCTTGTTCGTGTAGTTGATCAAGAGCATTAGGATTAACTGGTTATAGAAGGCTCACTGTACTTCAGGTAGTAAGTAGACGAGTTTACCAGGATCTTCATGTTTAGCTAGTTAGCCAAGGCTTATTGTATTTCAGAAAGTAAGACTGTAGGCCAACACACAATGAAGATGTTGAATCACAATGTCTTCTGCAACATTGCTTTTCTTACATCTTTGGTAAGACTTAAACCATATGTTGAATGAACTCTATGAATCAGAGGAAGAAATTCATACGCCATTCTGACACTAGGTCTAAGTCTTGCAGACAAGAACAGACAACCTTCTTACTACATGAAGTAGAGAAAGCCCTGGTTAACCAGCTAAACTTAAAGCTTTGGCAAAACTATCCTACATCCTTACTTTCTGAGATACACTAAGCCTTGACTAACCAGCTAAATAGGAAGACCTGTAAACTTGCTTACTTACCTGAAGTACAGCGAGTCTTCCTTAACCAATTTATCCTAATGCTCTTGATCAACTACTCAAACAAGAAACTCACTGAATGGCTATGTCTGGACTGCTGATGGTGTTCAAGAAATGGGGCTGAAGTCACAGACAAACCACTGTTCAGCCAAGCATGAAAAGTAGGTCTAGGTCAGTAACAATTGATAGCAGTGATAGAAGCGCATCACGACGGATATGTGTATGATGTTTCATTAGCCTAGAAGCCATGGTGTTTGAGAAATGGAGCTAAATGCAAAGACTTAACATTGTTGATGGGGACATCTCCCCTGCATCACTCTTCACCAATTTGCCACCACCAACAACAGTGTTCTCTCCTCTAAACTGGTTAGCAAGGTGGTAGACTTCTGAAGATTTGGGCTCAATATTCTCGTAGGCCTTCTTGTTGGCTTCTTGACAAGCATGGTGCAATAATGCATGTTTGGAAATGTATTTGGCTGCATTGTATGATGCCCTAGTGCCTTTACCAGTCTTCCAGGCCTTGAAATCTTTCCCCTAGGCAGCAATGGCCTTTTCCACGTGCTCATTCCACCACAATGTTTCAAGACGCCAGTGATTGGGCCGAGTTGTGCCACACACCTCGGCTGTCTTGAGCAGGCCAGTCTTGATGTTGTTCCAGATATCCTCAGTGGCAGCATCAGGTACACCAGCAGATGCACTTACATGCAAGTTGAAGACCTCCTGGAAATAATTGCTCATGATGGTCTTTAAGCTTCCAACCTTAAGGCGAGGGATGAACTTAAGCTTGGATTTTGGTGGCACATCAAACCTCATATCGCATACAAGAAGCTAATGTTGCAGGGTTACTTCCTTGCAAGGGATCACTTTTACATCTGTGACAAGTTTGTGCATGGTCCGTTGGAAAAGGATGAAGTCTATCTGCATGGCTACCTTTCCCGACTTGTACGTGATGAGATTGCGGTCACGTTTCTTGGAACATGTGTTCCCAAGAAGCAGGTTGAATGCTAGGGCACACTCTAGGGTTCTATCACCCTCAACATCTGGTTCTAGCCTGCTGTATCCCATATCACCATGCTCTTCCCTATATCCAGTGCCTGCATGACCTACATGGCCATTCCAATCTCCTCATGGCATCAGAAATTCAAATCCTGGGATCCTGGCATTCACAGCATCCAGCCGATCAAAGAATACTGTCCTTAACCACATCACTAGACCACTCTGTGGGGCATTCACACACAGAATGGTATCCACATGTTGGCCAACTATAAGTTTCACTAAGATGATTCTGTCGGAGACTCTGCACCTCAAAAACTCTAAGATCTGTGACCTTGCAGCTGCAATCAATTGCAATGGCAAGGTACTCTCTTACTGGGAGCAGAGTTTCATTGTCTGCCTCTACAAGGGTTAAGGGGGATGCATGGAAAAGGGGAGAGTCACGTGTTCTAAAGCTGAAAATCAGGCCATGAAAGTCCTGGATAGGATTATGGTCCGCCTCAGACAGTTGGTGTCAATCGACCATTCCCAGTTTGGCTTTGTCCCAGGCAGAGGCACAACAGATGCCATCTTTGTAGAAAAGCAGCTGCAAGAGAAGTATCTAGCCAACAAGAGACTCTACATGGCTTTTTGTAGACCTGGAGAAGGCGTTTGATTGAGTACCTCAAAAGGTCATCAGGTGGGCGCTGAGAAAACTTGGTGTGGAGGAGTGGATTGTGCGACTGGTGATGAATGCCAATGAGCGGAGCCATGTCCGTGTTGGTGAGGGGTACAGTGAAGAGTTAAAGTGAAGGTCAGTGTTCATCAAGACATGCTACTCAGCCTGCTGCGCTTCATCATTGTGCTTGAAGCTTTGTCATGCAAGTTCCACTCTGGGTTCCCCTGAGAGGACCTCTTTGCCGATGACCTTGGTATCACTGAATCGCTTGAGGGATGTGACAGGAGGCTCTTAACTTGGAAAGAGGCAATGGAGGTGAAAGGACTGAGTAAATGCAGGAAAGACAAAGATCATGATCTGTGGTGCAGGCCTGGACCCCCTGCAGAGTTCAGCCGAGTTTCCATGTGCAGTCTGTCGCACTGGAGTGGGCAGCAACATCATCTTCTGAAACAGCTGCAAGCACTGGGTGCACAAGATTGCAGAGAGCTCAAGTGCTTGGCAAAGGATCCTGATTACAGATGTACACAATGCCAGGGAACTGCACGTGGCTTGGATGGCAGACCACAGAGGAAATTCTAAGACGAACCTATCAAGCTGGGGATGGTAGCTTCCTCTTGCTACCTAGGAGACATGCTCTCAGCAGCTGATGGCTGTGAACTTTCAATCACAACACGTGTGAAAACCGCGGGGAAAAAGTTCAAGGAGCTGCTACCAGTTCTTTTCCCACCACCTCTCTTTCAAGACACATGGCCACGTGTACAGCTCTTGTGTGCAGAGTGCAATGCTCCATGCCAATGAGACTTGGCCACGGACAAAGCCAAACCGCCAACATCTGCAGCAAAATAACAAGGCAATGATCAGACAGATCTGCAAAGTCAAGCCGCAAGACATTGTCACCACCAAATCCAATTAGCTACTTGTGCGGCTTGGCATTGAGGATCTTGACCACATTTTAAAGGAGAAGCTAAGCTGGTATGGACATGTGGAACGCTCCAATGATGCAGTCAAAACAGCCTTTGGCATACAGGTTGATGGAACACATTGTCTTGAGAGGCCCAAGATGACATGGCAGCTGCTGACAGAGAGGGATTGCAGAGAGCAGAAGCTCTGGGCTATCGACACTCATGATAGACATACCTGGAGATCTTGTATGAGATCTACTTTGCATGCAGCAAGCCAGCTACCTGGAAGGGGTCCCACTGATGTGGATGTTGCCCCTGTACCAGCATGTTAATCAAAAATCTGATGATGCTGATGATGATGATGAGCAACATCACTGGTACATTGTAAAGATGTTGAATCACAGATTCAACAATGTCCTCCACAACATTGCTTTTCTGACATATTTACAAGAACCAATCAGGTACTGCTTGAACAATGTATCATCATCGGATTTTTTATTAATGTGCAGGTACTGGGGCAACATCCACATCCCCTTCCAGGTAGCTGGCTTGCTGTGCGCATGGCAGATCTCATACAAGATCTCCAGGTATGTCTATCATGAGAGCTTTCATGTCATCTTGGGCCTCCCAGGATCATGCTTTCCATCAATCTGTATGTCGAAGGCGCTCTTCACTGCACCATTGGAGCATTCCACTAGCAGAGCCATTTCTCCTCCAGAATGAGGTACAGATCCTCAATGCAAACCCGCACAAGTAACTCACTGGATCTGGTGGTGACAATGTCTTGCGGCTTGACAGTGCAGATCTGCCTGATCAATGCCCTGTCAATTCGCTGCAGACATTGGAGGTTTGGCTTTGTCAATGGCCAAGTCTTACTGGCATGGAGCATTGCGCTCTACACACAACACCTGTTCACATAGCCACGTGTCTTGAAAAAGAGCTGTCGGGAAGAGTCAACAAGTAGCAACTCCTTGAACTTCTTCCAGGTGGTTTTCACATGTGTTGTGGTTCAAAGTTCACAGCCATCGGCTGCTGAGATCATGTCTCCCAGGTAGTAGAAGGAAGCTACCACCTCCGGCTTGTCAGGTCCGACTTGGACTTCCCTATGTGGTCTGCTGTCCAAGAGGCATGCAGTTCCCTGGCACTGTGTACATCTGTAATCAGGGTCCTTTGCCAAGCACTTGATCCCACTGCATTTCTTGTGCACCCAGTGCTTGCAGCCATTGCAGAAGATTCTGTTCCTGCCCACTCCAGTGTGACAGACAGCACATGAAACTCGTCTGAATACTGCAGGAGGTCCAGACACGTACCACAAATCATGATCTTTGTCTCTCCTGCATTTACTCTGTCCTTTCTCCTCCATTGCTTCTTTCCAAGTCAAGAGCCTCCTGACACATTCCTCAAATGATTCAGCAATGATTACAAGGTCACTGGTATAAAGGTCCTCCAGGGGACCCCAGAGCGGAACTTGCGTGGCAAGGCTTCAAGCACAATGATGAAGAGCAGCAGGCCGAGTACCGAGTCTTCGTAAACACCAACCTTCACTTCAAACTCTTCACTGTACCCCTCACAAATACGGACATGGCTCTGCTCATTGGCATACATCCCCTGCACCAGTCACACAATCCACATCAAGTTTTCTGAGCGTCTACCTGATGACCTTTCGAGGTACTTCATCAAAAGCCTTCTCCAGGTATACAAAAGCCATGTAGAATCTCTTGTTGGTAGCTAGATACTCTCGTAGTTGCCTGACTACAAAGATTGCATCTGTTGTGCCTCTGCCTGGGACAAAGCCAAACTGGGAATCGTCGGTTGACACCAACTGTCTGATGAGGCAGTCCACAATCCTCTCCAGGACTTTCATGACCTGCTTTGTCAGCTTTAGACCACGTCAGTTTCCCCTTTTCCATGCATCCCCCTTACCCTTGTAGAGGCAGACAATGAAACTGCTCTGTGTCAGAGAGTACCTTGCCATCGCAAATGATTGCAGACGCGTGATCACAGATCATAGAGGCGCCCAACTCACCAGCTGCTGGTATCATCTCCACCACTATGCCTGATGGGCCCAGTGCTTTCTCATCTTCAGTGAGAGATAGCTTTCTTAAAACCATATCACTTGTGATTGGGATAGGCAGGCCTTCCACTGGTAGTTCATCGGACAGATAGTCTGGGTCCCAGTCAAACTCAACATTGAGAAGCTTTTGGTAGTGTTCTAACCAGGCCTTCTACTTTGAGTCTTCACTCATTGACATCTCCCCTGCATCATTCTTCACCAATTTGCCACCATCAACATCAGTGTTCTCTCCTCTAAATTGGTTAGCAAGGCGGTAGACTTCTGAAGACTTGGGGTCAATATTCTCGTAGGCTTTCTTGTTGGCTTCTTGATGAGCAAGGTGCATTGCATGTCTGGAAATGCGTTTCGCTGCATCGTATGATGCCCTAGTGCCTTTACTGCTGCATCGTATGATGCCCTAGTGCCTTTACCAGTCTTCCAGGCCTTGAAAGCTTTCCCCTAGGCAGCAATGGCCTTTTCCACATGCTGATTCCACCACCAGGTTTCAAGACGCCAATGAGTGGGCCGAGTGGTGCAACACACCTCAGTTTTCTTGAGCAGGCCAGTCTTGATGTTGTTCCAGATATCCTCAGTGGCAGCATCAGCTGAAGACCTCCTGGAAGTAATTGCTCATGAGGGTCTTTAAGCGTCCAAACTTTAAGGCGGGGAGGGTGAACTTGTGCTTGGATTTTGGTGGCACATCAATCGTCATATCGCATACAAGCTGATGTTGCAGGGTTACTTCCTCGCCAGGGATCACTTTTACATCTGTGACAAGTAAGCGCATGGTTCTACGGAAAAGGATGAAGTCTATCTGTGTGGCTACCTGTCCCGACTTGTACGTAATGAGATGGCTGTCACGTTTCTTGGACCATGTGTTCCCAAGAAGCAGGTTGAATGCTAGGACATACTCTAGGTTTCTATCACCCTCGGCCTGCCATACCCCATCCCACCATGCACTTCCCTATATCCAGTGCCTGCACGTCCTACATGGCCATTCCAATCTCCACATGGTTCAGAAATTCAGATCCTGAGATCCTGGCAGTCACAGTACCCAGCTGATCAAAGAACAGGTCCTTAACCCGATCACTAGACCACTCTGTTGGGCATTCACACACAGAATGGTAACCACATGGTGGCCAACTATAAGTTTCACTAAGATAATTCTGTTGGAAACTCTGCACCTCAAAAACTTTCTTTATCCACTCTTCGGCCATAAACACTCCTACACCAACAGTGTCTTAGTCATTTCCAGGCCAATAGAGCTCATACCTGGTGTCCTTGCCCTTGATTGTGCGGCAGATGCCACCACGGTAGATGCCACCACGGTATACGGTGTCCTGAATACAGCAGACATCCACTTTCCTGCGGGATAGAGTTTCCACTACCTTACAAGCTTTTCCTCTCAGTGTTTACATTGAGTGTTCCATCCCTGAATTTCCTCGGGTGCTTGCTTGATTCACCACAATGGCCCAACCCTGCCTCCCACACCTGACAGGAGGCCAAGCTGGAGACATTACCAATGGAATTTTGATGTCTATTGGCACCACCTAACTCAGATTCTATTGTTGTGATCTCACTAAAGATTTTGGAACATTTGTTTGTTTTTCCAACATTTCCTGTCCTAGCTGACATCCCAACTCAGTTATTTAATGGCACCTGAGCATGCATGCTGTTCCCGCACACAGGCAATGAACTTTGCTGTTGTCCATATAAAGAAAGGGGAGAAATTCTTATGCCATTCAAACAGTAGATCTAAGTTTTGCAAACAAGAACAGAATACCTTCTTACTACCTGAAGTACAGAAAGCCCATTCTAACCAGCTTACTTAAGCAAGTGCGACATGGGGATCGCTTTCAGTGGTTGTTGTTGGCATCAACAATGTTAAGTATGTGTGTACGACTGTCTCTCAAACACCAAGGCTTCTAGGTTAATGAATCTACATACAAATATCTGTCATGATGCGTCCTGCCCACTGCTACCAAACATTACTGGTTCAGATCTTCTTTTCACTCTTGGGCAAACAATGTTAGTCTGTGCATTTAGCTCCATTTCTTGAACACCACCAGTAGTTGCAACATAGCCATTCAGCAAATTTCTTGTTCGAGTAATTGATCAAGAGCATTAGGATTAACTGGTTATAGAAGGCTCACTGTACTTCAGGTAGTAAGTAGACGAGTTTACCAGGATCTTCATGTTTAGCTAGTTAGCCAAGGCTTATTGTATTTCAGAAAGTAAGACTGTAGGCCAACACACGGTGAAGATGTTGAATCACAATGTCTTCTGCAACATTGCTTTTCTTACATCTTTGGTAAGACTTAAACCATATGTTGAATGAACTCTATGAATCGGTGGAAGAAATTCGTACGCCATTCTGACACTAGGTCTAAGTCTTGCAGACAAGAACAGACTACCTTCTTACTACTTGAAGTAGAGAAAGCCCTGGTTAACCAGCTAAACTTAAAGCTTTGGCAAAACTATCCTACACCCTTACTTTCTGAGATACACTAAGCCTTGACTAACCGGCTAAATAGGAAGACCTGTAAACTTGCTTACTTACCTGATGTACAGCGAGTCTTCCTTAACCAATTTATCCTAATGCTCTTGATCAACTACTCAAACAAGAAACTCACTGAATGGCTACGTCTGGACTGCTGATGGTGTTCAAGAAATGGGGCTAAAGGCACAGACAAACCACTGTTCAGCCAAGCATGAAAAGAAGGTCTAGGTCAGTAACAGTTGATAGCAGTGATCAAAGCGCATCACAGCGGATATGTGTATGATGTTTCATTAGCCTAGAAGTCATCGTGTTTGAGAAATGGAGCTAAATGCAAAGACTTAACATTGTTGATGGGGACATCTCCCCTGCATCACTCTTCACCAATTTGCCACCACCAACAACAGTGTTCTCTCCTCTAAACTGGTTAGCAAGGTGGTAGACTTCTGAAGATTTGGGCTCAATATTCTCGTAGGCCTTCTTGTTGGCTTCTTGACAAGCATGGTGCAATAATGCATGTTTGGAAATGTATTTGGCTGCATTGTATGATGCCCTAGTGCCTTTACCAGTCTTCCAGGCCTTGAAATCTTTCCCCTAGGCAGCAATGGCCTTTTCCACGTGCTCATTCCACCACAATGTTTCAAGACGCCAGTGATTGGGCCGAGTTGTGCCACACACCTCGGCTGTCTTGAGCAGGCCAGTCTTGATGTTGTTCCAGATATCCTCAGTGGCAGCATCAGGTACACCAGCAGATGCACTTACATGCAAGTTGAAGACCTCCTGGAAATAATTGCTCATGATGGTCTTTAAGCTTCCAACCTTAAGGCGAGGGATGAACTTAAGCTTGGATTTTGGTGGCACATCAAACCTCATATCGCATACAAGAAGCTAATGTTGCAGGGTTACTTCCTTGCAAGGGATCACTTTTACATCTGTGACAAGTTTGTGCATGGTCCGTTGGAAAAGGATGAAGTCTATCTGCATGGCTACCTTTCCCGACTTGTACGTGATGAGATTGCGGTCACGTTTCTTGGAACATGTGTTCCCAAGAAGCAGGTTGAATGCTAGGGCACACTCTAGGGTTCTATCACCCTCAACATCTGGTTCTAGCCTGCTGTATCCCATATCACCATGCTCTTCCCTATATCCAGTGCCTGCATGACCTACATGGCCATTCCAATCTCCTCATGGCATCAGAAATTCAAATCCTGGGATCCTGGCATTCACAGCATCCAGCCGATCAAAGAATACTGTCCTTAACCACATCACTAGACCACTCTGTGGGGCATTCACACACAGAATGGTATCCACATGTTGGCCAACTATAAGTTTCACTAAGATGATTCTGTCGGAGACTCTGCACCTCAAAAACTCTAAGATCTGTGACCTTGCAGCTGCAATCAATTGCAATGGCAAGGTACTCTCTTACTGGGAGCAGAGTTTCATTGTCTGCCTCTACAAGGGTTAAGGGGGATGCATGGAAAAGGGGAGAGTCACGTGTTCTAAAGCTGAAAATCAGGCCATGAAAGTCCTGGATAGGATTATGGTCCGCCTCAGACAGTTGGTGTCAATCGACCATTCCCAGTTTGGCTTTGTCCCAGGCAGAGGCACAACAGATGCCATCTTTGTAGAAAAGCAGCTGCAAGAGAAGTATCTAGCCAACAAGAGACTCTACATGGCTTTTTGTAGACCTGGAGAAGGCGTTTGATTGAGTACCTCAAAAGGTCATCAGGTGGGCGCTGAGAAAACTTGGTGTGGAGGAGTGGATTGTGCGACTGGTGATGAATGCCAATGAGCGGAGCCATGTCCGTGTTGGTGAGGGGTACAGTGAAGAGTTAAAGTGAAGGTCAGTGTTCATCAAGACATGCTACTCAGCCTGCTGCGCTTCATCATTGTGCTTGAAGCTTTGTCATGCAAGTTCCACTCTGGGTTCCCCTGAGAGGACCTCTTTGCCGATGACCTTGGTATCACTGAATCGCTTGAGGGATGTGACAGGAGGCTCTTAACTTGGAAAGAGGCAATGGAGGTGAAAGGACTGAGTAAATGCAGGAAAGACAAAGATCATGATCTGTGGTGCAGGCCTGGACCCCCTGCAGAGTTCAGCCGAGTTTCCATGTGCAGTCTGTCGCACTGGAGTGGGCAGCAACATCATCTTCTGAAACAGCTGCAAGCACTGGGTGCACAAGATTGCAGAGAGCTCAAGTGCTTGGCAAAGGATCCTGATTACAGATGTACACAATGCCAGGGAA
This sequence comes from Anodontia alba, assembly GCA_964016985.1. Classification (NCBI taxonomy): domain Eukaryota; kingdom Metazoa; phylum Mollusca; class Bivalvia; order Lucinida; family Lucinidae; genus Anodontia; species Anodontia alba. The sequence goes on along the minus strand of OZ024830.1, from coordinate 66,203,414 downwards.
CTGCACGTGGCTTGGACGACAGACCACAGAGGAAATTCTAAGACGAACCTATCAAGCTGGGGATGGTAGCTTCCTCTTGCTACCTAGGAGACATGCTCTCAGCAGCTGATGGCTGTGAACTTTCAATCACAACACGTGTGAAAACCGCGGGGAAAAAGTTCAAGGAGCTGCTACCAGTTCTTTTCCCACCACCTCTCTTTCAAGACACATGGCCACGTGTACAGCTCTTGTGTGCAGAGTGCAATGCTCCATGCCAATGAGACTTGGCCACGGACAAAGCCAAACCGCCAACATCTGCAGCAAAATAACAAGGCAATGATCAGACAGATCTGCAAAGTCAAGCCGCAAGACATTGTCACCACCAAATCCAATTAGCTACTTGTGCGGCTTGGCATTGAGGATCTTGACCACATTTTAAAGGAGAAGCTAAGCTGGTATGGACATGTGGAACGCTCCAATGATGCAGTCAAAACAGCCTTTGGCATACAGGTTGATGGAACACATTGTCTTGAGAGGCCCAAGATGACATGGCAGCTGCTGACAGAGAGGGATTGCAGAGAGCAGAAGCTCTGGGCTATCGACACTCATGATAGACATACCTGGAGATCTTGTATGAGATCTACTTTGCATGCAGCAAGCCAGCTACCTGGAAGGGGTCCCACTGATGTGGATGTTGCCCCTGTACCAGCATGTTAATCAAAAATCTGATGATGCTGATGATGATGATGAGCAACATCACTGGTACATTGTAAAGATGTTGAATCACAGATTCAACAATGTCCTCCACAACATTGCTTTTCTGACATATTTACAAGAACCAATCAGGTACTGCTTGAACAATGTATCATCATCGGATTTTTTATTAATGTGCAGGTACTGGGGCAACATCCACATCCCCTTCCAGGTAGCTGGCTTGCTGTGCGCATGGCAGATCTCATACAAGATCTCCAGGTATGTCTATCATGAGAGCTTTCATGTCATCTTGGGCCTCCCAGGATCATGCTTTCCATCAATCTGTATGTCGAAGGCGCTCTTCACTGCACCATTGGAGCATTCCACTAGCAGAGCCATTTCTCCTCCAGAATGAGGTACAGATCCTCAATGCAAACCCGCACAAGTAACTCACTGGATCTGGTGGTGACAATGTCTTGCGGCTTGACAGTGCAGATCTGCCTGATCAATGCCCTGTCAATTCGCTGCAGACATTGGAGGTTTGGCTTTGTCAATGGCCAAGTCTTACTGGCATGGAGCATTGCGCTCTACACACAACACCTGTTCACATAGCCACGTGTCTTGAAAAAGAGCTGTCGGGAAGAGTCAACAAGTAGCAACTCCTTGAACTTCTTCCAGGTGGTTTTCACATGTGTTGTGGTTCAAAGTTCACAGCCATCGGCTGCTGAGATCATGTCTCCCAGGTAGTAGAAGGAAGCTACCACCTCCGGCTTGTCAGGTCCGACTTGGACTTCCCTATGTGGTCTGCTGTCCAAGAGGCATGCAGTTCCCTGGCACTGTGTACATCTGTAATCAGGGTCCTTTGCCAAGCACTTGATCCCACTGCATTTCTTGTGCACCCAGTGCTTGCAGCCATTGCAGAAGATTCTGTTCCTGCCCACTCCAGTGTGACAGACAGCACATGAAACTCGTCTGAATACTGCAGGAGGTCCAGACACGTACCACAAATCATGATCTTTGTCTCTCCTGCATTTACTCTGTCCTTTCTCCTCCATTGCTTCTTTCCAAGTCAAGAGCCTCCTGACACATTCCTCAAATGATTCAGCAATGATTACAAGGTCACTGGTATAAAGGTCCTCCAGGGGACCCCAGAGCGGAACTTGCGTGGCAAGGCTTCAAGCACAATGATGAAGAGCAGCAGGCCGAGTACCGAGTCTTCGTAAACACCAACCTTCACTTCAAACTCTTCACTGTACCCCTCACAAATACGGACATGGCTCTGCTCATTGGCATACATCCCCTGCACCAGTCACACAATCCACATCAAGTTTTCTGAGCGTCCACCTGATGACCTTTCGAGGTACTTCATCAAAAGCCTTCTCCAGGTATACAAAAGCCATGTAGAATCTCTTGTTGGTAGCTAGATACTCTCGTAGTTGCCTGACTACAAAGATTGCATCTGTTGTGCCTCTGCCTGGGACAAAGCCAAACTGGGAATCGTCGGTTGACACCAACTGTCTGATGAGGCAGTCCACAATCCTCTCCAGGACTTTCATGACCTGCTTTGTCAGCTTTAGACCACGTCAGTTTCCCCTTTTCCATGCATCCCCCTTACCCTTGTAGAGGCAGACAATGAAACTGCTCTGTGTCAGAGAGTACCTTGCCATCGCAAATGATTGCAGACGCGTGATCACAGATCATAGAGGCGCCCAACTCACCAGCTGCTGGTATCATCTCCACCACTATGCCTGATGGGCCCAGTGCTTTCTCATCTTCAGTGAGAGATAGCTTTCTTAAAACCATATCACTTGTGATTGGGATAGGCAGGCCTTCCACTGGTAGTTCATCGGACAGATAGTCTGGGTCCCAGTCAAACTCAACATTGAGAAGCTTTTGGTAGTGTTCTAACCAGGCCTTCTACTTTGAGTCTTCACTCATTGACATCTCCCCTGCATCATTCTTCACCAATTTGCCACCATCAACATCAGTGTTCTCTCCTCTAAATTGGTTAGCAAGGCGGTAGACTTCTGAAGACTTGGGGTCAATATTCTCGTAGGCTTTCTTGTTGGCTTCTTGATGAGCAAGGTGCATTGCATGTCTGGAAATGCGTTTCGCTGCATCGTATGATGCCCTAGTGCCTTTACTGCTGCATCGTATGATGCCCTAGTGCCTTTACCAGTCTTCCAGGCCTTGAAAGCTTTCCCCTAGGCAGCAATGGCCTTTTCCACATGCTGATTCCACCACCAGGTTTCAAGACGCCAATGAGTGGGCCGAGTGGTGCAACACACCTCAGTTTTCTTGAGCAGGCCAGTCTTGATGTTGTTCCAGATATCCTCAGTGGCAGCATCAGCTGAAGACCTCCTGGAAGTAATTGCTCATGAGGGTCTTTAAGCGTCCAAACTTTAAGGCGGGGAGGGTGAACTTGTGCTTGGATTTTGGTGGCACATCAATCGTCATATCGCATACAAGCTGATGTTGCAGGGTTACTTCCTCGCCAGGGATCACTTTTACATCTGTGACAAGTAAGCGCATGGTTCTACGGAAAAGGATGAAGTCTATCTGTGTGGCTACCTTTCCCGACTTGTACGTAATGAGATGGCTGTCACGTTTCTTGGACCATGTGTTCCCAAGAAGCAGGTTGAATGCTAGGACATACTCTAGGTTTCTATCACCCTCGGCCTGCCATACCCCATCCCACCATGCACTTCCCTATATCCAGTGCCTGCACGTCCTACATGGCCATTCCAATCTCCACATGGTTCAGAAATTCAGATCCTGAGATCCTGGCAGTCACAGTACCCAGCTGATCAAAGAACAGGTCCTTAACCCGATCACTAGACCACTCTGTTGGGCATTCACACACAGAATGGTAACCACATGGTGGCCAACTATAAGTTTCACTAAGATAATTCTGTTGGAAACTCTGCACCTCAAAAACTTTCTCTATCCACTCTTCGGCCATAAACACTCCTACACCAACAGTGTCTTAGTCATTTCCAGGCCAATAGAGCTCATACCTGGTGTCCTTGCCCTTGATTGTGCGGCAGATGCCACCACGGTAGATGCCACCACGGTATACGGTGTCCTGAATACAGCAGACATCCACTTTCCTGCGGGATAGAGTTTCCACTATCTTACAAGCTTTTCCTCTCAGTGTTTACATTGAGTGTTCCCACCCTGAATTTCCTCGGGTGCTTGCTTGATTCACCACAATGGCCCAACCCTGCCTCCCACACCTGACAGGAGGCCAAGCTGGAGACATTACCAATGGAATTTTGATGTCTATTGGCACCACCTAACTCAGATTCTATTGTTGTGATCTCACTAAAGATTTTGGAACATTTGTTTGTTTTTCCAACATTTCCTGTCCTAGCTGACATCCCAACTCAGTTATTTAATGGCACCTGAGCATGCATGCTGTTCCCGCACACAGGCAATGAACTTTGCTGTTGTTCATATAAAGAAAGGGGAGAAATTCTTATGCCATTCAAACAGTAGATCTAAGTTTTGCAAACAAGAACAGAATACCTTCTTACTACCTGAAGTACAGAAAGCCCCCTCTAACCAGCTTACTTAAGCAAGTGCGACATGGGGATCACTTTCAGTGGTTGTTGTCGGCATCAACAATGTTAAGTATGTGTGTACGACTGTCTCTCAAACACCAAGACTTCTAGGTTAATGAATCTACATACAAATATCTGTCATGATGCGTCCTGCCCACTGCTACCAAACATTACTGGTTCAGATCTTCTTTTCACTCTTGGGCAAACAATGTTAGTCTGTGCATTTAGCTCCATTTCTTGAACACCACCAGTAGTTGCAACATAGCCATTCAGCAAATTTCTTGTTCGAGTAGTTGATCAAGAGCATTAGGATTAACTGGTTATAGAAGGCTCACTGTGCTTCAGGTAGTAAGTAGACGAATTTACCAGGATCTTCATGTTTAGCTAGTTAGCCAAGGCTTATTGTATTTCAGAAAGTAAGACTGTAGGCCAACACACGGTGGAGATGTTGAATCACAATGTCTTTTGCAACATTGCTTTTCTTACATCTTTGGTAAGACTTAAACCATATGTTGAATGAACTCTATGAATCGGTGGAAGAAATTCGTACGCCATTCTGACACTAGGTCTAAGTCTTGCAGACAAGAACAGACTACCTTCTTACTACTTGAAGTAGAGAAAGCCCTGGTTAACCAGCTAAACTTAAAGCTTTGGCAAAACTATCCTACACCCTTACTTTCTGAGATACACTAAGCCTTGACTAACCGGCTAAATAGGAAGACCTGTAAACTTGCTTACTTACCTGATGTACAGCGAGTCTTCCTTAACCAATTTATCCTAATGCTCTTGATCAACTACTCAAACAAGAAACTCACTGAATGGCTACGTCTGGACTGCTGATGGTGTTCAAGAAATGGGGCTAAAGGCACAGACAAACCACTGTTCAGCCAAGCATGAAAAGAAGGTCTAGGTCAGTAACAGTTGATAGCAGTGATCAAAGCGCATCACAGCGGATATGTGTATGATGTTTCATTAGCCTAGAAGTCGTCGTGTTTGAGAAATGGAGCTAAATGCAAAGACTTAACATTGTTGATGCGGACATCTCCCCTGCATCATTCTTCACCGATTTGCCACCACCAACAACAGTGTTCTCTCCTCTAAACTGGTTAGCAAGGTGGTAGACTTCTGAAGATTTGGGCTCAATATTCTCGTAGGCCTTCTTGTTGGCTTCTTGACAAGCATGGTGCATTGCATGTTTGGAAATGTATTTGGCTGCATTGTATGATGCCCTAGTGCCTTCCAGGCCTTGAAATCTTCCAGTCTTCCAGGCCTTGAAATCTTTCCCCTAGGCAGCAATGGCCTTTTCCACGTGCTCATTCCACCACAATGTTTCAAGACGCCAGTGATTGGGCCGAGTTGTGCCACACACCTCGGCTGTCTTGAGCAGGCCAGTCTTGATGTTGTTCCAGATATCCTCAGTGGCAGCATCAGGTACACCAGCAGATGCACTTACATGCAAGTTGAAGACCTCCTGGAAATAATTGCTCATGATGGTCTTTAAGCTTCCAACCTTAAGGCGAGGGATGAACTTAAGCTTGGATTTTGGTGGCACATCAAACCTCATATCGCATACAAGAAGCTAATGTTGCAGGGTTACTTCCTTGCAAGGGATCACTTTTACATCTGTGACAAGTTTGTGCATGGTCCGTTGGAAAAGGATGAAGTCTATCTGCATGGCTACCTTTCCCGACTTGTACGTGATGAGACTGTGGTCACGTTTCTTGGAACATGTGTTCCCAAGAAGCAGGTTGAATGCTAGGGCACACTCTAGGGTTCTATCACCCTCAACATCTGGTTCTAGCCTGCTGTATCCCATATCACCATGCTCTTCCCTATATCCAGTGCCTGCATGACCTACATGGCCATTCCAATCTCCTCATGGCATCAGAAATTCAAATCCTGGGATCCTGGCATTCACAGCATCCAGCCGATCAAAGAATACTGTCCTTAACCACATCACTAGACCACTCTGTGGGGCATTCACACACAGAATGGTATCCACATGTTGGCCATCTATAAGTTTCACTAAGATGATTCTGTCGGAGACTCTGCACCTCAAAAACTCTAAGATCTGTGACCTTGCAGCTGCAATCAATTGCAATGGCAAGGTACTCTCTTACTGGGAGCAGAGTTTCATTGTCTGCCTCTACAAGGGTTAAGGGGGATGCATGGAAAAGGGGAGAGTCACGTGTTCTAAAGCTGAAAATCAGGCAATGAAAGTCCTGGATAGGATTATGGTCCGCCTCAGACAGTTGGTGTCAATCGACCATTCCCAGTTTGGCTTTGTCCCAGGCAGAGGCACAACAGATGCCATCTTTGTAGAAAAGCAGCTGCAAGAGAAGTATCTAGCCAACAAGAGACTCTACATGGCTTTTTGTAGACCTGGAGAAGGCGTTTGATTGAGTACCTCAAAAGGTCATCAGGTGGGCGCTGAGAAAACTTGGTGTGGAGGAGTGGATTGTGCGACTGGTGATGAATGCCAAAGAGGGGAGCCATGTCCGTGTTGGTGAGGGGTACAGTGAAGAGTTAAAGTGAAGGTCAGTGTTCATCAAGACATGCTACTCAGCCTGCTGCGCTTCATCATTGTGCTTGAAGCTTTGTCATGCAAGTTCCACTCTGGGTTCCCCTGAGAGGACCTCTTTGCCGATGACCTTGGTATCACTGAATCGCTTGAGGGATGTGACAGGAGGCTCTTAACTTGGAAAGAGGCAATGGAGGTGAAAGGACTGAGTAAATGCAGGAAAGACAAAGATCATGATCTGTGGTGCAGGCCTGGACCCCCTGCAGAGTTCAGCCGAGTTTCCATGTGCAGTCTGTCGCACTGGAGTGGGCAGCAACATCATCTTCTGAAACAGCTGCAAGCACTGGGTGCACAAGATTGCAGAGAGCTCAAGTGCTTGGCAAAGGATCCTGATTACAGATGTACACAATGCCAGGGAACTGCACGTGGCTTGGACGACAGACCACAGAGGAAATTCTAAGACGAACCTATCAAGCTGGGGATGGTAGCTTCCTCTTGCTACCTAGGAGACATGCTCTCAGCAGCTGATGGCTGTGAACTTTCAATCACAACACGTGTGAAAACCGCGGGGAAAAAGTTCAAGGAGCTGCTACCAGTTCTTTTCCCACCACCTCTCTTTCAAGACACATGGCCATGTGTACAGCTCTTGTGTGCAGAGTGCAATGCTCCATGCCAATGAGACTTGGCCACGGACAAAGCCAAACCGCCAACATCTGCAGCAAAATAACAAGGCAATGATCAGACAGATCTGCAAAGTCAAGCCGCAAGACATTGTCACCACCAAATCCAATTAGCTACTTGTGCGGCTTGGCATTGAGGATCTTGACCACATTTTAAAGGAGAAGCTAAGCTGGTATGGACATGTGGAACGCTCCAATGATGCAGTCAAAACAGCCTTTGGCATACAGGTTGATGGAACACATTGTCTTGAGAGGCCCAAGATGACATGGCAGCTGCTGACAGAGAGGGACTGCAGAGAGCGGAAGCTGTGGGCTATCGACACTCATGATAGACATACCTGGAGATCTTGTATGAGATCTACTTTGCATGCAGCAAGCCAGCTACCTGGAAGGGTCCCACTGATGTGGATGTTGCCCCTGTACCAGCATGTTAATCAAAAATCTGATGATGCTGATGATGATGATGAGCAACATCACTGGTACATTGTAAAGATGTTGAATCACAGATTCAACAATGTCCTCCACAACATTGCTTTTCTGACATCTTTACAAGAACCAATCAGGTACTGCTTGAACAATGTATCATCATCGGATTTTTTATTAATGTGCAGGTACTGGGGCAACATCCACATCCCCTTCCAGGTAGCTGGCTTGCTGTGCGCATGGCAGATCTCATACAAGATCTCCAGGTATGTCTATCATGAGAGCTTCCACTCTCTGCAATTCCTCTCCGTCATCTGCTTTCATGTCATCTTGGGCCTCCCAGGATCATGCTTTCCATCAATCTGTATGTCGAAGGCGCTCTTCACTGCACCATTGGAGCATTCCACCAGCAGAGCCATTTCTCCTCCAGAATGAGGTACAGATCCTCAATGCAAACCCGCACAAGTAACTCACTGGATCTGGTGGTGACAATGTCTTGCGGCTTGACAGTGCTGATCTGCCTGATCAATGCCCTGTCAATTCGCTGCAGACATTGGAGGTTTGGCTTTGTCAATGGCCAAGTCTTACTGGCATGGAGCATTGCGCTCTACACACAACACCTGTTCACATAGCCACGTGTCTTGAAAAAGAGCTGTCGGGAAGAGTCAACCAGTAGCAACTCCTTGAACTTCTTCCAGGTGGTTTTCACATGTGTTGTGGTTCAAAGTTCACAGCCATCGGCTGCTGAGATCATGTCTCCCAGGTAGTAGAAGGAAGCTACCACCTCCGGCTTGTCAGGTCCGACTTGGACTTCCCTATGTGGTCTGCTGTCCAAGAGGCATGCAGTTCCCTGGCACTGTGTACATCTGTAATCAGGGTCCTTTGCCAAGCACTTGATCCCACTGCATTTCTTGTGCACCCAGTGCTTGCAGCCATTGCAGAAGATTCTGTTCCTGCCCACTCCAGTGTGACAGACAGCACATGAAACTCGTCTGAATACTGCAGGAGGTCCAGACCCGTACCACAAATCATGATCTTTGTCTCTCCTGCATTTACTCTGTCCTTTCTCCTCCATTGCTTCTTTCCAAGTCAAGAGCCTCCTGACACATTCCTCAAATGATTCAGCAATGATTACAAGGTCACTGGTATAAAGGTCCTCCCAGGGGACCCCAGAGCGGAACTTGCGTGGCAAGGCTTCAAGCACAATGATGAAGAGCAGCAGGCCGAGTACCGAGTCTTCGTAAACACCAACCTTCACTTCAAACTCTTCACTGTACCCCTCACAAATACGGACATGGCTCTGCTCATTGGCATACATCCCCTGCACCAGTCGCACAATCCACATCAAGTTTTCTGAGTGTCCACCTGTTGACCTTTCGAGGTACTTCATCAAAAGCCTTCTCCAGGTATACAAAAGCCATTTAGAATCTCTTGTTGGTAGCTAGATACTCTCGTAGTTGCCTGACTACAAAGATTGCATCTGTTGTGCCTCTGCCTGGGACAAAGCCAAACTGGGAATCGTCGGTTGACACCAACTGTCTGATGAGGCAGTCCACAATCCTCTCCAGGACTTTCATGACCTGCTTTGTCAGCTTTAGACCACGTCAGTTTCCCCTTTTCCATGCATCCCCCTTACCCTTGTAGAGGCAGACAATGAAACTGCTCTGTGTCAGAGAGTACCTTGCCATCGCAAATGATTGCAGACGCGTGATCACAGATCATAGAGGCGCCCAACTCACCAGCTGCTGGTATCATCTCCACCACTATGCCTGATGGGCCCAGTGCTTTCTCATCTTCAGTGAGAGATAGCTTTCTTAAAACCATATCACTTGTGATTGGGATAGGCAGGCCTTCCACTGGTAGTTCATCGGACAGATAGTCTGGGTCCCAGTCAAACTCAACATTGAGAAGCTTTCGGTAGTGTTCTAACCAGGCCTTCTACTTTGAGTCTTCGCTCATTGACATCTCCCCTGCATCATTCTTCACCAATTTGCCACCATCAACATCAGTGTTCTCTCCTCTAAATTGGTTAGCAAGGCGGTAGACTTCTGAAGACTTGGGGTCAATATTCTCGTAGGCTTTCTTGTTGGCTTCTTGATGAGCAAGGTGCATTGCATGTCTGGAAATGCGTTTCGCTGCATCGTATGATGCCCTAGTGCCTTTACTGCTGCATCGTATGATGCCCTAGTGCCTTTACCAGTCTTCCAGGCCTTGAAAGCTTTCCCCTAGGCAGCAATGGCCTTTTCCACATGCTGATTCCACCACCAGGTTTCAAGACGCCAATGAGTGGGCCGAGTGGTGCAACACACCTCAGTTTTCTTGAGCAGGCCAGTCTTGATGTTGTTCCAGATATCCTCAGTGGCAGCATCAGCTGAAGACCTCCTGGAAGTAATTGCTCATGAGGGTCTTTAAGCGTCCAAACTTTAAGGCGGGGAGGGTGAACTTGTGCTTGGATTTTGGTGGCACATCAATCGTCATATCGCATACAAGCTGATGTTGCAGGGTTACTTCCTCGCCAGGGATCACTTTTACATCTGTGACAAGTAAGCGCATGGTTCTACGGAAAAGGATGAAGTCTATCTGTGTGGCTACCTTTCCCGACTTGTACGTAATGAGATGGCTGTCACGTTTCTTGGACCATGTGTTCCCAAGAAGCAGGTTGAATGCTAGGACATACTCTAGGTTTCTATCACCCTCGGCCTGCCATACCCCATCCCACCATGCACTTCCCTATATCCAGTGCCTGCACGTCCTACATGGCCATTCCAATCTCCACATGGTTCAGAAATTCAGATCCTGAGATCCTGGCAGTCACAGTACCCAGCTGATCAAAGAACAGGTCCTTAACCCGATCACTAGACCACTCTGTTGGGCATTCACACACAGAATGGTAACCACATGGTGGCCAACTATAAGTTTCACTAAGATAATTCTGTTGGAAACTCTGCACCTCAAAAACTTTCTCTATCCACTCTTCGGCCATAAACACTCCTACACCAACAGTGTCTTAGTCATTTCCAGGCCAATAGAGCTCATACCTGGTGTCCTTGCCCTTGATTGTGCGGCAGATGCCACCACGGTAGATGCCACCACGGTATACGGTGTCCTGAATACAGCAGACATCCACTTTCCTGCGGGATAGAGTTTCCACTATCTTACAAGCTTTTCCTCTCAGTGTTTACATTGAGTGTTCCCACCCTGAATTTCCTCGGGTGCTTGCTTGATTCACCACAATGGCCCAACCCTGCCTCCCACACCTGACAGGAGGCCAAGCTGGAGACATTACCAATGGAATTTTGATGTCTATTGGCACCACCTAACTCAGATTCTATTGTTGTGATCTCACTAAAGATTTTGGAACATTTGTTTGTTTTTCCAACATTTCCTGTCCTAGCTGACATCCCAACTCAGTTATTTAATGGCACCTGAGCATGCATGCTGTTCCCGCACACAGGCAATGAACTTTGCTGTTGTTCATATAAAGAAAGGGGAGAAATTCTTATGCCATTCAAACAGTAGATCTAAGTTTTGCAAACAAGAACAGAATACCTTCTTACTACCTGAAGTACAGAAAGCCCCCTCTAACCAGCTTACTTAAGCAAGTGCGACATGGGGATCACTTTCAGTGGTTGTTGTCGGCATCAACAATGTTAAGTATGTGTGTACGACTGTCTCTCAAACACCAAGACTTCTAGGTTAATGAATCTACATACAAATATCTGTCATGATGCGTCCTGCCCACTGCTACCAAACATTACTGGTTCAGATCTTCTTTTCACTCTTGGGCAAACAATGTTAGTCTGTGCATTTAGCTCCATTTCTTGAACACCACCAGTAGTTGCAACATAGCCATTCAGCAAATTTCTTGTTCGAGTAGTTGATCAAGAGCATTAGGATTAACTGGTTATAGAAGGCTCACTGTGCTTCAGGTAGTAAGTAGACGAATTTACCAGGATCTTCATGTTTAGCTAGTTAGCCAAGGCTTATTGTATTTCAGAAAGTAAGACTGTAGGCCAACACACGGTGGAGATGTTGAATCACAATGTCTTTTGCAACATTGCTTTTCTTACATCTTTGGTAAGACTTAAACCATATGTTGAATGAACTCTATGAATCGGTGGAAGAAATTCGTACGCCATTCTGACACTAGGTCTAAGTCTTGCAGACAAGAACAGACTACCTTCTTACTACTTGAAGTAGAGAAAGCCCTGGTTAACCAGCTAAACTTAAAGCTTTGGCAAAACTATCCTACACCCTTACTTTCTGAGATACACTAAGCCTTGACTAACCGGCTAAATAGGAAGACCTGTAAACTTGCTTACTTACCTGATGTACAGCGAGTCTTCCTTAACCAATTTATCCTAATGCTCTTGATCAACTACTCAAACAAGAAACTCACTGAATGGCTACGTCTGGACTGCTGATGGTGTTCAAGAAATGGGGCTAAAGGCACAGACAAACCACTGTTCAGCCAAGCATGAAAAGAAGGTCTAGGTCAGTAACAGTTGATAGCAGTGATCAAAGCGCATCACAGCGGATATGTGTATGATGTTTCATTAGCCTAGAAGTCGTCGTGTTTGAGAAATGGAGCTAAATGCAAAGACTTAACATTGTTGATGCGGACATCTCCCCTGCATCATTCTTCACCGATTTGCCACCACCAACAACAGTGTTCTCTCCTCTAAACTGGTTAGCAAGGTGGTAGACTTCTGAAGATTTGGGCTCAATATTCTCGTAGGCCTTCTTGTTGGCTTCTTGACAAGCATGGTGCATTGCATGTTTGGAAATGTATTTGGCTGCATTGTATGATGCCCTAGTGCCTTCCAGGCCTTGAAATCTTCCAGTCTTCCAGGCCTTGAAATCTTTCCCCTAGGCAGCAATGGCCTTTTCCACGTGCTCATTCCACCACAATGTTTCAAGACGCCAGTGATTGGGCCGAGTTGTGCCACATACCTCGGCTGTCTTGAGCAGGCCAGTCTTGATGTTGTTCCAGATATCCTCAGTGGCAGCATCAGGTACACCAGCAGATGCACTTACATGCAAGTTGAAGACCTCCTGGAAATAATTGCTCATGATGGTCTTTAAGCTTCCAACCTTAAGGCGAGGGATGAACTTAAGCTTGGATTTTGGTGGCACATCAAACCTCATATCGCATACAAGAAGCTAATGTTGCAGGGTTACTTCCTTGCAAGGGATCACTTTTACATCTGTGACAAGTTTGTGCATGGTCCGTTGGAAAAGGATGAAGTCTATCTGCATGGCTACCTTTCCCGACTTGTACGTGATGAGACTGTGGTCACGTTTCTTGGAACATGTGTTCCCAAGAAGCAGGTTGAATGCTAGGGCACACTCTAGGGTTCTATCACCCTCAACATCTGGTTCTAGCCTGCTGTATCCCATATCACCATGCTCTTCCCTATATCCAGTGCCTGCATGACCTACATGGCCATTCCAATCTCCTCATGGCATCAGAAATTCAAATCCTGGGATCCTGGCATTCACAGCATCCAGCCGATCAAAGAATACTGTCCTTAACCACATCACTAGACCACTCTGTGGGGCATTCACACACAGAATGGTATCCACATGTTGGCCATCTATAAGTTTCACTAAGATGATTCTGTCGGAGACTCTGCACCTCAAAAACTCTAAGATCTGTGACCTTGCAGCTGCAATCAATTGCAATGGCAAGGTACTCTTTTACTGGGAGCAGAGTTTCATTGTCTGCCTCTACAAGGGTTAAGGGGGATGCATGGAAAAGGGGAGAGTCACGTGTTCTAAAGCTGAAAATCAGGCAATGAAAGTCCTGGATAGGATTATGGTCCGCCTCAGACAGTTGGTGTCAATCGACCATTCCCAGTTTGGCTTTGTCCCAGGCAGAGGCACAACAGATGCCATCTTTGTAGAAAAGCAGCTGCAAGAGAAGTATCTAGCCAACAAGAGACTCTACATGGCTTTTTGTAGACCTGGAGAAGGCGTTTGATAGAGTACCTCAAAAGGTCATCAGGTGGGCGCTGAGAAAACTTGGTGTGGAGGAGTGGATTGTGCGACTGGTGATGAATGCCAATGAGCAGAGCCATGTCCATGTTGGTGAGGGGTACAGTGAAGAGTTAAAGTGAAGGTCAGTGTTCATCAAGACATGCTACTCAGCCTGCTGCGCTTCATCATTGTGCTTGAAGCTTTGTCATGCAAGTTCCACTCTGGGTTCCCCTGAGAGGACCTCTTTGCCGATGACCTTGGTATCACTGAATCGCTTGAGGGATGTGACAGGAGGCTCTTAACTTGGAAAGAGGCAATGGAGGAGAAAGGACTGAGTAAGTGCAGGAAAGACAAAGATCATGATCTGTGGTACAGGCCTGGACCCCCTGCAGAGTTCAGCCGAGTTTCCATGTGCAGTCTGTCGCACTGGAGTGGGCAGCAACATCATCTGAAGAAACAGCTGCAAGCTCTGGGTGCACAAGATTGCAGAGAGCTCAAGCGCTTGGCAAAGGACCCTGATTGCAGATGTACCCCCTGCAGAGTTCAGCCGAGTTTCCATGTGCAGTCTGTTGCACTGGAGTGGGCAGCAACATCATCTGAAGAAACAGCTGCAAGCTCTGGGTGCACAAGATTGCAGAGAGCTCAAGCGCGTGGTAAGGGACCCTGATTGCAGATGTACGCAATGCCAGGGAAGTGCACGCGGCTTGGACGGCAGACCACATAGGAAAGTCCAAGACGAACCTATCAAGCTGGGGATGATAGCTTCCTCTTGCTACCTAGGAGACATGCTCTCAGCAGCTGATGGCTGTGAACTTTCAATCACATCACATGTGAAAACCGCCTGGAAGCAGTTCAAGGAGCTGCTATCAGTTCTCTTCCCAGCACCTCTCTTTCAAGACACATGGCCACGTTTAAAGCTCTTGTGTGCAGAGTGCAATGCTCCAAGCCAATGAGACTTGGCCATGGACAAAGCCAAACTGCCAACATCTGCAGCAAAATAACAGGGCTATGATCAGACAGATCTGCAAAGTCAAGCCGCAAGACGATGTCACCACCAAATCCAATTAGCTACTTGTGCGGCTTGGCATTGAGGATCTCGACCTCATTCTAAAGGAGAGGCTCAGCTGGTATGGACATGTGGAACACTCCAATGATGCAGTCAAGACGGCCTTTGGCATACAGGTTGATGGAACACATTGTCTTGAGAGGCCCAAGATGACATGGCAGCTGCTGACAGAGAGGGATTGCAGAGAGGGGAAGCTCTGGGCTATCGACCCTCATGATAGACATACCTGGAGATCTTGTATGAGATCTACTATGCATGCAGCAAGCCAGCTACCTGGAAGGGGTCCCACTGATGTGGATGTTGCCCCTGTACCAGCATGTTAATAAAAAATTTGATGATGCTGATGATGATGATGAGCAACATCACTGGTACATTGTAAAGATGTTGAATCTGTGATTCAACAATGTCCTCCACAACATTGCTTTTCTGACATCTTTACAAGAACCAATCAGGTACTGCTTGAACAATGTATCATCATCCGATCATCGGATTTTTGATTAATGTGCAGGTACTGGGGCAACATCCACATCCCCTTCCAGGTAGCTGGCTTGCTGTGCGCATGGCAGATCTCATACAAGATCTCCAGGTATGTCTATCATGAGAGCTTCCACTCTCTGCAATTCCTCTCCGTCATCTGCTTTCATGTCATCTTGGGCCTCCCAGGATCATGCTTTCCATCAACCTGTATGTCAAAGGCTCTCTTGACTGCACCATTGGAGCATTCCACATGTCCATACCAGCAGAGCCATTTCTCCTCCAGAATGAGGTACAGATCCTCAATGCAAACCCGCACAAGTAACTCACTGGATCTGGTGGTGACAATGTCTTGTGGCTTGACATTGCACATCTGTCTGATCAATGCCCTGTCAATTCGCTGCAGACATTGGAGGTTTGGCTTTGTCAATGGCCAAGTCTGACTGGCATGGAGCACTGCACTCTACACACAACACCTGTACACAAAGCCAGGTGTCTTGAAAAAGAGCTGGTGGGAAGAGTCAACCAGTAGCAACTCCTTGAACTTCTTCCAGGTGGTTTTCACATGTGTTGTGGTTCAAAGTTCACAGCCATCAGCTGCTGAGAGAATGTCTCCCAGGTAGTAAAAGAAAGCTACCACCTCTGGCTTGTCAGGTCCGACTTGGACTTCCATATGTGGTTTGCTGTCCAAGAGGTATGCAGTTCCCTGGCACTGTGTACATCTGTAATCAGGGTCCTTTGCCAAGCACTTGATCCCACTGCATTTCTTGTGCACCCAGTGCTTGCAGCCATTGCAGAAGATTCTGTTCCTGCCCACTCCAGTGCGACAGACAGCACATGAAACTCGTCTGAACACTGCAGGAGGTCTAGACTCGTACTACAAATCATGATCTTTGTCTTTCCTGCATTTACTCTGTCCTTTCTCCTCCATTGCTTTTTTCCAAGTCAAGAGCCTCCTGACATTCCTCAAACGATTCAGCAAGTATTACAAGATCACTGGTATAAAGGTCCTCCCAGGGGACCCCAGAGCAGAACTTGCGTGGCAAGGCTTCAAGCACAATGATGAAGAGCAGCAGGCTGAGTACCGAGTCTTCGTAAACACCAACCTTCACTTCAAACTCTTCACTGTACCCCTCACAAATACGGATATGGCTCTGCTCATTGGCATACATCCCCTACACCAGTCGCACAATCCACACCAAGTTTTCTCAGCGTCCACCTGATAACTCTATCAAAAGCCTTCTCCAGGTCTACAAAAGCCATGTAGAACCTCTTGTTGGTAGCTAGATACTCTCGCAGTTGCCTGACTACAAAGATTGCATCTGTTGTGCCTCTGCCTGGGACAAAGCCAAACTGGGAATCATCGATTGACACCAACTGTCTGATGAGGCAGTCTACAATCCTCTCCAGAACTTTCATGACCTGCTTTGTCAGCTTTAGACCACGTCAGTTTCCCCTTTTCCATGCATCCCCCTTACCCTTGTAGAGGCAGACAATGAAACTGCTCCGTGTCAGAGAGTACCTTGCCATCGCAAATGATTGCAGATGCGTGGTCACAGATCACAGAGGCGCCCAAGTCACCAGCTGTTCGTATCATCTCCACCACTATGCCTGATGGGCCCAGTGCTTTCTTGTCTTCATCTGAGAGATAGCTTTCTTAAAACCATATCACTGGTGATTGGGATAGGCGGGCCTTCCACTGGTGGTTCATCAGTCAGGTAGTCTGGGTCCCAGTCGAACTCAACATTGAGAAACCTTCGGTAGTGCTCTAACCAGGCCTTCTGCTTTGAGTCTTTGCTCATTGACATCTCCACTGCATCATTCTTCACTGATTTGTCACCATCAACATCAGTGTTCTCTCCTCTAAACTGGTTAGCAAGGCGGTAGACTTCTGAAGACTTGGGGTCAGTATTCTCGTAGGCCTTCTTGTTGGCCTTGATGAGCAAGGTGCATTGCATGTCTGGAAATGCATTTGGCTGCATTGTATTGTTTGTGTTGAGGTTTTTCGGCCCAGTCAACACGTTTACTGGGCAGGCTTAGTCCTCTAAGCGGTTAACAAGTATTGTGCACATTCTTTCGCCAGAAACTGACAACTGCCTAGTGCCTTTACCAGTCTTCCAGGCTTTTCCCTAGGCAGCAATGGCCTTTTCCACATGCTGATTCCACCACCAGGTTTCAAGACGCCAATGATTGGGCCAAGTTGTGCCACACACCTCAGTTTTCTTGACCAGGCCAGTCTTGATGTTATTCCAGATATCCTCAGTGGCAGCATCAGCTGACATGCGAGTTGAAGACCTCCTGGAAATAATTGCTCATGAGGGTCTTTAAGCATCCAAACTTTAAGGTGGTGGGGGGCGGGGAGGGGGGGTGGGGGGGGGGGGTGGGGGTGAACTTGTGTTTGGATTATGGTGGCACATCAATCCTCATATCGCATACAAGAAGCTGATGTTGCAGGGTTACTTCCTCACCAGGGATCACTTTTACATCTGTGACAAGTTAAAGTTAGCGCAAGGTTCTACAGAAAAGGATGAAGTCTATCTGTGTGGCTACCTTTCCCGACTTGTACGTAATGAGATGGCTGTCAGGTTTCTTGGACCACGCGTTCCCAAGAAGCAGGTTGAATGCTCTAGGACATACTCTAGGGTTCTATCACCCTCAACATCTGGTTCCGGCCTGCCATACCCCATCCCACCATGCACTTCCCTATATCCAGTGCCTGCACGTCCTACATGGCCATTCCAATCTCCACATGGTTCAGAAATTCAGATCCTGAGATTCTGGCAGTCACAGTACCCAGCTGATCAAAGACCAGGTCCTTAACCCCATCACTAGACCACTCTGTTGGGCATTCACACACAGAATGGTAACCACATGGTGGCCAACTATAAGTTTCACTAAGATAATTCTGTTGGAAACTCTGCACCTCAAAAACTTTCTCTATCCACTCTTCAGCCACAAACACTCCTACACCAACAGTGTCTTAGTCATTTCCAGGCCAATGGAGCTCGTACCTGGTGTCCTTGCCCTTGATTGTGAGGCAGATACCACCATGGTATACGGTGTCCTGAATACAGCAGACATCCACTTTCCTGCGGGATAGAGTTTCCACTACCTTACAAGCTTTTCCTCTCAGTGTTTACATTGAGTGTTCCCACCCTGAATTTCCTCGGGTGCTTGCTTGATTCACCACAATGGCCCGACCCTGCCTCCCACACCTGACAGGAGGCCAAGCTGGAGACATTACCAATGGAATTTGATGTCTATTGGCAGCACTTAACTCAGATTCTATTGTTGTGCAGTGAGCGCTGTGGTGCAGTGGTAAAGCGTCGGACTCGAGATCGATAGGTACCGGGTTCGATCCCCACTAACAGCAAGTGTTGTTTCCTTGAGCAAGAGACTTTATCCACATTGCTTAGTACTGGTTTCTACCCAGGAAAAAAGAGGGCCACATGGAAGATTAGTACTAGATTACTAAATGTGTTACCCTCTATAAATAAGGTCGATTATTATTATTATTATTATTATTGTGATCTCACTAAAGATTTTGGAACATTTGTTTGTTTTTCCAACATTTCCTGTCCTACCTGACATCCCAACTCAGTTATTTAATGGCACCTGAGCATGCACGCTGTTCCTTCACACAGGCAATGTACTTTGCTGTTGTCCATATAAAGAAAGGGGAGAAAATCTTATGCCATTCAAACAGTAGATCTAAGTCTTGCAAACAAGAACAGAATACCTTCTTACTACCTGAAGTACAGAAAGCCCTGGCTAACCAGCTTACTTCAGTAAGCAAGTGCGACATGGGGATCACTTTCAGTGGTTGTCGTTGGCATCAACAATGTTGAGTACATGTGTACGACTGTGTCTCAAACACCAAGGCTTCTAGGTTAATCAATCTACATACAAATATCTGCCATGATGCATCCTGCTCACTGCTATCAAACATTACTGGTCCAGACCTTCATTTCACTCTTGGGCAAACAATGTTTAGTCTGTGCATTTAGCTCCATTTCTTGACCACCACCAGCAGTTGCAACATAGCCATTCAGCAAATTTCTTGTTCGAGTAGTTGATCAAGAGCATTAGGATAAACAAGTTATAGAAGGCTCACTGTACTTCAGGTAGTAAGTAGACGAGTTTACCAGGATGTTTAGCTAGTTAGCCAAGGCTTATTGTATTTCAGAAAGTAAGACTGTAGGCCAACACACGGTGAAGATGTTGAATCACAATGTCTTCTGCAGCATTGCTTTTCTGACATCTTTGGTAAGACATAAACCATATGTTGAATGAACTCTATGAATTGGTGGAAGAAATTCATACGCCATTCTGACACTAGGTCTAAGTCTTGCAGACAAGAACAGACTACCTTCTTACTACTTGAAGTAGAGAAAGCCCTGGTTAACCACCTAAACAAAGCTTTGGCAAAACTATCCTACATCCTTACTTTCTGAGATACACTAAGCCTTAACTAACCAGCTAAATAGGAAGACCTGTAAACTTACTTGCTGACTTACCTGAAGTACAGCGAGTCTTCCTTAACCAATTTATCCTAATGCTCTTGATCAACTACTCAAACAAGAAACTCACTGAATGGCTATGTCTGGACTGCTGATGGTGTTCTAGAAATGGGGCTAAAGGAACAGACAAACCACTGTTCAGCCAAGCATGAAAAGTAGGTCTAGGTCAGTAACAGTTGATAGCAGTGATCAAAGCGCATCACGGCGGGTATGTGTATGATGTTTCATTAACCTAGAAGCCATTGTGTTTGAGAAATGGAGCTAAATGCAAAGACTCAACATTGTTGATGCGGACAACAACGCCAATGCCACCACTGGAAAATGATTCGTCACTCCTGCTTTCTGAAGCAGTTGCGAAAAAAATTAAATGAAGTTTAACTCTGCACCTCAGAAACTTTCTCTATCCACTCTTTGGCAACAAACACTCCTACACCAGCAGTGCCTTTGTTGTTCCCGGACCAGTAAACTTGTACCTGGAGTCCTTGCCCTTGATTGTGCGGCAGTTGCCACCACAGTATATGGTCTCCTGAATACAGCAAATATCCACTTTCCTGTGGGATTGTGTTTCCACAACCTCACAAACTCTTCCTCTCAGAGTGTTTGCATTGAGTGTTCCCACCCTGAATTTCCTTGGGCACTTGCTTGATTCACCACAATGGCCTGACCCTGCCTCCCACACCTGACAGGAAGCCAAGCTGGAGACATTACCAATGGAGTTTTGATGTCTATTGGCACAGCCTATTTTTGTATCACCATAAAGATTTTGGAACATCTGTTTGTTTTTACCAGACTGCCTGTCCTAGCTGACATCCAACTCAAAGAAAGTTCTTTAACAGCATCTAAAAATTGCCGTTGTCCTTATAAACAAAGCAGAGAAATTCATATGCCATTCAAACAGTAGATCTAAGTCTTGCAGACAAGAACAGACTACCTTCTTACTATCTGAAGTATAGAAAGCCCTGGCTAACCCGCTTATTTGAGTAAGCAAGTGTGACATGGGGATCACTTTCAGTGGTTGTCCTCGGCATCAACAATGTTAAGTACATGTGTTTAGCTCTGTGTCTCAAACCTCAAGGCTCCTAGATTACCCTAGAAAATGCCCTAGCAATCAGCCTGCTTCTTGGAAACACCTGTTCCAAGAAACATGACATCCATCTCATCACATACAAGTCAGGAAAGGTAGCCATGCAGATAGACCTCATCCTTTTCCATAGGACCATGCATCAATTTCTGTAGAACCATGCGCAAACTTGCTCAAACTTAGTCACAGATGTAAAAGTGATCCCTGGCGAGGAAGTAGCTCTGAAACATCTGCTTCTTGTATGCGTATGAGGATTGATGTGCTACCAAAGTCCAAGCGCAAGTTCACCCCTTGCCTTAAAGTTTGGAAGCTTAAAGGCCCCCACAAGCAATTATTTCCAGGTCTTCAACTCCCATATGAGTGTGTCTGCAGGTATTGCTGATGCTGCCACTGAGGATATCTGTAACAACATCAAGACTGGACTGTTCAAGACAACTGAGCTGTGTGACAAAACTCAGCCCAATCATTGGTATCTTGAAACCTGGTGGTGGAGTGAACATGTGGAAAAGGCCATTGCTGCCAGAGGGAAAGCTTTCAAGGCCTGAGAGACTGGTAAAGGCAGTAGGGTATCATAAGATGCAGCCAAATGCATTTCCAGACATACAATGCACCATGTTAATTAACCCTTAGCACTCTGGGTAAAATTTTCAGCAGACGATATTTTGAAATATTCTTCTTATTTTTCCCAGAAAACAGGATATAACATTTCATGCAAATTATCTCCTAAGGAGACAATTTGCATGAAATGTCATACCTGTTTTCTGGGAAAAATAAGAAAAATATCATCAATTTGTCATCTGCTGAAAATGCCCAGAGAGTGGTAAAGGTTAAGAAACAAACAAGAAGGCCTACGAGAATATTGACCCCAAGTCTTCAGAAGTCTACCACCTTGCTAACCAGTTTAGAGGAGAGAACACTGTTGTTGGTAGTGGCAAACTGGTGAAGAATGATGCAGGGGAGATGTCAATGAGCAAAGACTCAAAGCAGAAGGCCTGGTAGAGCACTACCGAGGGCTTCACAATGTTAGTTTGACTGGGACCCGGACTACCTGTCCGATGAACCACCAGTGGAAGGCCTGCCTATCCCAATCACCAGTGATGTGGTTTTAAGAAAGCTATCTCTCAAATGAAGCTGAGCAAAGCACTGGGCCCATCAGGCATAGCGGTGGAGATGATACAAGCATCCGATGACAAGGGCACCTCTAAGATCTGTGACCTTGCAGCTGCAATCAATTGCAATGGCAAGGTACTCTCCTACTGGGAGCAGAGTTTCATTCTCTGCTTCTACAAGGGTAAGGGGGATGCATGGAAAAGGGGAGAGTCACATGTTCTAAAGCTGACAAAGCAGGTCATGAAAGTCCTGGATAGGATTATGGTCCGCCTCAGACAGTTGGTGTCAATCGATGATTCCCAGTTTGGCTTTGTCCCAGGCAGAAGCACAACAGATGCAATCTTTGTAGAAAAGCAGCTGCAAGAGAAGTATCTAGCCAACAAGAGACTCTACATGGCTTTTTGTAGACCTGGAGAAGGCGTTTGATGGAGTACCTCAAAAGGGCATCAGGTGGGCGCTGAGAAAACTTGGTGTGGAGGAGTGGATTGTGCGACTTGTGCAGGGGATGAATGCCAATGAGCGGAGCCATGTCCGTGTTGGTGAGGGGTACAGTGAAGAGTTAAAGTGAAGGTCAGTGTTCATCAAGATAGGGTACTCAGCCTGCTGCGCTTCATCATTGTGCTTAAAGCCTTGTCATGCAAGTTCCGCTCTGGGTTCCCCTGAGAAGACCTCTTTGCCGATGACCTTGGTATCATCACTGAATCACTTGAGGAATGTGACGGGAGGCTCTTGACTTGGAAAGAGGCAATGGAGGAGAAAGGACTGAGTAAATGCAGGAAAGACAAAGATCATGATCTGTGGTACAGGCCTGGACCCCCTGCAGAGTTCAGATGAGTTTCCATGTGCAGTCTGTCGCACTGGAGTGTGCAGCAACATCATCTTCTGAAACAGCTGCAAGCACTGGGTGCACAAGATTGCAGAGAGTTCAAGCGCTTGGCAAAGGACCCTGATTACAGATGTACACAGTGCCAGGGAACAGCACGCGGCTTGGACGGCAGACCACAGAGGAAAGTCCAAGACAAACCTATCAAGCTGGGGATGGTAACTTCCTCTTGCTACCTAGGAGACATGCTCTCAGCAGCTGATGGCTGTGAACTTTCAATCGCAACACGTGTGAAAACCGCCAGGAAGAAGTTCAAGGAGCTGCTACCAGTTCTCTTCCCACCACCTCTCTTTCAAGAGGCATGGCCACGTGTACAGCTCTTGTGTGCAGAGTGCAATGCTCCATGCCAATGCCACTTGGCCATTGACAAAGCCAAACCGCCAACATCTGCAGCAAAATGACAGGGCAATGATCAGACAGATTTGCAAAGTCAAGTCGCAAGACACTGTCACCACCAAATCCAATTAGCTACTTGTGCGGCTTGGCATTGAGGATCTCGACCTCATTCTAAAGGAGAGGCTCAGCTGATATGGACATGTGGAATGCTCCAATGATGCAGTCAAGACAGCCTTTGGCATACAGGTTGATGGAACGCATTGTCTTGAGAGGCCCAAGATGACATGGCTGCTGCTGACAGAGAGGGATTGCAGAGAGTGGAAGCTCTGGGCTATCGACCCTCATGATAGACATTCCTGGAGATCTTGTATGAGATCTACCATGCATGCAGCAAGCCAGCTACCTGGAAGGGGTCCCACTGATGTGGATGTTGCCCCTGTACCTGCATGTTAATCAAAACTCTGATGATGCTGATGATGATGATGAGCAACATCACTGGTACATTGTAAAGATGTTGAATCTGTGATTCAACAATGTCCTCCACAACATTGCTTTTCTGACATCTTTACAAGAACCAATCAGGTACTGCTTGAACAATGTATCATCATCGGATCATCTTATTTTTTATTAATGTGCAGGTACAGGGGCAACATCCACATCCCCTTCCAGGTAGCTGGCTTGCTGTGTGCATGGCAGATCTCATACAAGATCTCCAGGTATGTCTATCATGAGAGCTTCCACTCTCTGCAATTCCTCTCCGTCATCTGCTTTCATGTCATCTTTGGCCTCCCAGGCTCATGCTTTCCATCAACCTGTATGTCAAAGGCTCTCTTGACTGCTACATTGGAGCATTCCACATGTCCATACCAGCAGAGCCATTTCTCCTCCAGAATGAGGTACAGATCCTCAATGCAAACCTGCACAAGTAACTCACTGGATCTGGTGGTGACAATGTCTTGCGACTTGACATTGCAGATCTGTCTGATCATTGCCGTGTCAATTCGCTGCAGACATTGGAGGTTTGGTTTTGTCAATGGCCAAGTCTTACTGGCATGGAGCATTGCGCTCTACACACAACACCTGTACACATAGCCACATGTCTTGAAAAAGAGCTGGCGGGAAGAGTCAACCAGTAGCAACTCCTTGAACTTCTTCCAGGTGGTTTTCACGTGTTGTGGTTCACAGCCATCGGCTGCTGAGAGAATGTCTCCCAGGTAGTAAAAGGAAGCTACCACCTCCGGCTTGTCAGGTCCGACTTGGACTTCCCTATGTGGTCTGCTGTCCAAGAGGCATGCAGTTCCCTTGCACTGTGTACATCTGTAAACAGGGTCCTTTGCCAAGCACTTGATCCCACTGCATTTCTTGTGCACCCAGTGCTTGCAGCCATTGCAGAGTCTGATGATTCTGTTCCTGCCCACTCCAGTGCGACAAACAGCACATGAAACTCGTCTGAACACTGCAGGAGGTCTAGACCCGTACCACAAATCATGATCTTTGTCTTTCCTGCATTTACTCTGTCCTTTCTCCTCCATTGCTTCTTTCCAAGTCAAGAGCCTTCTGACACATTCCTCAAACGATTCAGCAATGATTACAAGGTATAAAGGTCCTACCAGGGGACCTCAGAGCGGAACTTGCGTGGCAAGGATTCAAGCACAATGATGAAGAGCTGCAGGCTGAGTACCGAGACATCGTAAACACCAACCTTCATTTTAATCTCTTCACTGTACCCCTCACAAATATGGACATGGCTCTGCTCATTGGCATACATCCCCTGCACCAGTCGCACAATCCACACCAAGTTTTCTCAGCGCCCACCTGATGACCTTTCGAGGTACTCCATCAAAAGCCTTCTCCAGGTCTATAAAAGCCATGTAGAATCTCTTGTTGGTAGCTAGATACTCGCAGTTGCCTGACTACAAAGATTGCATCTGTTGTGCCTCTGCCTGGGACAACGCCAAACTGGGAATTGTCGATTGACACCAACTGTCTGATGAGGCAGTCCACAATCCTCTCCAGGACTTTCATGACCTGCTTTGTCAGTTTTAGACCACGTCAGTTTCCCCTTTTCCATGCATCCCCCTTACCCTTGTAGAGGCAGACAATGAAACTGCTCCGTGTCATAGAGTACCTTGCCATCTCAAATGATTGCAGATGTGTCGTCACAGATCATAGAGGCGCCCAGGTCACCAGCTGCTCGTATCATCTCCACCACTATGCCTGATGGGCCCAGTGCTTTCTCGTCTTCATCTGAGAGATAGCTTTCTTAAAACCATATCACTGGTGTTTGGGATAGGCGGGCATTCCACTGGTGGTTCTTCGGACAGGTAGTCTGGGTCCCAGTCAAACTCAACATTGAGAAGCTTTTGGTAGTGCTCTAACCAGGCCTTCTACTTTGAGTCTTCGCTCATTGACATCTCCCCTGCATCATTCTTCACCAATGTGCCACCATCAACATCAGTGTTCTCTCCTCTAAACTGGTTAGCAAGGTGGTAGACTTCTGAAGACTTGGGGTCAATATTCTTGTAGGCCTTCTTGATGAGCAAGGTGCTTTGCATGTCTGGAAATGCATTTGGCTGCATCGTATGATGCCCTAGTGCCTTTACCATCTTCCAGGCCTTGAAAGCTTTCCCCTTGGCAGCAATGGCCTTTCCCACATGCTGACTCCACCACCAGGTTTCAAGACGCCAATGATTGGGCCGAGTTGTGCCACACACTTCAGTTGTCTTGAGCAGGCCAGTCTTGATGTTGTTCCAGATATCCTCAGTGGCAGCATCAGCTATACCTGCAGACGCACTCACATGCAAGTTGAAGACCTCCTGAAAATAATTGATCATGAGGGTCTTTAAACTTTAAGGCAAGGGGTGAATTTGTGTTTGGATTTTGGTGGCACATCAATCCTCACATCACATATAAGAAGCTGATGGTGCAGGGTTACTTCCTCGCCAGGGATCACTTTTACATCTGTGACAAGTTAGCGCATGGTTCTACGGAAAAGGATGAAGTCTATCTGTGTGGCTACCTTTCCCGACTTGTACGTAATGAGATGGCTGTCACGTTTCTAGGACCATGTGTTCCCAAGAAGCAGGTTGAATGCTAGGACGTACTCTAGGGTTCTATCACCCTCAACATCTGGTTCTGGCCTGCCATACCCCACATCCCACCATGCACTTCCCTATATCCAGTGCCTGCACGTCCTATATGGCCATTCCAATCTCCACATGGATCGGAAATTCAGATCCTGAGATCCTGGCAGTCACAGTACCCAGCTGATCAAAGGACAGGCCCTTAACCTCATCACTAGACCACTCTGTTGGGCATTCACACACAGAATGGTAACCACATGGTGGCCACTATAAGTTTCACTAAGATGATTCTGTTGGAAACTCTGCACCTCAAAAACTTTCTCTATCCACTCTTCGACCACAAACACTCCTACACCAACAGTGTCTTAGTCATTTCGTGGCCAGTAGAGCTTGTACCTGGTGTCCTTGCCCTTGATTGTGCGGCAGATGCCACCACGGTATACGGTCTCCTGAATACAGCAGACATCCACTTTTCTGCGGGATAGCGTTTCCACTACCTTACAAGCTTTTCCTCTCAGTGTTTACATTGAGTGTTCCCACCCTGAATTTCCTCGGGTGCTTGCTTGATTCACCACAATTGCCCAACCCTGCCTCCCACACCTGACAGGAGGACAAGCTGGAGACATTACCAATGGAATTTTGATGTCTCCTGGCAATGTACTTTGCTGTTGTCCATAAAATTGATTGATTGAGTTGGGGTTTAACGACACGTCAACCCTTGTGGGTCATTTTGTGTCGTCTCCCAGAGAAAGGGAGAAAATAGACAGAAGAGATAGCAGAAGAGATGAAAGGGAGGGACAGGGAAGAAAGAGAAACAGGAATGAAAGTGAAGAAACAGAAGAAATATTAACATCACCTCCCTACCCTTACCTGCTACAAGGATAGCAGGCCTTGCCCAACTATAAGCCAATATCAGCTGGACACCCCGGGTGACAAAAGATACATGACACCTTCGCACCACCCAACCACCCACATTGTCCATAAAAAGAAAGGGGAGAAATTCTTATGCCATTCAAACAGTAGATCTAAGTCTTGCAAACAAGAACAGAATACCTTCTTACTACCTGAAGTACAGAAAGTCCCGGCTAACCAGCTTACTTCAGTAAGCAAGTGCGACATGGGGATCACTTTCAGTGGCTGTTGTCGGCATCAACAATGTTAAGTACATGTGTACGACTGTGTCTCAAACACCAAGGCTTCTAGGTTAATGAATCTACATACAAATATCTGCCATGATGCATCCTGCCCACTGCTACCAAACATTACTGGTCCAGACCTTCTTTTCACTCTTGGGCAAACAATGTTTAGTCTGTGCATTTAGCTACATTTCTTGAACACCACCAGCAGTTGCAACATAGCCATTCAACAAATTTCTTGTCTGAGTAGTTGATCAAGAGCACTAGGATTAACTGGTCTGTGCATTTAGCTCAATTTCTTGAACACCACCAGCAGTTGCAACATAGCCATTCAGCAAATTTCTTGTTCGAGTAGTTGATCAAGAGCATTAGGATTAACTGGTTATAGAAGGCTCACTGTACTTCAGGTAGTAAGTAGACGAGTTTACCAGGATCTTCCTGTTTAGCTACTTAGCCAAGGCTTATTGTACTTCAGAAAGTAAGAATGTAGGCCAACACATGGTGAAGATGTTGAATCACAATGTCCTCTGCAACATTGCTTTTCTGACATCTTTGGTAAGACATAAACAATATGTTGAATGAACTCTATGAATTGGTGGAAGAAATTCATACGCCATTCTGACACTAGGTCTAAGTCTTGCAGACAAGAACAGACTACCTTCTTACTACATGAAGTAGAGAAAGCCCTGGTTAACCAGCTAAACTTAAAGCTTTGGCAAAACTATCCTACATCCTTACTTTCTGAGATATACTAAGCCTTGACTAACCAGCTAAATAGGAAGACCTGTAAACTGCTTGCTTACCTGAAGTACAGCGAATCTTCCTTAACCAATTAATCCTAATGCTCTTGATCAACTACTCAAACAAGAAACTCACTGAATGGCTATGTCTGGACTGCTGATGGTGTTCAAGAAATGGGGCTAAAGGCACAGACAAACCACTGTTCAGCCAAGCATGAAAAGTAGGTCTAGGTCAGTAACAGTTGACAGCAGTGATCAAAGCGCATCACGGTGGATATGTGTATGATGTTTCATTAGTCTAGAAGCCATCGTGTTTGAGAAACGGAGCTAAATGCAAAGACTTAACATTGTTGATGCGGACAACGCCAATGCCACCACTGGAAAATGATCGGTCACTCCTGCTTGCTGAAGCAGTTGCGACAAAAATTAAATAAAGTTGAACTCTGCACCTCAGAAACTTTCTCTATCCACTCTTTGGCAACAAACACTCCTACACCAGCAGTGCCTTTGTTGTTCCCGGACCAGTAAACTTGTACCTGGAGTCCTTGCCCTTGATTGTGTGGCAGTTGCCACCACAGTATATGGTCTCCTGAATACAGCAAATATCTACTTTCCTGTGGGATAGTGTTTCCAATACCTCACAAACTCTTCCTCTCAGAGCGTTTACATTGAGTGTTCCCACCCTGAATTTCCTCAGGTGCTTGCTTGATTCACCATAATGGCCTGACCCTGCCTCCAACACCTGACAGGAGGCCAAGCCAGAGACATTACCAATGTAACTTTGATGTCTATTGGCACCGCCTAACTCAGATTCTATTGTTATGATCACCATAAAACTTTTGGAACATTTATTTGTTTTTCTGAGATTGCCTGTCCTAGCTGACATCCCGACTCAGTTCTTTAACAGCATCTGAGCATGCACGCCGTTCCCCCACTCAGGCAATGTGCTTTGCCATTGTCCTTATAAAGAAAGGTGAGAAATTCATATGCCATTCAAGATTTAAGTCTTGCAGACAACAGACTATCTTCTTACTACCCGGTTAGCTCCCCACCAAACCATTTCAACTGCTATGATATGCAAAGCAAGACAGCAGCAAACATCAGGCAGGAGATATCCACTATAGCAAACTGCTGTAATTGTATGAAATATACTTATTAGGTGGGCAATCAAACCATGCTTACAGTACCTTTTCAGTTGAGAAGATAATTCAAATTTTTTATTTATTTGAAGTGATGCAATTCAGTATCTTTTAACATGTATTGTCAGAATTTGAAAATGAACATTAAATTTTTAACTCACCGAACTGCCATCTGGCATGGTTCACATCTTCCTCAGTGTGTGAATGACAATACCTAAAAAAAAAAAAAAAAAAAAAAAAGTGAACTAAAAGCACCCCAAGCATAAAACCCCGCCACAGCAAGTTTAAGTATTAAAGTTTTTGTTGCAAAAATGTCCAGAAAGAAAATGACTAAGGGACAGATAACAATCCTAAACCCGATCTTGATAATATCAATGGACAGATAATAATCCTAAACCAGATCTTGATAATATCAATGCATATAGCAAGTTTGGTTAAAAGGCCTTGTTATTTATTCAAGTTATTGTCCAGAAAGGAAAATATGGGCGTGTCTCGGGCAGAGAATTCCGTAAAAATTTGACAAAATTTGCCCATTAGCAATTCCAAAACAGATCTCCTTAATGTCAGTGTATATAGCAAGTTTGGTTAAAATCCCTTCTTATTAAACTTATTCACTCAAGTTAAAGTCCAGAAATGAAAATATTGGGGTAGCAAGTTTGGTTAAAATCTCTTGTTATTTACTCAAGTTATTGTCCAGAAACGAAAATATGGGCATGTCTCGGGCAGATAACTCCCTAAAAATTTGCCGAAATTTGCCCATTAGCAATCCCAAACCAGATCTCCTTAATGTCAATGCATACAGCAGTTGGTTAAAATCATCATATCATATCATCATGATCGGATTTTTGATTAACGTGCAGGTACAGGGGCAACATCCACATCAGTGGGCCCCCTTCCAGATAGCTGGCTTGCTGCATGCATGGCAGATTTCACACCAGATCTCCAGGTATGTCTATCATGAGGGTTGACAACCGAGAGCTTCCACTCTCTGCAATCCCTCTCTGTCAGGTGCTTCCATGTCATTTTGGGCCTCCCAGGCCCACGCTTTCCATCAACCTGTATGTCAAAGGCTGTCGCACCATTGGAGCGTTCCACATGTCCATACCATTGGAGTCTTCTCTCCTTCAGAATGAGGTCTAGATCCTCAACGCTGGTGGTGACAATGCCTTGCGGCCTGACATTGCAGATCTGTCTGATCATTGCCCTGTCATTTCGCTGCAGAAGCTGGAGATTTGGGTTTGTCAATGGCCAAGTCTCGCTGGCATGGAGCATTGCACTCCGCATATAAGAGCTGTACACACGGCCATGTGTTTTGAAAGAGAGGTGGCGTGAAGAGAGGACTGGTAGCAGATCCTTGAACTTCTTCCAGCGGTTTTCACACATGTTGTGGTTGAAAGTTCACAGCCAACTGCTGCTGAGAGCATGTCTCCGAGGTAGCAAAAGGAAGCTACCACCTCAAGCTTGTCAGGTCCGACCTGGACTTCCATCTGTGGTCCGCCATCCAAGGGGCGTGCAGTTCCCTGGCACCGTGTACATCTGTAGTCAAGGTCTTTTTTCAAGTGCTTTGAGCCCACTGCATTTCTTGTGCACCCAGTGCTTGCAGCCATTGCAGAAAATGCTGTTGCTGACCACTCCAGTGCAACAGACTGTGCATGGAAACTCGCCTGAACTCTGCAGGAGGTCCAGTCCCGTACCGCAGAACATGATCTTTGTCTTTCCTGCATTTACTCTCAGTCCTTTCTTCTCCATTGCATCTTTCCAAGTCAAGAGCCTCCTGACACATTCCTCAAGCGATTCAGCGATGATAACAAGGTCATCGGCATACAGGTCCTCCCAGGGGACCCCAGAGGGGAACTCTCGTGATAAGGCTTCAAGCACAATGATGAAGAGCAGCGGGCTGAGTACTGATCCTTGGTGAACACCAACCTTCACTTCAAACTCTTCACTGTACCCCTCACCAACACAGACACGGCTCCGTGCATTTGCATACATCCCCTGCACCAGTCGCACAATCCACTCCTCCACACCAAGTTTTCTCAGCGTCCACTAGATGACCTACCGAGGTGCTCGATCAAACGCCTTCTCCAGGTCTATGTAGAGTCTCTTACTGGCAGCTAGATACTTGTCTTGCAGCTGCCTGACAACAAAGATTGCGTCTGTAGTGCCTCTGCCTGGGACGAAGCCAAACTGGGAATCGTCGATTGACACCAACTGTCTGATGAGACCGTCCACAATCCTCTCCAGGATTTTCATAACCTGCTCTGTCAGCTTGAGACCGCGATAGTTGCCCCTTTCCAATGCTTCCCCTTTTCCCTTGTAGAGGCAGACAATGAAACTCTGCTCCCAGTCAGAGGGTACCTTGCCATCACGAATGATTGCAACTGCAAGGTCACGGATCATAAAATCGCTTTTATTTATTCAAGTTATCATCCGGAAACGAAAATATGGGTGTGTCTCGGGCAGCTAACTGCGTAAAAATTTGCCGAAATTTGCCCATTTGCAATTCCAAACCAGATATCCACAATATCAATGCACATACCAAGTTTGGTAAAAATCCATTGATGTTTACTCAAGTTATCATCCGGAAACGAATAACAGACGGACAGACAGACGGATGGACACATGGACGTCCACAATACCCCGCCTCTATTGTATGGCCGGGTATAAAAAAAACAAAACATTTTAAACAGAGGACAGGAAAGTTAAGCTAACTGATGTTTCTTGTATGTCGATCATTGTCCTGTTGCACCTTGTCAGTTTCTTCCTCACCTCTTCTTTTGGTACCATGACAAGGCTGGTGCTTGTAATTGTGGCCTTTTCCTGGTAATTTTTAGCTTCATTATATGTTTGCTTCCTGGTAATTTTTAACTTCATTATATGTTTGCTATTCATATAAAACAAGAGGCCCATGGGCCACGGGTCGCTCACCTGAGTGACATAGCCACTGCAGATATGCAGATGTTATGCAACATTTTTCCAATCCTGTCATCGCAACTAATGAAAAGATCATCATTTAAACAGTTCTTAATTTTGAAGAAGAATATATATGGCATGCCAGTCAATTGAGCGTGATCATTTGAACAAACTCTAAATGGCAGCCAGTTTGGATTTACGATCGGCACGATTTTAGCTATTTTTGATCTACGAGTCACCCCAATGCTTCCTACCAAGTTTCGAGTCAACTGTCCTTTCGGTTCAGGAGAAGCGAAAAATAGATTTTCAAGATGGCTGCCATGGCGGCCATCTTGGATATCCGATTGGCACGATTTTAGCTATTTTTGATCTACAAGTCACCCCAATGTCTCCTATGAAGTTTGGAGTCAATTGGCCTTTCGGTGCAGGAGAAGAAGCTAAATATAGATTTTCAAGATGGCCGTCATGGTGGCCATCTGGGATTTCGGATCAGAACAATTTTAGCTATTTTTGATCTACAAGTCACCCTGATGCTTCCTACCAAGTTTCGAGTCAAGTGACTTTTGGTTTAGGAGAAGAAGCGAAAAATAGATTTTCAAGATAGCCGCAATGGCGGCCATCTTGGATTTACGATCAGCATGATTTTAGCTATTTTTGATCTACAAGTCACCCAAATGCTTCCTACCAAGTTTCGAGTCAACTGGCCTTTCAGTTCAGGAGAAGAAGCAAAAAATAGATTTTCAAGATGGCTGCCATGGCGCCCATCCTGGTTTTACGATCGGCATGATTTTAGCTATTTTTTGATCTACAAGTCACCCCGATGCTTCCTACCAAGTTTGGAGTCAACTGGCCTTTCGGTTCAGGAGAAGAAGCGAAAAATAGATTTTCAAGATGGCCGCCATGGTGGCCATCTTGGTTTTCCGATAGGCACGATTTTAGCTACTTTTGATCTATAAGTCACGCCAATGCTTCCTACCAAGTTTGGAGTCAATTGGCTTTTGGGGTTTAGGAGTAGAAGCGAAAAATAGATTTTCAAGATGGCGGCCATGGTGGCCATCTTGGATTTCCGATCAGCATGATTTTAGCTATATTTGATCTACAAGTCAACCTGATGCATCCTAGCAAGTTTTGAGTCAATTGGCCTTTCGGTTCAGGAGAAGAAGCGAAAAATAGATTTTCAAGATGGCGCCATGGCGGCCATCTTGGATTTCCGATCAGCATGATTTTAGCTACTTTTGATCGACAAGTCACCCTGATGCTTCCTAGCAAGTTTGGAGTCAATTGGCCTTTCGGTTCAGGAGAAGAAGCGAAAAATAGATTTTCAAAATGGCCGCCATGGCGGCCATCTTGGATTTCCGATCGGCACGATTTTAGCTATTTTTGATCTACAAGTCACCCTTATGCTTCCTAGCAAGTTTGGAGTCAATTGGCCTTTCGGTTCAGGAGAAGAAGCGAAAAATAGATTTTCAAGATGGCGGCCATCTTGGATTTCCGATCGGCACGATTTTAGCTATTTTTGATCTACAAGTCACCCTGATGCTTCCTAGCAAGTTTGGAGTCAATTGGCCTTTCGGTTCAGGAGAAGCGAAAAACAGATTTTCAAGATGGCGGCCATGGTGGCCATCTTGGATTTCCGATCGGAATGATTTTAGCTATTTTTGATCTACAAGTCACCCCGATGCTTCCTACCAAGTATCAAGACAATTGGCCCAGGGGTGTAGGAGGAGTAGGCTTTTAAAGCAATTGTTGACGCCGCACGACGGACGACGCACGACTGACATTGACTGACCACAATAGCTCACCATGAGCACTTCGTGCTCAGGTGAGCTAATAAAAACAGATCAAACTTCGGTGAAGTTGATGTCCCACCTCCCCCATCCCCCCCTCCCCACGCCCCCCTCATCGTCTCCCCAACTCCCAAGAACAAGAGGCCCACGGGCCTCGATTCGCTCACCTGAGTGACATAGCCACTGCAGACATGCAGATGTTATGCAACATTTTTCCAGTCCTTCGATACTTTCAATATAAATGTATATGGCCCACACAAATAGGGAAGCAAATTTGACCTTGGAGGCTAAAAGGTCAAATGTCAACATAGAACCATCATTTGAGCAATTTTGGTAGATCTCCTGTCCCCCATAATTTGTGCAAAGATTAGGACCCAGGGCTTATTTGGTTATGGAGAAGAAGATTTTTAAAGGTTTTTACCATATATGGGCATGGCAGCCATTTTGATCAATGGACCATACCCATTTTAGCAATCTTTCATTCTCCTGCCCACGGAGGCTTTGTTTGTGTTGAGGTTTTACGGCCCAGTCAACCCAATGGGGTCATGTCGAGCGCGGTCAGTTTACCTGACCACATGTTTACTGGGCAGGCTTAGTCCTCTAAGCGGTTAACCAGTATTGTGCACATTCTTTCGCCAGAAACTGACAACTGCCCTTCTTGAATCAGCGGAAGGGAGAGAATGACCGTAGAAAATATTTCATGATCAATCTCCACGAAAGAATGTTGCCGACCTCGGCGGGGGTTGAACCCGCGACCTCCTGGTCTCCAGTCGGACGGCGCATCCAACTGAGCCACCGAGGCCAGCGAAGGCTCCACATGAAATTTGAGCAACACTGGCCGGGAGGCTTCAGAGGAAAACCCATTTGAAATTATCAACATTTTTTCCATACAAATGTTTGGGGCCCATACAAATGCATACAGAAGCAAACTTGACATGGCCGTAAAAAGGTTAAATGTCAATGTATGACAATTATTTTAGCAACTTTGGTAGACCGCCCGTTCCTGATGATATATGCAAAGATTCAGCCACAAGCCATCCTCGGTTTTGGAGAATAAGATTTTTAAATATTTTTTTCCCAGACAAATGCATAGGGAAGCAAACTTGACCTTGCCGTAAAAAGGTCAAATGTCAATGTATGACCATTATTTTAGCAACTTTGGTAGACCCCCTGTCCCCGATGATTTATGCAAACATTCAGTCCCAAAGCATCCTCGGTTCTAGAGAAGAAGATTTTTAAAGGTTTTTACCATATATGGGCATGGCGCCCATTTTGCTCAACTAACCGTGACCATTTTAGCAATCTTTTATTCCCTTACCTAACGAGGCTCCATATGAAATTTGAGCAAAATTAGCCCAGAGGCTCCAGAGGAGAAGTTGTTTGAAATTCTGAACATTTTTCCCATACAAATGCATAAGGAAGCCAAATTGACCTTAACCTAAAAAGGTCAAATGTCAATGTACGACCATTATTTTAGCAATTTTGGTAGCCCTCCTGTTCCCGAAGATATATGCAAAGATTCAGCCAAAAGGCATGCTCGGTTTTGGAGAAGATTTTTAAAGGTTTTTCCCATACAAATGCATAGGGAAGCAAACTTGACCTTGCCGTAAAAAGGTCAAACGTCAACGTACGACAATTCTTTTAGCAATGTTAGTAGACCTCCCGTCCCCGATGATTTATGCAAAGGTTCAGCCCCAAGGCATTCTCGGTTCTGGAGAAGAAGATTTTTAAGGTTTTTACCATATATGGGCGTGGCGGCCATCTTGGTCAACGGACCGCGACCATTTTAGCAATTTTTCGTTCCCCCACCCTAAGAAGGCTCCATATGAAATTTGAGCAAAATTGGCCCACAGGCTCCAGAGGAGAGGTTGTTTGAAATTCTGAACATTTTTCCCGTACAAATGCATAAGGAAGCAAAATTGACCTTACTGTAAAAAGGTCAAATGTCAATGTACAACCATTATTTTAGCAATTTTGGTAGCTCTCCTGTTCCCGAAAATATATATGCAAACATTCAGCCATAATGCATGCTCGGTTTTGGAGAAGAAGATTTTTAAAGGTTTTTCCCATACAAATGCATAGGGAAGCAAATTTGACCTTGCCGTAAAAAGGTCAAACGTCAACATACGACAATTCTTTTAGCAATTTTGGTAGATCTCCCGTCCCCGTTGATTCCTGCAAAGGTTCAGCCCCAAGGCATTCTCAGTTCTGGAGGAGAAGATTTTTAAAGGTTTTTACCATATATGGGCGTGGCGGCCATCTTGGTCAAGGGACCATGATCATTTTAGCAATTTTTTGTTCCCCCACCCTAAGGAGGCTCCATATGAAATTTGAGCAAAATTGGCTCAGCGGTTTCAGAGGAGAAGTCATTTGAAAATGTTAACGGACGGACGCACAGACGGACAGACGGACGGACGACGGACGAAAAGTGATTACAATAGCTCATCCTGAGCAGAGCTCAGGTGAGCTAAAAAGTAATGTTCATTTTAGGTAGAGGAAATCGATATAGGAATTTCATCAAAAACATATGCATTTTCTCATATGATACACCAGAAGTTGGTTGGGCTCAAAAAGTACCCACAGTCTGTGTAAACTTTCATAAAATCTGAGGTTAAGAAAATGACAAAGAAGTGGAAAAGGTGACAAAAATAAATTTAAAATCATATCCAAACCACATGCACCTGCAGACCCAGGAGAAAACATGTGTAAAGTTTCGAAAACACGGGTTTAAAATTATATGAGAAGTTGCAATCACAAGGTACCCACTATCTATACATCTGAGGTCAGTAAATGACAAAGTTCAAGAAGTACAAAAAAAGTAACAAAAAATAATGCAAGGATTAAAAATATGAAAGGAACATGCACATCTTCAGACTAGAGAAAACATGCGCTGAGGCGCTTCTAATGAGTACCCACAGCATATGTTTTCATTGAGAAATAAGAAAGGTAACAGCAGTTTTCGGATGAAAAAAGTGCCTTATCTGTTGCTATGACCCACTGTCTACAACTGCATATACTGAGGGTGAAAAATGACTTAAGTTCACAATATGGAACAAAAGTAAAAAATAATCTACCAGTTACATCCAAACCACATGCACATCCACATACCATGAAGAAAACACACGCAAAGTTTCATAATAATCAGTGCAAAACTGTAAGAGGAGTTGCGCTCACAAGAGGTACCAACTGTTTATATACGAAGGGTGAAAAATCACTAAGTTCACTATGTAGAAAAAGTGACAAAAATGATCTAACAATTATATCCAAACCACTTGCATATTCTCATACCACGATTGGTACAAAACTTTTATAGGAGTTGCGTGCTGCTGCACAAGAAATACTCATTGTCTATATATATGGATGGATGTTTTGATTATAGACGCTCAACCCTAAAAGGGCATATAGCGTCTAATAATTTTTATATTATATGATGATTTTATTTAATGAGAAATTAAAAATATCTAGGATTGATGTGTTCATTTTAAAAAGATAAAGTATCAATTATTTTAATTTATTAAAAATACTGATTATATTTTATTAAAAAGTCCGATCTCTTTAAGAAAGTCGAGCATTTTCTTAGAAGGTATATCATTAAAAAGTTCCTTTATAGTTTTTACATTAAAATACTTTGTGCGAATATAATGTAATTCTGCACAAGTGATAAGAAAATGTTTGACTGTAAAAAGTTCATTGCAAGGAATGCAGAATGGAGCTTGTTCATTTTTTAAAATATAAGAATGAGTAATTCTAGTGTGTCCAAGTCTACATCTGGTGATTTTTGTTTGTTCTTTTCTGCTGAGATTAGTGAATGTGCATTTGCTGTTAAAATTTGGTTTTATTTCATTTAGTTTATTTTTAGTTTTTGTTTCCCAAACAGATTGACATTTGTTGTTGATGTATTGATGGATGTTTGATTTAAAGTCGGAGTGAGGAATTTTGAAATTTGTTATCACTAAGGATAGTGCCGATTTGGCTTCTAAATCGGCTAATTCATTTCCACGAATATTAACGTGACTGGGAAGCCAACAAAATACAATTTCTTTTGAAACTTAAAGGTAATAATATTTTTTAAGAATTTGCTGAATTAATGAGTTTCTATGGTGTAAATCTTTAAGAGATTTTAATACAGAAAGAGAATCTGAATAAATAATGAACTG
Organism: Anodontia alba; assembly: GCA_964016985.1. Lineage (NCBI taxonomy): Eukaryota > Metazoa > Mollusca > Bivalvia > Lucinida > Lucinidae > Anodontia > Anodontia alba. The sequence continues at coordinate 66,165,151 of OZ024830.1, read as the reverse complement.
TTTTTCAGACTGATCTCTGATATGGTAAAGTGCAATATCAATTGCCTTGGCTTCAGCGGTAAAAATGGAGCTATTATCAGGTAATCTGATACTGTCAGTAAAATTTGGACTAATAACAGAACAAGCAACTTTCTCATCTTGTTTCGAACCATCTGTATAAATTGACAGGTAACGTTTATAATTTGATTTGATTTCTAAAAATTCATTTTTAAAAATATGCGACTCAACTTCTGTTTTTTTATTTTTATGAAGGTCTAATATAATCTTTGGAGGGTTTAAGGTCCATGGCTCCTTTGATGGAAAAGAAAAATGCTGAACATTTTTAATATCAATATTGGCCTCTTCAAGTAACGGTTGTATTCTCAGGCCAAGGGGTTTAATAGCCGTTGGTTTATTGTTGTAAAATCTTTCGTATTTAGGATTAAAAACACAATCATAGGCTGAATTTCGTGGATTGGCAGCTAATTTAGCAACATACTGAAGAGATAATTTTTCTCTTCTTATATATAATGATGGTTCGTTTGATTCAGCGTATAAACTTTCGATGGGAGAAGTACGAAAAGCCCCTAGAGCCAGACGTAAACCTTGGTGATGAATAGTATCCAAAGATTTCAAATAAGATTTTCTTGCGGATCCATAAACTATGGATCCATAATCCAATTTAGATCTAATTAAAGATCTATAGAGATTTAAAAGAACAGTACGATCTCCTCCCCAGTTGGAACTGGAGAGAACTTTAAGAATATCAAGTGCTTTTAAACATTTAGCTTTTAAAGCTTTGATGTGTGGTATAAAAGATAATTTGTTATCGAACAAAAGACCCAGGAATTTTGTTTCACTGACGACTGGAATGGGACAACCGTATATGGTGAGATGAGGATCTAAATGTAGCTGACGTATCTGACAAAAATGAACGCACTGAGTTTTTGTTTTTGAAAATTTGAAACCATTTTCTGTTGCCCAATCTTCTATATTATTTAAACATCGTTGTAGTTTGAATTCAATGGTTTCCATATTTTTCGATCTAATAAATATTCCAAAATCATCAACAAAAAGTGAACAATCAAGGTCTTTCACATATTTAACAATATTGTTAATTTTAATGCCAAACAAGATAGGTGATAAAATGCTTCCCTGTGGTACACCTTGTTCTTGTTTAAATATGTCCGATAACGTATTACCTATTCGAACATTAAATGTTCGATCTGATAAAAAATTTTGAATAAAAAGTGGTAATCGGCCTTTAAGGCCTAATTTATGTAAATCTTTCATGATGCCATGTTTCCAAGTAGTATCGTAAGCTTTTTCAAGGTCAAAAAATACAGCTACGACATGTTCTTTTTTAACAAAGCCATCACGAATAAAAGATTCCAAACGAATCAAATGATCGTTTGTACAATTATTTTTTCTGAATCCAGCTTGATATTTTGTTATAAGCTGGTTTGATTCCAAGAACCAAACCAGTCTATCATTAATCATTCTCTCCATTGTTTTACATAAACAACTTGTCAAAGCAATAGGTCTATAGTTAGTAGCTTCAGTATGATCTTTATTTGGTTTTGGTATAGGTATAATTGTTGCTTTACTCCAGTCTTTTGGAAATTTTCCAGTGATCCAAATATCATTCAAAATATTTAATAAAGTTTTTAAAGCGTTATCAGGTAAATGTTTAAGAATTTGATAATGAATGTCATCAGGACCAGCAGCTTTATCGTGAGATTTATGAAGAGCATCTAATCATTCTGAAGCTGTGAATGGTACATTATATTTTTCATGATTTAGTGACATAAAATTTAAATGCTCTTTCTCTCGTTCTAGTTTTATGTTCTGAAAATTTTCCGAGTAATTTGCACTAGAAGAGTTTTTCTGAAAATTCTCTCCTAGTGCATTGGAAATATCTTTTGTCGTTGAGCATATATTTCCATTTGATTTAATATGGACATGCTTCTTATTTTTATTTTTGCCAGTAATTTTTCGCATCATGTCCCATATTTTCTTTGCTGGAGTTCTAGAATTAAGTTTGAAGACATATTGCTGCCAAGATGTTCTTTTAGCCGTTTTTATTGTCTTGCGAGCTTTAGCTCGCATTTGTTTGGCATGGATTAGATTTTCTTTTGTTGGCTGCCTGTTGAACTTTCGTAAGGCAGATTTTCTTTTATTTATTGAATTTTTAACATCGTTATTAAACCAAGGTCTATTTCTTTTTGAATGTGTCGAGGACTTCGGAATATATTTTTCGGCTACATGAATTAATGTATCAGTAAAAGCTTGTATATCATCTGCTGTTTTAAACATATAAATTTTATTTTGCAGGTTTTATCAATGTTTGAACACCAGTGAATCACTCAAACCTTAATATCAAGTCTTTCAAGGTTTACCGAGTTTCTGAGTCGTTTGCAAGCATTTACACAATTACAAAATCCACAAACATGAAATCAGATCAGACTGCTTCTGCAGAACTTTCTGGTCAGGGTTTACACTTTGCTGTTCTGTCTGCATCATTTGAACACTTTTATATATATTCTATATCCATGCTTTTTAATTTTCAGGGTGATTATCATGATTACAGCAATTTTTCTGTGTCCAAGTTTTTGGGATCTTTGTAATATAAAGATGAAAACCATTCCAGCCATCACTTATGCCATCAAACCTTGGTGTCAAGTATATCTAGTATCAGTGGGCCTTCATGGCCTAGTGGCTATGAGTGCCGACTCTTAATTATTAGGTCTCTCACTGCTGTGGGTTTCAGCCTCACTAGAGACACATGTGGGAAAGATAAGTTCTGCTTATGGATGGTCACATACATGTAGCAAAGTTCAATCTAGTCACAAAAATTTGAGTTTTTCTAGTCAAATATTTATCTACTAGTCAGGAGTTTACACAAAATTTTTTGGTGATCTAGTCTGACATTGCAAAATTATCATCATTTTTGTTTTTGAAAAGTCAAAACAAGTATTATGTTATGTAAATTATGTTATGTATAACTGTTTCCACAACTAAAACATGCATAACTGGTCTATTGCAAGGTATTTCTGATGGCAATTGAAAATGGGTTTTTTTTTGGACTTTTATTATTTTTTTTATTCCTACTGGAGGATTTTGGGCATTTTATTTTTATTTCCTCCTCCTTACCCTATATCCAGCCAGATTTTCCCGGGAACCAGAAAATAAAAAGAAATTCTGGCCTTAACAGGTAAAAACAAGAGGCCCATGGGCCACTATGCTCACCAGAGCTCAGGTGGGCTCTGAACACTGGCAGGCATGTATTCTTATCAGCCATGGCAGCCCCAGCCCAAGGATGCTACAGATGAAATTTGGACGCAATCAGTCCAGTGGATTCAAAGGAGATATCGTTGACGCCAGACAACAGACAACTGCCCATCCTATAAGCTCCCCTGGAGTGTTCGGCTCTGGTGAGCTAAAACAACACAAAACCTGTAATGGCTAATATGGTTTATATTTCTATAAAGTCTCAGCCTCATACAGCATATGGTTTCTGAGGAGATGATTTTTAAGTGTTTTTTTTTTTTTTTTTTTTTTTCATTTCGGTTTCTGTCACAATCAATAAAATGTGCAGTAGGCCTAAAATCATATTGCAGACAGAACATTGCTTAAGGAACATTTCTATGAAAGTTTTGTCAAAATATCTTGAAAGGCTTGGCAGTAAGTGTCGTTTTTCAATTTTCCCTATAATAAGTCTACGGAAACTCTGTTGCCACAGCAAACAAACTAAAGAGCTGAATTTCATAAAGAACACAAAACCAGTAAAGTGTAATATGGTGAATATTTCCATAGCGTCTCAGCCTCATAGAGTATATGGCTTCAGAGGAGATGATATTTTATGTATTTTTTTTTTTTTTGGCATTTTGGTTTCCACATGGCAACCAATAAAAATGAGCAGCAGGCCTAAAATCATATAGCTGATAGAGGATTGCTTAAGTGACCGCTTAAGTAACATTTCTATGAAGTTTTGTCAAAATATCTACAAAGACTTGGCAGTAAATGTCATTTTTTAAGTCTATGGAAATTCTAAGTTGCCATAGCAACCAAACTAAAGAGCTGAATTTCATAAAAGTAAACACAAAACCTGTTAAGGCCAATATGGTGAATATTTCTATAAAGTCTCAGCCTCATACAGTATATGGTTTCTAAGGAGATGATTTTTTAAGTATTTTTTTTTCTATTTTCTTTTCAGTTTTGGTTTCCATGGCAACCAATTACAAAGGCAGATAACACCAACAGTAAGGCAGCCAGAATGGTTCTTCTTTGTCACAACATACCCTGTCATCAAGCTAAGTAGATTTGAGAATTTTCATGAAAATATTTCAAACCATTAACAGGGATTTTTCTGGGCTGCGCCTTGTGCTAAATGGCGTATCACACAAGCCAAAGGCGCAAAGAAAAATATGTAGTGCACCAAAATGGCGTGCTGAAGTTCCAAAAAGCGCATCGAAAGTCATAAAATGTTGCATGTTGTTAAAATCTGTTTCCAATTGCGCAAGCAAATTCTATGCCAATGTGCCCGTAATCACCATATCATAAGCGCAATATATTTTTATTGCAGTGAATAAACCGTTTCTATGATATTGCCTAGCGTGCTTTATCGCATGTAATCATAAGGTCAAGTTAGACTTAATCATCCGGAACCACCCAATCTCCATACGGGCAGTCATTGATCTACAAAAAATATATTTTTATTTACAAAACCGAAGCGTTTTATCTTGATTATGCTCCTCCTTATTTCTAGTAGGAGTCCTTTTCATGAAACAAGAAATTGCAAAAAGGAGTCCTTTTGCGTTATTTAAGGTAACCGATCAAGTACAACTGTTGTCCGGTTTGCGCTTTGCAATAAAATAGATACCATTGCTGTTTCCACCATAAACAAACCTGGGAACATGGGAAAAGGGAAACAGGATGACGATAATCATAACATGGGAAATGGGAAACAGGATGACGATAATCATAAACAGACCAAACTGTCCGGCTGGGTGTTGCAGCAATTCTGTACATACACAGAATGATACTGCTGTGCCGGAATCATCTGAATCGTCGAAAGACGACGTCGCCATTATTGACGGAACTGGTCTCACTGTCTTCTTAGTTTGATTTTAGCTCCCTTGATAAATTGGCAGATGGCTTACAAAGTGAGACAAGCATAGCAAGGCCACACTTTCTCTAAGGCCAGTATTTTTTGAATAACTGAGGTTTAAACATTATGTAAATTTTCAAGATTTTGTTTTTTTGTTTGTTTCTGAAGGAGAAAAAGCAAGTTTATTATTATAAAAAAAAAAACTAGACAAAGTGCCCAGTGGGGCACGTATACCCCTGACCAGCGCTACCACCACTTTTTAAAGAGCACAAAGTATGTAGCTTTGACTCTGGAGATGGCACTTGTATGCTATATGTTGTAACATTGAAAAAATTCAATCACACATAATATGAAGCCCTTGACCTCAAAGGTCAGGTACAGGTGCAGGGATTGAGCTAAATAAAACTTTAGCCCTATAACTATTACCATATACCAGTGAAATCAGTCTTTATAATATAAGCAAAAATGACATTTGTATGAAACGTCTGTGACCTTGACTTAAAAGCCATGCCCCAGCTTGGGGATGGTGCCGAGAAAAACTTCAGACCTATATATACCATCATGCTTAATATTAATGAAACCAACAAAAGAGTCTTCATAATATAGCTATATAAACTTAGATGCAATTTTTTTTTTTTTACTTTTATATGAAATTTCTAAGTTTGTCACCTTGACTTCAAGGTCATACCCCTAAATAAGGATGATGCCGAGTAAAACTCTAGACCTATATCTACCAACATGTAAAATATAAATGAAATTCCTCAAAGGATCTTGATGGTATAGCTATATAAACGTAAACACAAAAATTTTGATTTATTTATGAAAATTCTAAGTCCGTGACCTTGACCCCAACGTTATTCCCCGGGATAGGGTTGGTGCTGATAACAACTTAAGCCCTATATCTACCATCAGGCCAAACATGAATTAAATCCATCAAAGGCTCTTCATAATATAAGGTCTTTAACGTAAAAACTTTGACCCTAAGACAAAAATAAAGTATGAACTAATAATGCTTCAACTGATGGATGGACAAACAAACAGATTCCTTGCTGATAGCTATATCCGCTCAACCTTTCAGTTAGGGGATAATAAAATTTAACAAAAGGTCTTGATGATATGGCTATATAAACTTAAAAGCAAAAACTTTTACTTTTAAATGAAACTTCTAAGTTCATGACCTTGACCTCGGTCACACCTGGTGTGGGGATCATGCGGAGTAAGACTCTAGGCCGATATATAGCAACATGTCAAATATAAATGAAATTCCTCAAAGGGTCTTGATGATACAGCTATATAAACTTAAACACAAAAATTTTGACATCTTTATGAAAATTGGAAGGTTGTGACCTTGACCCAAAGGTCACCCCGGGGGTGGGGATGGTGCCAATAAAAACTTTAGAGCTATATCTACCATCATGCCAAATATAAATGAAATCCATCAAAGGGTCTTCAAAATATGAGGTCTTATAAACTTTAATGTATAAACTTTGACCCTAAGACAAAAATAAAGTATGAACGAATAATGCTTCAACGGATGGACGGACAGACCAACAGATTCCTTGCTGATAGCTATATCCGCTGGGCCTTTCAATTAGGGAATACTGAAATTTAACAAAAGGTCTTGATGATATGGCTATATAAACTTAAACGCAAAATTTTTTTACTTTTATATGAAAATTCTAAGTTCGTGACCTTGACCTCGGTCACACCCTGAGTGGGGATCAAGCGGAGTAAGACTCTAGGCCGATATCTAGCAACATGTCAAATATAAATGAAATTCCTAAAGGGTCTTGATGATACAGCTATATAAACTTAAACACAAAAAACTTTGACTTTTTTATGAAAATTCTAAGTCTGTGACCTTGACCCCAAGGTCACCCCCAGGGTGGGGATGGTGCTGATAAAAACTTTAGACCTATATCTACCACCATGCCAAATATGAATGAAATCCATCTAAGGGTCTTCAAAATATGAGGTCTTATAAACTTTAACGCAAAAACTTTGACCCTGACATTTTTACTAAAATTCAAAGTCAGTGACCTTGACCCAAAGGTCACCCCAGGGTGGGGATAGTGCTGATAAAAACTTTAGACCTATATCTACCATCATGCCAAATATGGATGAAATCCATCAAAGGGTCTTCAAAATATGAGGTCTTATAAACTTTAACGCAAAAACTTTGACCCTGTGACGGAAAGACGAACGAACGATTGATTGTGTTGGGGTTTAACGACACGTCAACCCTTGTGGGTCATTTTGTGTCGTCTCCCAGAGAAAGGGAGAAGAGTGATAAAAGAGATAGTCGAAGAGATGAAAGAGAGGAACAGGGAAGAAAGAGGAACAGGAATGAAAGTGAAGAAACAGAAGAAATAAAAACATTCCCCCTCTACCCTTACCTGCTACAAGGATAGCAGGCCTTGCCCAACTGTAAGCCAATATCAGTTGGACGCCCCGGTGACATAAGATACACGACACCTTCGCACCACCCCCCACGAACGAACGGACTAACGGAAAAGCGAAAACTATATACCCCCACATACTTCGTATGTCGGGGGTATAATAATACTCCAGGAGATGCTGTTTGAGCACATAAAAAAGGATTAAAATCAATTTCGGCCCGGGCGGGCTTTGCACCCCTGGACTGGGACATTGCCCCTGGACCCCACTGGGGGGCCTGTGGCCCCCAGACCCACGGCTTGTTAAGGGCCCCTGGAATTTTTGGTGGATGGGCCAAAGGCCCCTTCACCCAAAATTCCAGGTAAATCCCTGCATTAAAGGATCTGTCAAGGGCAGAGAACTCAAAAAATTAACACTGGGCAGAAGAATCATCTTGCCTGGTAGAGGACAACTCAAGGAATATTTCTGTAGTTTTTTTGCTTTGTTTTTTTTTTCAAAATATCAGCAATGGCTTAATAAATGCCATTTTTCTATTTTCCCATTGTAAGTCTATGGCAACTATAAGTTACCATACAAACCAGAGCTTTTGTGCAATAGCAAAGAAAAACATAAAATTTGTTAACGCTAATACAAACAATATTTCTGCAAAATCTCAACCCTATGTTCCATATGGTTTCAAAGGAGATGATTTCTGAAGATATTCTTCCTGTTTTTTTTTGTTTTTTTTTTGTTTTTTTTATGCTCTTGGTTGCCATGGCAACAATCAAAATCAGGGCTGGGCAGCAAAGTCATCTGCCTGGTAGAGGACCATTCAAGGAACATTTCTGAAGCAGTTTTGTCAAAATATCTGCAATGGCTTAATAAACAAGAGGGCCATGATGGCCCTGTAACGCTCACCTTAGCAACATAGCACTTTGAGAGCCTGATCTAGAACTGATCAAGGCAAACATTCTGATCAAAGTTCAAAATGATTATAACAAAGTTTTCTGCTGATTTGGCCCTCTGACCTAGTTTTTGATACCAAGTGACCCAGTTTCGAACTTGACCTAGAACTCATCAAGACAAACATTTTGTGCAAGATTCATGATGATGCTTGAAAAATGTGACCGCTAGAGTAATAACAAGATATTACGCTAATTTGGCCAGGTGACCTAGTTTTTGACCCCAGGTGTTCCAGTTTCGAACATGACCTAGAAATCATCAAGACAAACATTTTGAGCCAGATTCATGATGATTGTTTCAAAAATGTGACCGCTAGAGTGTTAACAAGGTTTTCTGCTGATTTGGCCCGGTGACCTAGTTTTTGACCCCAAGTGACCCAGTTTCAAATATATCCTAGAACTCATCAAGACAAACATTTTGAGCAAGATTCATGATAATTGCTTCAAAAATGTGACCGCTAGAGTGTTAACAAGGTTTACTGCTGGTTTGGCCTGGTGACCTAGTTTTTGATCCCACGTGACCCAGTTTCGAACCTGACCTAGAAATCATCAAGACAAACATTTTGAGCAAGATTCATGATTATTGCTTCAAAAATGTGACCGCTAGAGTGTTAACAAAGTTTTCTGCTGATTTGGCCCGGTGACCTAGTTTTTGACTCGAAGTGACCCAGTTTCGAACTCAATCTATAAATCATCAAGACAAACATTTTGAGCAAGATTCATGATGATTGCTTCAAAAATGTGACTGCTAGAGTGTTAACAAGGTTTTCTGCTGATCTGGCCAGGTGACCTAGTTTTTGACCCCAAGTGACCCAGTTTCAAACTTGACGTAGAAATCATCAAGACAAACATATTGAGCAAGATTCATGATGATTGCTTCAAAAATGTGACTGCTAGAGTGTTAACAAGGTTTTCTGCTGATCTGGCCTGGTGACCTAGTTTTTGACCCCAGGTGACCCTGTTTAGAACTTGACCTAGAATTCTTCAAGACAAACATAATGAGCAAGATTCATGATGATTGCTTCAAAAATGTGACTGCTAGAGTGTTAACAAGGTTTTCTGCTGATCTGGCCTGGTGACCTAGTTTTTGACCCCAAGTGACCCAGTTTCGAACCTGACCTAGAAATCATCAAGACAAACATATTAAGCAAGATTCATGATGATTGCTTCAAAAATGTGACTGCTAGAGTGTTAACAAGGTTTTCTGCTGATCTGGCTAGGTGACCTAGTTTTTGACCCCAGATGACCCAGTTTCGAACTTGACCTAGAAATCATCAAGACAAATATATTGAGCAAGATTCATGATGATTGCTTCAAAAATGTGACCGCTAGAGTGTTAACAAGGTTTTCTGCTGATCTGGCCCGGTGACCTAGTTTTTGACCGAAGTGACCCAGTTTCGAACTTGACCTAGATTTAATAGAGGCAAACATTTTGAGCAAGTTTCATCAAGATTGGGTCAAAACTATGACCTGTAGAGTGTTAAGTTTTTCCTTTGATTTGACCTGGTGACCTAGTTTTTGACCCCAAGTAACCCAGTATCGAACTTGACCTAGAATTCATAGAGGCAAACATTCTGACCAAGTTTCATCAAGATTGGGTCAAAACTGTGACCTCTAGAGTGTTAACAAACTAATTGTTGACGACGAATGACGGACAACGGACATAGGGTGATGACAATAGCTCACCCTGAGCTTTTGCTCAGGTGAGCTAAAAATGAAGTTTTTTAAAAGTAAAACGTATTTTAACGAGTAATACTTAACCTATAGATAATGTGCTATTCTTTTCTGTTTTCACACCTTCAACAGAAAAACGACCTTTCAGTCGTCAATTAAAGTCTTAAACCAGAAGGTCCCTTAGGCAGTTACCTGTGTGATGTAACTCTTCCCTCTCAACTGATCACGTGTCAGTTTCTTTTATGTGTAAAACAATAGACACAATTAGGAGAGATAAGCGAGTGTGGGAGGAGGGAGATAATTGATTATCTATAGGTTAAGTATTACTCGTTAAAATATGTTTTACTTTTAAAAAACTTTATTTTAACTTCGTAATACATTAACCTATAGATAATGTGCTAGAATTTGAAGAATAGGAGGGAGGTGCTCTCCTAATTCTAACAACAAATACTCACCACTTCTGGGTAAAGACTCAGGAAACTCTAAGGAATCAGATACATTCTAATTCTATATTTAATAGAAAGAATGATATAGATTCACAAGATAACATATCTTTAAGGTGTTATGATCTAACAACCTTATGTATAATAGTAGACTCTAGAGGAAGCCAGTTCTTAAGTCTCAGAGACCTAACATTGGCCCCCACTCCCTTTTTTTTTTTCTTTTTGGGAAACAACAATTGGCTCCAAAAAGAAAAAGGAGTCATTGAGACATAACCTAAATATTCCATTGCAATGTAAGCTTGGAATATAGAGATAATATTTTCGAAACAAAATTTGTAAAACAAAAGCCAAGACTATAAGTAGTCTATCTAGGATCTTGATTTAAATAAGATTGATTGAGTTGGGGTTTAACGACACGTCAACCCTTGTGGGTCATTTTGTGTCGTCTCCCAGATTGATTGATTGAGTTGGGGTTTAACGACACGTCAACCCTTGTGGGTCATTTTGTGTCGTCTCCCAGAGAAAGGGAGAAAATAGACAGAAGAGATAGCAGAAGAGATGAAAGGGAGGGATAGGGAAGAAAGAGAAACAGGAATGAAAGTGAAGAAACAGAAGAAATAAAAACATCACCTCCCTACCCTTACCTGCTACAAGGATAGCAGGCCTTGCCCAACTATAAGCCAATATCAGCTGGACGCCCCGGTGACAAAAGATACATGACACCTTCGCACCACCCAACCACCCAATTTAAATAAGAAATGTCTACTCGGTGGAGTTTCCTATAGATAACTGACATATATAGATATTTTGGATAAAATTCTAGATATATGAAGCTATCTAATTGTAATAGAATTATAAACTAATTAGAGTCTGTTAATTGGAGCGATAGGACCGTTTCCGATAAACAGACATAGACTTGAAATAACCATAATGTTGTATAATTATTCCCCTTTGATCAAATTAAAGAAGGGGAGATAATAAAAAGTAGATGGAGTTAACTTAATTGTAACTCAGTTATCCATCAGAAGGAAAGGTATACAGAAAAATAATGGTTAAAACTATTGCTAGACTAATTGTATTATGAATTTTTAGTCAAGCAATAAGATAATACAGAGGTTGCCTAATACTGCTGGGATGAAAAAGCAACCTAAATCATTGATAAATACTTTTGTCATGGACATATAAAAGCGTTTGATGTCCTGGACAAAATAATAAAGAGACTGACAACATCATAATGTAGAGTTTGACAGACAATAAGAGAGATAAGAATAAGGCTGATTGCAGCTAACTATGTCCTGAACAAAATAATAGAGAAGAGACTGCCAACATCATAACGTAGAGTTTGACAGACATTCATTTTTACTCAGCATTCTCATGAGAAATTAATTTATACTATTCCACAAACTCTGACTGCACTTGTGCTATTTGCGAGCAGTATAGGTAAAAATATAACCTTGTCCGATGACCCGAGACTTGCAGCTAGGAATCACAACTTTGAGGTCTATACACAACAATATGTAATGGATACAAAACATTTTTTCTGGAATATTAGAAAATTAAACCGATACGATATGAAACGCTAAATCCTGGGACTTCTTATCTTCTTCCAATACTTAGGATTGTTACAATGTTTGTTTGTTTGTGTTGAGGTTTTATGGCCCAGTCAACCCAATGTTGAGTGCGGTCAGTTTACCTAACCACAAGTTTACTGGGCAGGCTTAGTCCTCTAAACTGTTAACTCTAAGCTGTTAACCAGACAGTCTAGTCAAGACCATCAACAATTTTAAAATGCCCTACAAGGATTTTAACTTAAGCATGCTGCAGGCAACATCAGTGACCAGTGAGTACTTTATCTTAGTCCACTCTAGGCAACTTCAGTTCTCAAGCAAACACATCCTCAAGTGGGGAAACAACTTCATCTCATTCCAAACTGTACATTATCACAAATTAGAGACTGAACAAGCAGGATTACTTCCAACCACCAGGCAAACATTGCATAAGAACTGATTTGGGCAAAAAACCTTCAATGGCTGGCAATACCTATTTCTACTGGATGCTCTGAATGCAAAAGACTACTGGTAATTTAGAATTTCTAAATTTCAAACCATTTTATATACAAAGTCTTTTATAAGACCACGCTGATAAGACTCAACTGTGCAGACCTCTTAGCCCCAAGTCTGCATAAAAATATCACAATAACTCTTAGTGTTGGGACATACAGACTTGAGCAAGCAGCATGCATCTCATCAAAATCTACTGTCTGTCTCTCATCCAGCAGGTTTCTGATCAATCAGCAGGTGGTAAAATAGACTTGTGTAGAGGTTTTACGGCCCAGTCAACCCAACGGGGTCATGTCGAGCGTGGTCAGTTTGTTTGTGTTGAGGTTTTATGGCATGTTGAGCGCGGTCAGTTTACCTAACCACACGTTTACTGGGCAGGCTTAGTCCTCTAAGCTGTCAACCAGTATTGTGCACATTCTTTCGCCAGAAACTGACAACTGCCTTTCTTGAATCAGCTGAAGGGAGCGCAGTCAGTTTACCTAACCACACATTTACTGGGCAGGCTTAGTTCTCTGAAGGGTTAACCAGTATTGTGCACATTCTTTCGCCAGAAAGGTAAAATAGACTTGTTGATACTTCGGAACAAGTATGGTAATTGTAAAGGTGTCCTAATATTTAGGTTAAATATGGTAGGACATGTCTAGCTTACGTTTTGCCTTGGCAAAAATTATTTACCTTGCATCCTAGCTGCTCTGCTGACTGAGTTAAAGGGCTCCTCACTCTGGATAAAAAAAACTGTAGACCTCCTTACATACCACTGTATGGATCCAGGCAGCTGAAATTTATATAAACAACATCATCGCTGTATCGCTTGAGGAATGTGTCAGGAGGCTCTTGACTTGTAAAGAAGCAATGGAGGAGAAAGAACTGAGAGTAAATGCAGGAAAGACAAAGATCATGATCTGTGGTATGGGCCTGGGCATCCAGCAGAGTTCAGGTCGAGTTTCCATGCGCTGTCTGTCGCACTGGAGTGGGCAGCAACAGCATCTTCTGAAATGGCTGCAAGCACTGGGTACACAATAAATGCAGTGGGCTCAAGCCCTTGACAAAAGGACCCTGATTACAGGTGCAAATGGTGCCTGGGAACTGCATGCCTTGGACGGCAGACCACAGAGGAGACATGCTCTCAGCAGCTGGTGGCTGTGAACTTTCAACCACAACATGTATGAAAACCGCCTGGAAGAAGCTTAAGGAGCTGCTACCAGGTCTCTCCACCTGCCACCTCTCTTTCAAGACACATGGCTATGTGTACAGCTCTTGTGTGAAGCCCAATGTTCCATGCAAGTGAGACGTGGCTATTGACAAAGCCAAACCTCCAACGTCTGCAGTGAAATTGACAGGGCAATCAGATCAGACAGACTTGCAATGTCAATCACCAGATGCAATGAGCTACTTGCAGGGCTTGACAATGAGGATCTGGACCTTATTCTGAAGGAGAGAAGGCTCCACTGGTATAGACATGTGGGATGCTCCAATGGTGCAATCAAGACAGCCTTTGACATTCAGGTTGATGGAAAGTGTGGGCTTGAGAGGCCCAAGATGACATGGCAGCAGCTGACAGAGAAGGATTGCAGAGAATGGAAGCTCTTGGCTATAGTCCCTCATGATAGACATATCTGGTATGACATCTACCATGGTGCAGCAAGCCAGCTACCTGGAAGGGGGCCACTGATGTGGATGTTGCCCCTGTACCTGCATGTTAATAAAAAATCTGATGATGATGATGATCATGATCATGAGCAACATCACTGGCACATGGTAAAGATTCTGAATCACAATGTCCTCCACAACATTGCTTTTCTGACTTCTTTACAAGAACTAAACCAGGTACTGGATGAACTCAGTGTATCATCATAGGATCATCAGATTTTTTATCAACATGCAGGTACAGGGGCAACATACACATCTCCTTCCAGGCAGCTGGCTTGCTGCATGCATGGCAGATCTCATACCAGATCTCCAGGTATGTCTATCACTCTGCAATCCCTCTGTCAGCTGCTTCTATGTCATCTTAGGCCTCCCAGGCCCACGCTTTCCATCAACCTGTATGTCAAAGGCTGTCTTGACTGCACCATTGGAGAGTTCCACATATCCATACCAGCGGAGCCTTTTCTTCTTCAGAATGATGTCCAGATCCTCAATGCCAAGCCGCGCAAGTAGCTCATTAGATCTGGTAGTGACAACGTCTTGTGGCTTGACACTGCAGATCTGTCTGATCATTGCCATGTCATTTTGCTGCAAATGTTGGAGGTCTGGCTTTGTCAATCACCAAGTCTCACTGGCATGCAGCATTGCCCACTGCACACGAGCTGTACACACAACCATGTGTCCTGAAAGAGAGACGGCAGGAAAAGAGAATTGGTAGCAGCTCCTTAAACTTCTTGTTGTGGTTGAAAGTTCGCAGCCATCGGCTGCCGAGAGCATATCTCTTCGGTAGCAAAAGGAAGCTTCCACCTGCAGCTTGTCAGTTTCGACTTGGACTTCCCTATGTTGTCTCCGATTCAAGGGGTATGCAGTTTTCTGGCACTGTGTACATCTATAATCAGGATCCTTTGCCAAGTGCTTGCGCCCACTGCATTTCTTGTGCACCCAGTGCTTGCAGCCACTGCAGAAGATGCTGTTGCTGCCCACTCCAGAGCAACAGACGGCTCATGTAAACTCACCTGAACTCTGCAGGGGATCCAGGCCCATACCACAGATCATGATCTTTTTCTTTCCTGCATTTACTCTCAGTCCTTTCTCCTCCATTGCTTCTTTCCAAGTCAAGAGCCTCCCGACACAGTCTTCAAGTGATTCAGCGATGATAACAAGGTCATCTGAATTGAGGTCCTCCCAGGGGAACCCAGAGCGGAACTTACGAGACAAGGCTTCAAGCACAATGATGAAGAGTAGCATGCTGAGTATTGAGCCTTGGTGAACACCGACCTTCACTTCAAACACTTCTCTGTACCCCTCACTAACACGGACATAGCTCCGCTCATTGGCATACATCCCCTGCACCAGTCGCACAATCCACTCCTCCACATCAAGTTTTCTCAGCGCCCACCAGATGACCTTTTGAGGCACTCGGCCAAATTCCATCTCCAGGTCTACAAAAGCCATGTAGAGTCTCTATACTTCACTTGCAGCTGCCTGACTACAAAGATAGCGTCTGTTGTGCCTCTGCCTGGGACAAAGCCAAACTGGGAATCGTTGATTGACACCAACTGTCTGATGAGGCCGTCCACAATCCTCTCCAGGACTTTCATGACTTGCTCTCTTAGCTGGAGACCGCATTAGTTTCCTCTTTCCGATGCATCCCCCTTATCCTTGTAGAGGCAGGCAATGAAACTCTGTGCACAGTCAGAGGGTACTTTGCCATCACAAATGACTGCAGCAGCGAGGTCACAGATCATGGAGGCTCCCATATCACCGGCTGCTCATATCATCTCCACCACTATGCCTGATGGACCCAGTGCTTTGCCCGCTTTCATCTGAGAGATAGCCCACTTAACCATATCAGTGGTGATTGGGATAGGTGGGCCTTTCATTGGTGGTTCGTCAGACATGTGGTCTGTGTCCATCAAAGGAATTCTCCAGGTCTACAAAAGCCATGTAGAGTCTCTTGTTGGCAGCTAGGTACTCTTGCAGCTGCCGGACTACAAAGATTTTGTCTGTCATGCCTTTGCCTGGGACAAAGCCAAACTGGGAATCGTCCATTGATACCAACTGTCTGAGGCAGTCCACAATCCTCTCCAGGACTTTCATCACCTGCTTTGTCAGCTTTAAACTGCAATAGTTTCCCCTTTTCCATGCATGCCCCTTGCCCTTGTAGAGGAAGACATTGAAACTCTGCTCCCACTAAGAGAGTATCTTGCCATTGCAAATGATTGCAGCTGCGAGGTCACAGATCATGGAGGTGCCAGTGTCACCAGCTGCTCGTATCATCTCTAGTGCTATTCCTGTTGGGCCCAATGCTTTGCTTGTTTTCATCTGAGAGATAGCTTTCTTAAACATATCACTGGTGATTTGGATAGGTGGCCCCATCCCACCATGCACTTACCTATATCCAGTGCCTGCACGACATACATGGCCATTCCAATCTCCTCATGGGATCAGAAATTCAAATCCTGGAATCCTGGCAGTCACAACACCCAGCTGATCAAATAATAGGTCCTTAATCTCATCACTAGACCTTTCTGTGGGGCATTCACACACTGAATGGTATTCACATGCTGGCCAACTATAAGTTTCACTAAGATGATTCTGTTGGAGTCTCTGCATCTCAAAAACTTTCCCTATCCACTCTTCGGCCACAAATACTCTTACACCAGCAGTGCCTGTCATTTCCAGACCAGTAGACCTTGTACCTGGTGTCCTTGCACTTGATAGTGTGTCTGTTGCCACCATGATATAATGTCTCCTCAATATAGCAGACATCCACTTTCCTGGGAAACTTCACTTATTAACAAACTCTTCCTCTCAGAGTGTTTACACTGAGTGTTTCCACCCTGAATTTCCTAGGGTGCTTGCTTGATTCACCACAATGGCCTGACCCTGCCTCCCACACCTGACAGGAAGCCAAGCTGGAGACATTACCAATAAAGCTTTGATGTCTACTGGCACTGTCTCACTATTTTTGTGATCACCATAAAGATTTTGGAACATTTGTTTGTTTTTACGAGATCGCCTGTCCTAGCTGACATCAACTGTTCTTTAACAGCATCTGAGATATGCTTTGTCCTTATAAACAAAGTGGAGAAATTCACATGCCATTCAAACAGTAGATCTAAGTCTTGCAGACAAGAACAGACTATCTTCTTACTACCTGAAGTATAGAAAGCCCTAGCTAACCAGCTTACTTGAGTAAGCAAGTGCAACATGGGGATCACTTTCAGTGGTTGTTGTCGGCATCAACAATGTTAAGTACTTGTTTGGCTTTGTGTCTCCAACATCAAGGCTCTTAGATTACCCTAGAGAATGCCCTAGCAATCAATCTTTTTCTTGGCAACACATGTTCTCAGAAACATGACATCCATCTCATCACATACAAGTCAGGAAAGGTAGCCATGCAAATAGACCTCATCCTTTTCCATAGGACCATGCATCCATTTCTGTAGGACCATGTGCAAACTTACAGTCACAGATGTAAAAGTGACCTCTGGCCAGGAAGTAGCTCTGCAACATCTGCTTCTTCTATGCAAGATGAGGATTGATGTGCCACCAAAATCCCTCGCCTTAAAGTTTGGAAGCTTAAAGGCCCTTACAAGCAATAATTTCCAGGTCTTCAACTCACATGTGAGTGCGTCTGCAGTTGTAGCTGATGCTGCCACTGAGGATATCTGTAACAACATCAAGACTGGACTGTTCAAGACAACTGAGCTGTGAGGCACAACTCGGCCCAATCATTGGCACCTTGAAACCTGGTGGTGGAGTAAGCACCTGGAAAAGGCCCTAGCTGCAAAAGGGAAAGCTTTCAAGGCCTGGAAGACTGGTAAAGGCACTAGGGCCTCATAAAATGCAGCCAAATGCATTGCCAGACATGCAATGCACCATGTTCATTAAGAAGCCAACAAGAAGGCCTACGAGAATATTGACCCCAAGTCTTCAGAAGTCTACCGCCTTGCTAACCAGTTTAGGAGAGAACACTGTTGATGGTGGTGGCAAATCGGTGAAGAATGATGGAGGGGAGATGTCAATGAGCAAAGACTCAAAGCAGAAGGCCTGGTTAGAGCACTACCGTCAGCTTCTCAATGTTGAGTTTGACTGGGAAACAGACTACACGTCTGATGAACCACAAGTGGAAGGCCTGTCTGTCCCAAATCACCAGTTATATGGTTTTAAGAAAGCTATCTCTCAAATGAAGATGAGCAAAGCCCTGGACCCATCAGGCATAGTAGTGGAGATGATACAAACAGCCGATGACAAGGGCACCTCTAAGATCTGTGACCTTGCAGCTGCAATCAATTGCAATGGCAAGGTTCTCTCTTACTGGGAGCAGAGTTTCATTCTCTGCCTCTACAAAGGTAAGGGGATGCATGGAAAAAGGGGAAACTAACATGGTCTAAAGCTGACAAAGCAGGTCATGAAAGTCCTGGATAGGATTGTGGATCGCCTCAGACAGTTTATGTCAATCGACGATTCCCAGTTTGGCTTTGTCCCAGGCAGAGGCACAACAGATGCAATCTTTGTAGAAAAGCAGCTGCAAGAGAAGTATCTAGCAGCCAACAAGAGACTCTACATGGCTTTTGTAGATCTGGAAAAGGCGTTTGATGGAGTACCTCGAAAGATCATCTGGTGGGTGCTGAGAAAACTTGGTGTGGAGGAGTGGATTGTGTGACTGGTGCAGGGGATGTATGCCAATGAGTGGAGCCATGTCCATGTTGGTGAGGGGTACAGTGAAGAGTTAAGGTGAAGGTCAGTGTTCATCAAGATACGGTACTCAGCCTGCTGCGCTTCATCATTGTGCTTGAAGCCTTGTCATGCAAGTTCCACTCTGGGTTCCCAAGTGGACCTCTTTGCCGATGACCTTGGTATCATCGCTGAATCGTTTGAGGAATGTGTCAGGAGGCTCTTGACTTGGAAAGAGGCAATGGAGGAGAAAGCACTGAGTAAATGCAGAAAAGCCAAAGATCATGATCTGTGCACAGGCCTGGACACCCTGCAGAGTTCAGGCGAGTGTCCATGTGCAGTCTGTCGCACTGGAGTGGGCAGCAACGACATCTTCTGTAACAGCTGCAAGCACTGGGTGCACAAGATTGCAGAGGGCTCAAGCACTTGGCAAAGGACCCTGATTACAGATGTACACAGTGCCAGGGAACTGCACGCGGCTTGGACGGCAGACCACAGAGGAAAGTCCAAGACGAACCTATCAAGCTGGGGATGGTAGCTTCCTCTTGCTACCTAGCAGACATGCTCTCAGCAGCTGATGGCTGTGAACTTTCAATCACAACACGTGTGAAAACCACCTGGAAGAAGTTCAAGGAGCTGCTACAAGTTCTCTTCCCACCACCTCTCTTTCAAGACACAAGCCTAGTGTACAGCTCTTGTGTGCAGAGTGCAATGCTCCATGCCAATGAGACTTGGCCATTGACAAAGCCAAACCATCAACATCTGCAGCAAAATAACAGGGCAATGATCAGACAGATCTGCAAAGTCAAGCCGCAAGACATTGTCACCACCAAATCCAATTAGCTACTTGTGCGGCTTGGCATTGGGGATCTCGACCTCATTCTAAGGGAAAGGCTCAGATGGTATGGACATGTGGAACGCTCCAATGGTGCAGTCAAGACAGCCTTTGGCATACAGGTTGATGGAACGCATTATCTTGAGAGGCCCAAGATGACATGGCAGCTGCTGACAGAGAGGGATTGCAGAGAGTGGAAGCTCTGGGCTATCGACCCTCATGACAGACATACCTGGAGATCTTGTATGAGATCTACCATGCATGCAGCAAGCCAGCTACCTGGAAGGGGTCCCACTGATGTGGATGTTGCCCCTGTACCTGCATGTTAATCAAAAAACTGATGATGATGATGAGAAACATCACTGGTACATTGTAAAGATGTTGAATCACAGATTCAACAATGTCCTCCACAACATTGCTTTTCTGACATCTTTACAAGAACCAATCAGCTACTGCTTGAACAATGTATCATCATCAGATCATCTGATTTTTGATTAATGTGCAGGTACAGGGGCAACTTCCACATCCCCTTTCAGGTAGCTGGCTTCCTGCGCGCATTGCAGATCTCATACAAGATCTCCAGGTATGTCTATCATGAGAGCTTCCACTCTCTGCAATTCCTCTCCGTCATCTGCTTTTCATGTCATCTTGGGCCTCCCAGGCTCATGCTTTCAATCAACCTGTATGTCAAAGGCTCTCTTGACTGCACCATTGGAGCATTCCACATGTCCATACCAGCAGAGCCATTTCTCCTCCAGATAATCAATGCAAACCCGCACAAGTAACTCACTGGATCTGGTGGTGACAATGTCTTGCAGCTTGACATTGCAGATCTGTCTGATCATTGCCCTGTCAATTCGCTGCAGACATTGGAGGTTTGGCTTTGTCAATGGCCAAGTCTTACTGGCATGGAGCACTGCACTCTACACACAACACCTGTACACGTGGCCACATGTCTTGAAAGAGAGGTGGCAGGAAGAGAGAACTGGTAGCAACTCCTTGAACTTCTTCCAGGTGGTTTTCACATGTGTTGTGGTTCAAAGTTCACAGCCATCGGCTGCTGAGAGCATGTCTCCCAGGCAGTAAAAGGAAGCTACCACCTCCGTCTTGTCAGGTCCGACTTGGACTTCCCTATGTGGTCTGCTGTCCAAGAGGCATGCAGTTCCCTGGCACTGTATACATCTGTAATCAGGGTCCTTTGCCAAGCACTTGATCCCACTGCATTTCTTGTGCACCCAGTGCTTGCAGCCATTGCAGAAGATTCTATTCCTGCCCACTCCAGTGCGACAGACAGCACATGAAACTCATCTGAACACTGCAGGAGGTCCAGACCCGTACCACAAATAATGATCTTTGTCTTTCCTGCATTTACTCTGTCCTTTCTCCTCCATTGCTTCTTTCCAAGTCAAGAGCCTTCTGACACATTCCTCAAATGATTCAGCAATGATTACAAGGTCACTGGTATGAAGGTCCTCCCAGGGGACCCCAGAGCGGCACTTGCGTGGCAAGGCTTCAAGCACAATGATGAAGAGCAGCAGGCGGAGTACAGAGTCTTCGTAAACACCAACCTTCACTTCAAACTCTTCACTGTACCCCTCACAAATATGGACATGGCTCTACTCATTGGCATACATCCTCTGCACCAGTTGCACAATCCACACCAAGTTTTCTCAGCGCCCACCTGATGACCTTTCGAGGTACTCCATCAAAAGCCTTCTCCAGGTCTACAAAAGCCATGTAGAATCTCTTGTTGGTAGCTAGATACTCTCGCAGTTGCCTGACTACAAAGATTCAATCTGTTGTGCCTCTACCTGGGACAAAGCCAAACTGGGAATCGTCACCGTCTGATGAGGCAGTCCACAATCCTCTCCAGGACTTTCATGACCTGCTTTGTCAGCTTTAGACCACGTCAGTTTCCCCTTTTCCATGCATCCCCCTTACCCTTGTAGAGGCAGACAATGAAACTGCTCCCAGTCAGAGAGTACCTTGCCATGGCAAATGATTGCAGATGCGTGGTCACAGATCATAGAGGCGCCCAAGTCACCAGCTGCTCGTATTTTATCTCCACCACTATGCCTGATGGGCCCATTGCTTTCTCGTCTTCATCTGAGAGATAGCTTTCTTAAAACCATATCACTGGTGATTGGGATAGGCAGGCCTTCCACTGGTGGTTCATCGGACAGGTAGTCTGGGTCCCAGTCAAACTCAATATTTGGAAGCTTTTGGTAGTGCTCTAACCAGGCCTTCTACTTTGAGTCTTCGCTCATTGACATCTCCCCTGCATCATTCTTCACCAATTTGCCACCATCAACATCAGTGTTCTCTCCTCTAAACTGATTAGCAAGGCGGTAGACTTCTGAAGACTTCGGGTCAATATTCTCGTAGGCCTTCTTGTTGGCTTCTTGATGAGCAAGATGCATTGCATGTCTGGAAATGCATTTGGCTGCATCGTATGATGCCCTAGTGCCTTTATCAGTCTTCCAGGCCTTGAAAGTTTTCCCCTAGGCAGCAATGGCCTTTTCCACATGCTGATTCCACTACCAGGTTTCAAGACGCCAATGATTGGGCCGAGTTGTGCCACACACCTCAGTTGTCTTGAGCAGGCCAGTCTTGATTTAATTCCAGATATCCTCAGTGGCAGCATCAGCTACACCTGCAGACGCACTCACATGTGAGTTGAAGACCTCCTGGAAATAATTGCTCATGAGGGTCTTTAAGCATCCAAACTTCAAGGCGAGGAGTGAACTTGTGCTTGGATTTTGCAGGCACATCAATCCTCATATCGCATACAACAAGCTGATGTTGCAGGGTTATTTCCTCACCAGGGATCACTTTTACATCTGTGACTTTGTTTGATTTGGGCTTAACGTCGCTTTCAACCTTTTTCAGTCATATGGCGACGGTGTCTGGATCACTTTTAGAGTGCTGCCTCACTGAAATATCACGCCCCAGACACTTTGACATGATATTCCACCCAGTCACATTATACTGACACTGAGCTGACCAGTTCTAGCTCTACTTTCTTAATGCTGAGCGCCAAGCGAAAGAGCAGCTAGTACCATTTTTAAAGTCTTTGGTATGATCCTGCCGGGGATCGAACCTGCAACCTCCCGGTCACAAAGCGGACGCTCTACCACTGAGCCACTGTGCCGGTTTTACATCTGTGACAAGTTAGCGCATGGTTCTACAGAAAAGGATGAAGTCTATCTGTGTGGCTACCTTTCCCGACTTGTACGTAATGAGATGGCTGTCACGTTTCTTGGACCATGTGTTCCCAAGAAGCAGGTTGAATGCTAGGACACACTCTAGGGTTCTATCACCCTCAACATCTGGTTCCGGCCTGCCATACCCCAGACCACCATGCACTTCCCTATATCCAGTGCCTGCACGTCCTACATGGCCATTCCAATCTCCACATGGATCAGAAATTCAGATCCTGAGATCCTGGCAGTCACAGTACTCAGCTGATCAAAGAACAGGTCCTTAACCCAATCACTAGACCACTCTGTTGGGCATTCACACACAGAATGGAAACCACATGGTGGCCAACTATAAATTTCACTAAGATGATTCTGTTGGAAACTCTGCACCTCAAACACTTTCTCTATCCACTCTTCGGCCACAAACACTCCTACACCAACAGTGTCTTAGTCATTTCTAGGCCAGTAGAGCTTGTACCTGGTGCCCTTGATTGTGCAGCAGATGCCACCACGGAATATGGTCTCCTGAATACAGCAGACATCTACTTTCCTGCGGGATAGTGCTTCCACTACCTTACAAGCTTTTCCTCTCAGTGTTTACATTGAGTGTTCCTGAATTTGCTCGGGTGCTTTCTTGATTCACCACAATGGCCGGACCCTGCCTCCCACACCTGACAGGAGGCCAAGCTGGAGACATTACCAATGGAATTTTGATGTCTTGGCACCTCCTAACTCAGATTCTATTGTTGTGATCACACTAAAGATTTTGGAACATTTGTTTGTTTTTCCAAGATCTCCTGTCCTACCTGACATCCCAACTCAGTTATTGAATGGCATCTGAGCATGCATGCTGTTCCCGCACACAGGCAATGTGCTTTGCTGTTGTCCTTATGAAGAAAGGGGAGAAATTCTTATGCCATTCAGACAGTAGATCTAAGTCTTGCAAACAAGAACAGAATACCTTCTTACTACCTGAAGTACAGAAAGCCCCGGCTAACCAGCTTACTTGAGTAAGCAAGTGCGACATGGGGACCACTTTCAGTGGTGGTTGTTGGCATCAACAATGTTAAGTACATGTGTACGACTGTGTCTCAAACACCAAGGCTTCTAGGTTAATGAATCTACATACAAATATCTGCCATGATGCATCCTGCCCACTGCTACCAAACATTACTGGTCCAGACCTTTTCACTCTTGGGCAAACAATGTTTAGTCTGTGCATTTAGCTCCATTTCTTGAACACCACCAGCAGTTGCAACATAGCCAATCAGCAAATTTCTTGTTCGAGTAGTTGATCAAGAGCACTAGGATTAACTGGTCTGTGCATTTAGCTCCATTTCTTGAACACCACCAGCAGTTGCAACATAGCCATTCAGCAAATTTCTTGTTCGAGTAGTTGATCAAGAGCATTAGGATTAACTGGTTATAGAAGGCTCACTGTACTTTAGGTAGTAAGTAGACGAGTTTACCAGGATCTTCCTGTTTAGCTAGTTAGCCAAGGCTTATTGTATTTCAGAAAGTAAGAATGTAGGCCAACACACGGTGAAGATATTGAATCACAATGTCTTCTGCAACATTGCTTTTCTGACATCTTTGGTAAGACATAAACAATATGTTGAATGAACTCTATGAATTAGTGGAAGAAATTCATACGCCATTCTGACACTAGGTCTAAGTCTTGCAGACAAGAACAGACTACCTTCTTACTACATGAAGTAGAGAAAGCCCTGGTTAACCAGCTAAACTTAAAGCTTTGGCAAAACTATCCTACATCCTTACTTTCTGAGATATACTAAGCCTTGACTAACCAGCTAAATAGGAAGACCTGTAAACTTGCTTACTTACCTGAAGTACAGCGAGTCTTCCTTAACCAATTAATCCTACTGCTCTAGATCAACTACTCAAACAAGAAACTCACTGAATGGCTATGTCTGGACTGCTGATGGTGTTCAAGAAATGGGGCTGAAGGCACAGACAAACCACTGTTCAGCCAAGCACGAAAAGTAGGTCTAGGTCAGTAACAGTTGATAGCAGTGATCAAAGCGCATCACGGCGGATATGTGTATGATGTTTCATTAGCCTAGAAGTCATCGTGTTTGAGAAATGGAGCTAAATGCAAAGACTTAACATTGTTGATGCAGACATCTCCCCTGCATCATTCTTCACCGATTTGCCACCACCAACAACAGTGTTCTCTCCTCTAAACTGGTTAGCAAGGCGGTAGACTTCTGAAGATTTGGGCTCAATATTCACGTAGGCCTTCTTGTTGGCTTCTTGATGAGCATGGTGCAAAGCACGTCTGGAAATGCATTTGGCTGCATTGTATGATGCCCTAGTGCCTTCACCAGTCTTCCAGGCCTTGAAATCTTTCCCCTAGGCAGCAATGGCCTTTTCCACATGCTCATTCCACAACAAGGTTTCACGATGCCAGTGATTGGGCCGAGTTGTGCCACACACCTCAGTTGTCTTGAGCAGGCCAGTCTTGTTGTTCCAGATATCCTCAGTGGCACCATCACTACACCAGCAGACGCACTTACATGCGAGTTGAAGACCTCCTGGAAATAATTGCTCATGATGGTCTTTAAGCTTCCAACCTTAAGGCAAGGGATGAACTTGAGCTTGGATTTTGGTGGCACATCAATCCTCATATCGCATACAAGAAGCTGATGGTGCAGGGTTATTTCCTCACCAGGGATCACTTTTACATCTGTGACAAGTTTGTGCCTGGTCCGTTGGAAAAGGGTGAAATCTATCCGCATGGATACCTTTCCCGACTTGTACGTGATGAGATGGCTGTCATGTTTCTTGGAACGTGTTCCCAAGAAGCAGGTTGAATGCTAGGACACACTCTAGGGTTCTATCACCCTCAACATCTGGTTCTGGCCTGCTGTATCCCATATCACCATGCTCTTCCCTATATCCAGTGCCTGCATGACCTACATGGCCATTCCAATCTCCTCATGGCATCAGAAATTCAGATCCTGGGATCCTGGCATTCACAGCACCCAGCCGATCAAAGAATACGTCCTTAACCACATCACTAGACCACTCTGTGGAGCATTCACACACAGAATAGTATCCACATGTTGGCCAACTGTAAGTTTCACTAAGATGATTCTGTCGGAGACTCTGCACATCAAAAACTCTAAGATCTGTGACCTTGCAGCTGCAATCAATTGCAATGGCAAGGTACTCTATTACTGGAAGCCGAGTTTCATTGTCTGCCTCTACAAGGGTTAGGGGGATGCGTGGAAAAAGGGAGAGTCACGTGTTCTAAAGCTGACAAAGCAGGTCATGAAAGTGTTGGATAGGATTATGGTCCGCCTCAGACAGTGTCAATTGACGATTCCCAGTTTGGCTTTGTCCCAGGCAGAGGCACAACAGATGCAATTTTTGTAGAAAAGCAGCTGCAAGAGAAGTATCTAGCCAACAAGAAACACTACATAGCTTCTTGTAGATCTGGAGAAGGCGTTTGATGGAGTACCTCAAAAGGTCATCAGGTGGGCGTTGAGAAAAACTTGGTGTGGAGGAGTGGATTGTGCGACTGGTGCAGGGGATGAATGCCAATGAGCGGAGCCATGTCCGTGTTGGTGAGGGATACAGTGAAGAGTTAAGGTGAAGGTCAGTGTTCATCAAGACACGGTACTCAGCCTGCTGCGCTTCAACATTGTGCTTGAAGCCTTGTCATGCAAGTTCCGCTCTGGGTTCCCCTGAGTGGACCTCTTTGCCGTTGACCTTGGTATCATAACTGTATCGCTTGAGGAATGTGACGGGAGGCTCTTGACTTGGAAAGAGGCAATGGAGGAGAAAGGACTGAGTAAATGCAGGAAATACAAAGATCATGATCTGTGGTACAGGCCTGGACCCCCTGCAGAGTTCAGGAGAGTTTCCATGTGCAGTCTGTCGCACTGGAATGGGCAGCAACATCATCTTCTGAAACAGTTGCAAGCACTGGGTGCACAAGATTGCAGAGAGCTCAAGCACTTGGCAAAGGACCCTGATTACAGATGTACACAGTGCCAGAGAACTGCACGCAGCTTGAATGGCAGACCACAGAGGAAAGTCCAAGACGAACCTATCAAGCTGGGGACAGTAGCTTCCTCTTGCTACCTAGGAGACATGCTCTCAGCAGCTGATGGCTGTGAACTTTCAATCACAACACGTGTGAAAACCGCCTGGAAGAAGTTCAAGGAGCTGCTACCAGTTCTCTCTTCCTGCCACCTCTCTTTCAAGACATGTGGCCATGTGTACAAGTGTTGCTTGTAGATAGCAATGCTCCATGCCAGTAAGACGTGGCCATTGACAAAGCCAAATCTCCAATGTCTGCAGCAAATTGACAGGGCAATGATCAGACAGATCTGCAATGTCAAGCCGCAAGACATTGTCACCACCAGAACCAGTGAGCTACTTGTGCGGGTTTCCATTGAGTAACTGGACCTCATTCTGAAGGAAAAAAGGCTCAGCTGGTATGGATATGTGGAACGTTCCAATGGTGCAGTCAAGAGAGCCTTTGACATACAGGTTGATGGAAAGCATGGGCCTGGGAGGCCCAAGATAACATAGAAGCAGATGACAGAGAGGGATTGCAGAGAGTGGAAGCTCTGGGCTATCTACCCTCATGACAGACATACCTGAAGATCTTGTATGAGATCAACCATGCATGCAACAATCCAGCTACCTGGAAGGGGTCCCACTGATGTGGATGTTGCCCCTGTGCCTGCATGTTAATCAAAAATCTGATGATGCTGATGATGATGATGAGCAACATCACTGGTACATTGTAAAGATGTTGGATCACAATGTCCTCCACAACATTGCTTTTCTGACATCTTTACAAGAACTAAACTGGTACTGCTTGAACAATGTATCATTATCAGATCATCATATTTTTGATTAATGTGCAGGTACAGGGGCAATATCCACATCCCCTTCCAGGTAGTTGGCTTGTTGCACACATGGCAGATCTCATACAAGATCTGCTTCCATGTCATCTTGGGCCTCCCAGGCCCATGCTTTCCATCAACCTGTATGTCAAAGGCTCTCTTGACTGCACCACTGGAGGGTTCCACATGTCCATACCAGCGGAGCCTTTTCGCATTCAGAATGAGGTCCAGATACTCAATGCAAACACGCACAAGTAGCTCACTGGACCTGGTAATGAGGACATCTTGTGGCTTGAAATTGCAGATCTGTCTGATCATTGCCCTGTCAATTCGCTGTAAACATTGGAGGCTTGGCTTTGTCAATGGCCAAGTCTTACTGGCATGGAGCATTGTGCTCTACACACAACACCTGTACACATGGCCACGTGTCTTGAAAGAGAGGGGGGTGGAAGAAAGAACTGGTAGCAACTCCTTGAACTTCTTCCAGGTGATTTTCACATGTTGTGGTTGAAAGTTCACAGCCGTCGGCTGCTGAGAGCATGTCTCCTAGGTAGCAAAAGGAAACTACCACTTCCAGCTTGTCAGGTCCAACTTGGACTTCCCTATGTGGTCTGCTGTCCAAGGGGCGTGCAGTTCCCTGGCACTGTGTACATCTGTAATCAGTGTCCTTTGTCACTTGATCCCACTGCATTTCTTGTGCACCCAGTGCTTGCAGCCACTGCAGAAGATTCTATTCCTCCCCACTCCAGTGTGACAGACAGCACATGAAACTCGTCTGAACCCTGCAGGAGGTCCAGGCCCGTACCACAGATCATGATCTTTGTCTTTCCTGCATTTACTTTCCTTTCTACTCCATTCCTTCTTTCCAAGTCAAGATCTTCCTAACACATTCCTCGAGCGATTCAGCGATGATAACAAGGTCATTGTTATAAAGGTCCCCCCAGGGGACCCCAGTGTAGAACTCACATGGCAAGGCTTCAAGCACAATGATGAAGAGCAGCAGGTTGAGTACCGAGTCTTGGTGAACACTGACCTTAACTTCAAACTCTTCACTGTACCCCTCACAAACAAGGACATAGCTCTGCTCATTGGCATACATCCCCTGCACCAGTCGCACAATCCACACAAAGTTTTCTCAGCCCCCACCTTATGACCTTTCGAGGCACTCCATCAAAAGCCTTCTGCAGGTCTACAAAAGCCATGTAGTCTCTTGTTGGCAGCTAGATACTCTCACAGCTGCCTGACTACAAAGATTGCATCTACAAAGTTGTGCCTCCTCCAGGGACAAAGCCAAACTGGGAATCGTCGATTGACACAAACCGTCTGATGAGGCAGTCCACAATCCTCTCCTGAACTTTCATGACCTGCTTTGTCAGCTTTAGACCACGTTAGTTTCCCCTTTTCCATGCATCCCCCTTACCCTTGTAGAAGCAGACAATAAAACTGCTCTGTGTCAGAGAGTTCCCTGCCATCGCAAATGATTGCAGCTATGTGGTCACAGATCATGGAGGCGCCCATGTTACAGCTGCTCATATTATCTCCACCACTATGCCTGATGGGCCCTGTGCTTTCTTGTCTTCATCTGAGAGATAGCTTTCTTAAAACAGTATCACTGGTGATTGGGATAGGTGGGCCTTCCACTGGTGGTTCATCAGACAGGTAGTCTGGGTCCCAGTCAAACTCAACATTGAGAAGCTTTCGGTAGTGCTCTAATCAGGCCTTCTACTTTTGAGTCTTCACTCACTGACATCTCCCCTGCATCATTCTTCACTGATTTGCCACCAACAACATCAGTTTTGTCTCCAGTAAACTAGTTAGCAGGGCGGTAGACTTCTGAAGACTTGGGATCAATATTCTCGTAGGGCTTCTTGTTGGCTTCTTGATGAGCATGGTGCAATGCATGTCTAGAAATGCATTTGGCTGCATTGTATGATGCCCTAGTGCCTTTACCAGTCTTCCAGTCCTTGAAAGCTTTCCCCTTGGCAGCAATGGCCTTTTCCACATGCTCATTCCACCACCAGGTTTCATGACACCAATGATTGGACGAAGTTGTGCCACACACCTCACTTGTGTTGAGCAGGCCAGTCTTTATGTTATTCCAAATATCCTCAGTGGCAACATCAGCTACACCTGCAGACCCACTTACATGCGAGCTGAAGACCTGGAAATAATTGCTCATGATGGTCTTTAAGCTTCCAAACTTTAAGGCGAGGGATGAACTTGCGCTTGTATTTTGGTGGCACATCAATCCTCATATCGCTTACAAGAAGCTGATGTTGCAGGGTTTCTTCCTTGCCAGGGATCACTTTTACATCTGTGACAAGTTTGTGCATGGTCCTATCGAAAAGGATGAGGTCTATCTGCATGGCTAACTTTCCCGACTTGTACGTGATGAGATGGCTGTCACGTTTCTTGGAACATGTGTTCCCAAGAATCAAGTTGAATGCTAGGACACACTCTAAGGTTCTATCACCCTCAACATCTGGTTCTGGCCTGCTGTATCCCATATCACCATGCTCTTCCCTATATCCAGTGCCTGCATGACCTACATGGCCATTCCAATCTCCTCATGGCATCAGAAATTCAGATCCTGGGATCCTGGCATTCACAGCACCCAGCCGATCAAAGAATACGTCCTTAACCACATCACTAGAACACTCTGTGGAGCATTCACACACAATAGTATCCACATGTTGGCCAACTGTAAGTTTCACTAAGATGATTCTGTCGGAGACTCTGCACATCAAAAACTCTAAGATCTGTGACCTTGCAGCTGCAATCAATTGCAATGGCAAGGTACTCTATTACTGGAAGCCGCGTTTCATTGTCTGCCTCTACAAGGGTAAGGGGGATGCATGGAAAAAGGGAGAGTCACATGTTCTAAAGCTGACAAAGCAGGTCATGAAAGTGCTGGATAGGATTATGGTCCGCCTCAGACAGTTGGTGTCAATTGACGATTCCCAGTTTGGCTTTGTCCCAGGCAGAGGCACAACAGATGCAGTTTTTGTAGAAAAGCAGCTGCAAGAGAAGTATCTAGCCAACAAGAGACACTACATAGCTTTTTGTAGACCTGGAGAAGGCGTTTGATGGAGTACCTTAAAAGGTCATCAGGTGGGCGCTGAGAAAACTTGGTGTGGAGGAGTGGATTGTGCGACTGGTGCAGGGGATGAATGCCAATGAGCGGAGCCATGTCCGTGTTGGTGAGGGGTACAGTGAAGAGTTAAGGTGAAGGTCAGTGTTCATCAAGACACGGTATTCAGCCCGCTGCGCTTCATCATTGTGCTTGAAGCCTTGTCATGCAAGTTCCGCTCTGGGTTCCCCTGAGTGGACCTCTTTGCCGTTGACCTTGGTATCATCACTGTATCGCTTGAGGAATGTGACGGGAGGCTCTTGACTTGGAAAGAGGCAATGGAGGAGAAAGGACTGAGTAAATGCAGGAAATACAAAGATCATGATCTGTGGTACAGGCCTGGACCCCCTGCAGAGTTCAGGAGAGTTTCCATGTGCAGTCTGTTGCACTGGAATGGGCAGTAACATCATCTTCTGAAACAGTTGCAAGCACTGGGTGCACAAGATTGCAGAGAGCTCAAGCGCAAGGACCCTGATTACAGATGTACACGGTGCCAGGGAACTGCATGAAGCTTGAACGGCAGACCACAGAGGAAAGTCCAAGACGAACCTATCAAGCTGGGGACAGTAGCTTCCTCTTGCTACCTAGGAGACATGCTCTCAGCAGCTGATGGCTGTGAACTTTCAATCACAACACGTGTGAAAACCGCCTGGCAGAAGTTCAAGGAGCTGCTACCAGTTCTCTCTTCCTGCCACCTCTCTTTCAAGACATGTGGCCATGTGTACAAATGTTGCGTGTAGAGAGCAATGCTCCATGCCAGTAAGACGTGGCCATTGACAAAGCCAAATCTCCAATGTCTGCAGCAAATTGACAGGGCAATGATCAGACAGATCTGCAATGTCAAGCCGCAAGACATTGTCACCACCAGAACCAGTGAGCTACTTGGGCGGGTTTCCATTGAGTAACTGGACCTCATTCTGAAGGAAAAAAGGCTCAGCTGGTATGGACATGTGGAACGTTCCAATGGTGCAGTCAAGAGAGCCTTTGACATATAGTTTGATGGCCTCCCAGGCCCATGCTTTCCATCAACCTGTATGTCAAAGGCTCTCTTGACTGCACCACTGGAGGGTTCCACATGTCCATACCAGCGGAGCCTTATTGCATTCAGAATGAGGTCCAGATACTCAATTCAAACACGCACAAGTAGCTCACTGGACCTGGTGGTGAGAACATCTTGTGGCTTGACATTGCAGATCTGTCTGATCATTGTCCTGTCAATTCGCTGTAAACACTGGAGGCTTGGCTTTGTCAATGGCCGTCTTACTGGCATGGAGCATTGCGCTCTACACACAACACCTGTACACATGGCCACGTGTCTTGAAAGAGAGGGGGGTGGAAGAAAGAACCGGTAGCAACTCCTTGAACTTCTTCCAGGTGATTTTCACGTGTTGTGGTTTAAAGTTCACAGCCGTGTTGTGGTTTAAAGTTCACAGCCGTCGGCTGCTGAGAGCATGTCTCCTAGGTAGCAAAAGGAAACTACCACTTCCAGCTTGTCAGGTCCAACTTGGACTTCCCTATGTGGTTTGCTGTCCAAGGGGTGTGCAGTTCCCTGGCACTGTGTACATCTGTAATCAGTGTCCTTTGTCACTTGATCCCACTGCATTTCTTGTGCACCCAGTGCTTGCAGCCACTGCAGAAGATTCTATTCCTCCCCACTCCAGTGCGACAGACAGCACATGAAACTCGTCTGAACTCTGCAGGAGGTCCAGGCCCGTACCACAGATCATGATCTTTGTCTTTCCTGCATTTACTTTCCTTTTTAATCCATTCCTTCATCTTCCTGACACATTCCACGAGCGATTCAGCGATGATAATAAGGTCATTGGTATAAAGGTCCCCCCAGGGGACCCCAGTGTAGAACTCACATGGCAAGGCTTCAAGCACAATGATGAAGAGCAGCAGGCTGAGTACCGAGTCTTGGTGAACACTGACCTTAACTTCAAACTCTTCACTGTACCCCTCACAAACACGGACATAGCTCTGCTCATTGGCATACATCCCCTGCACCAGTCGCACAATCCACACAAAGTTTTCTCAGCCCCAACCTTATGACCTTTCGAGGCACTCCATCAAAAGCCTTCTGCAGGTCTACAAAAGCCATGTAGTCTCTTGTTGGCAGCTAGATACTCTCACAGCTGCCTGACTACAAAGATTGCATCTACAAAGTTGTGCCTCCTACAGGGACAAAACCAAACTGGGAATCGTCGATTGACACAAACCGTCTGATGAGGCAGTCCACAATCCTCTCCTGAACTTTCATGACCTGCTTTGTCAGCTTTAGACCACGTTAGTTTCCCCTTTTCCATGCATCCCCCTTACCCTTGTAGAGGCAGACAATAAAACTGCTCTGTGTCAGAGAGTACCCTGCCATCGCAAATGATTGCAGCTATGTGGTCACAGATCATGGAGGCGCCCATGTTACAGCTGCTCATATTATCTCCACCACTATGCCTGATGGGCCCTGTGCTTTCTTGTCTTCATCTGAGAGATAGCTTTCTTAAAACAATATCACTGGTGATTGGGATAGGCGGGCCTTCCACTGGTGGTTCATCGGACAGGTAGTCTGGGTCCCAGTCAAACTCAACATTGAGAAGCTTTCGGTAGTGCTCTAATCAGGCCTTCTACTTTTGAGTCTTCGCTGACTGACATCTCCCCTGCATCATTCTTCACTGATTTGCCACCAACGACATCAGTTTTGTCTCCAGTAAACTAGTTAGCAGGGCAGTAGACTTCTGAAAACTTGGGATCAATATTCTCGTAGGGCTTTTTGTTGGCTTCTTGATGAGCATGGTGCAATGCATGTCTAGAAATGCATTTGGCTGCACTGTATGATGCCCTAGTGCCTTTACCAGTCTTCCAGTCCTTGAAAGCTTTCCCCTTGGCAGCAATGGCCTTTTCCACATGCTCATTCCACCACCAGGTTTCATGACGCCAATGATTGGACGCAGTTGTGCCACACACCTCACTTGTATTGAGAGGCCAGTCTTTATGTTATTCCAAATATCCTCAGTGGCAACATCAGCTACACCTGCAGACCCACTTACATGCGAGC
Source organism: Anodontia alba (assembly GCA_964016985.1). NCBI lineage: Eukaryota > Metazoa > Mollusca > Bivalvia > Lucinida > Lucinidae > Anodontia > Anodontia alba. The sequence goes on along the minus strand of OZ024830.1, from coordinate 66,131,117 downwards.
TGAAGACCTGGAAATAATTGCTCATGATGGTCTTTAAGCTTCCAAACTTTAAGGCGAGGGATGAACTTGCCCTTGTATTTTGGTGGCACATCAAGCCTCATATCGCTTACAAAAAGCTGATGTTGCAGGGTTTCTTCCTTGCCAGGGATCACTTTTACATCTGTGACAAGTTTGTGCATGGTCCTATCAAAAAGGATGAGGTCTATCTCCATGGCTAACTTTCCCGACTTGTGCGTGATGAGATGGCTGTCATGTTTCTTGGAACACGTGTTCCCAAGAATCAAGTTGAATGCTAGGACACACTCTAGGGTTCTATCACCCTCAACATCTGGTTCTGGCCTGCTGTATCCCATATCACCATGCTCTTCCCTATATCCAGTGCCTGCACGACCTACATGGCCATTACAATCTCCTCATGGCATCAGAAATTCAGATCCTGGGATCCTGGCATTCACAGCACCCAGCCGATCAAAGAATAGGTCCTTAACCACATCACTAGACCACTCTGTGGAGCATTCACACACAGAATAGTATCCACATGTTGGCCAACTGTAAGTTTCACTAAGATGATTCTGTCGGAGACTCTGCACATCAAAAACTCTAAGATCTGTGACCTTGCAGCTGCAATGAATTGCAATGGCAAGGTACTCTCTTACTGGAAGCAGAGTTTCTTTGTCTGCCTCTACAAGGGTAAGGGGGATGCATGGAAAAAGGGAGAGTCATGTGTTCTAAAGCTGACAAAGCAGGTCATGAAAGTCCTGGATAGGATTATGGTCCGCCTCAGACAGTTGGTGTCAATTGACGATTCCCAGTTTGGCTTTGTCCCAGGCAGAGGCACAACACATGCAATTTTTGTAGAAAAGCAGCTGCAAGAGAAGTATCTAGCCAACAAGAGACACTACATAGCTTTTTGTAGACTTGGAGAAGGCGTTTGATGGAGTACCTCAAAAGGTCATCAGGTGGGCGCTGAGAAAACTTGTTGTGGAGGAGTGGATTGTGCGACTGGTGCAGGGGATGAATGCCAATGAGCGGAGCCATGTCCGTGTTGGTGAGGGGTACAGTGAAGAGTTAAGGTGAAGGTCAGTGTTCATCAAGACACGGTACTCAGCCTGCTGCGCTTCATCATTGTGCTTGAAGCCTTGTCATACAAGTTCCGCTCTGCGTTCCCCTGAGTGGACCTCTTTGCCGTTGACCTTGGTATCAGGAATGTGACGGGAGACTCTTGACTTGGAAAGAGGCAATGGAGGAGAAAGGACTGAGTAAATGCAGGAAATACAAAGATCATGATCTGTGGTACAGGCCTGGACCCCCTGCAGAGTTCAGGAGAGTTTCCATGTGCAGTCTGTCGCACTGGAATGGGCAGCAACATCATCTTCTGAAACAGTTGCAAGCACTGGGTGCACAAGATTGCAGAGAGCTCAAGCGCAAGTACCCTGATTACAGATGTACAAAGTGCCAGGGAATTGCAGGCAGCTTGAACGGCAGACCACAGAGGAAAGTCCAAGACGAATCTATCAAGCTGGGGACAGTAGCTTTCTCTTGCTACCTAGGAGACATGCTCTCAGCAGCTGATGGCTGTGAACTTTCAATCACAACACGTGTGAAAACCGCCTGGAAGAAGTTCAAGGAGCTGCTACCAGTTCTCTCTTCCTGCCACCTCTCTTTCAAGACATGTGGCCATGTGTACAAGTGTTGCGTGTAGAGAGCAATGCTCCATGCCAGTAAGACGTGGCCATTGACAAAGCCAAATCTCCAATGTCTGCAGCAAATTGACAGGGCAATGATCAGACAGATCTGCAATGTCAAGCCGCAAGACATTGTCACCACCAGAACCAGTGAGCTACTTGTGCAAGATTCCATTGAGTAACTGGACCTCATTCTGAAGGAAAAAAGGCTCAGCTGGTATGGACATGTGGAACGTTCCAATGGTGCAGTCAAGAGAGCCTTTGACATATAGGTTGATGGCCTCCGTCCATGCTTTCCATCAACCTGTATGTCAAAGGCTCTTTTGACTGCACCACTGGAGGGTTCCACATGTCCATACCAGCGGAGCCTTTTCGCATTCAGAATGAGGTCCAGATACTCAATGCAAACACGCACAAGTAGCTCACTGGACCTGGTAGTGAGAACATCTTGTGGCTTGACATTGCAGATCTGTCTGATCATTGCCCTGTCAATTCGCTGTAAACATTGGAGGCTTGGCTTTGTCAATGGCCAAGTCTTACTGGCATGGAGCATTGCGCTCTACACACAACACCTGTACACATGGCCACGTGTCTTGAAAGAGAGGGGGGTGGAAGAAAGAACCGGTAGCAACTCCTTGAACTTCTTCCAGGTGATTTTCACGTGTTGTGGTTTTAAAGTTCACAGCCGTCGGCTGCTGAGAGCATGTCTCCTAGGTAGCAAAAGGAAACTACCACTTCCAGCTTGTCAGGTCCAACTTGGACTTCCCTATGTGGTTTGCTGTCCAAGGGGTGTGCAGTTCCCTGGCACTGTGTACATCTGTAATCAGTGTCCTTTGTCACTTGATCCCACTGCATTTCTTGTGCACCCAGTGCTTGCAGCCACTGCAGAAGATTCTATTCCTCCCCACTCCAGTGCGACAGACAGCACATGAAACTCGTCTGAACTCTGCAGGAGGTCCAGGCCCGTACCACAGATCATGATCTTTGTCTTTCCTGCATTTACTTTCCTTTCTACTCCATTCCTTCTTTCCAAGTCAAGATCTTCCTGACACATTCCTCGAGCGATTCAGAGATGATAACAAGGTCATTGGTATAAAGGTCCCCCCAGGGGACCCCAGTGTAGAACTCACATGGCAAGGCTTCAAGCACAATGATGAAGAGCAGCAGGCTGAGTACCGAGTCTTGGTGAACACTGACCTTAACTTCAAACTCTTCACTGTACCCCTCACAAACACGGACATAGCTCTGCTCATTGGCATACATCCCCTGCACCAGTTGCACAATCCACACAAAGTTTTCTCAGCCCCAACCTTATGACCTTTCGAGGCCCCAACCTTATGACCTTTCGAGGCACTCCATCAAAAGCCTTCTGCAGGTCTACAAAAGCCATGTAGTCTCTTGTTGGCAGCTAGATACTCTCACAGCTGCCTGACTACAAAGATTGCATCTACAAAGTTGTGCCTCCTACAGGGACAAAGCCAAACGGGGAATCGTCGATTGACACAAACCGTCTGATGAGGCTGTCCACAATCCTCTCCTGAACTTTCATGACCTGCTTTGTCAGCTTTAGACCACGTTAGTTTCCCCTTTTCCATGCATCCCCCTTACCCTTGTAGAGGCAGAAAATAAAACTGCTCTGTGTCAGAGAGTACCCTGCCATCGCAAATGATTGCAGCTATGTGGACACAGATCATGGAGGCGCCCATGTCACCGGCTGCTCATATTATCTCCACCACTATGCCTGATGGGCCCTGTGCTTTCTCGTCTTCATCTAAGAGATAGCTTTCTTAAAACAATATCACTGGTGATTGGGATAGGCGGGCCTTCCACTGGTGGTTCATCGGACAGGTAGTCTGGGTCCCAGTCAAACTCAACATTGAGAAGCTTTCGGTAGTGCTCTAATCAGGCCTTCTACTTTTGAGTCTTCGCTCACTGACATCTCCCCTGCATCATTCTTCACTGATTTGCCACAAACAACATCAGTTTTGTCTCCAGTAAACTAGTTAGCAGGGCGGTAGACTTCTGAAGACTTGGGATCAATATTCTCGTAGGGCTTCTTGATGAGCATGGTGCAATGCATGTCTAGAAATGCATTTGGCTGCATTGTATGATGCCCTAGTGCCTCTACCAGTCTTCCAGTCTTTGAAAGCTTTCCCCTTGGTAACAATGGCCTTTTCCACATGCTCATTCCACCACCAGGTTTCATGACGCCAATGATTGGACGGAGTTGTGCCACTCACCTCACTTGTGTTGAGCAAGCCAGTCTTTATGTTATTCCAAATATCCTCAGTGGCAACATCAGGTACACCTGCAGACCCACTTACAGGCGAGTTGAAGACCTCCTGTAATAATTGCTCATGATGGTCTTTAAGCTTCAAACATTAAGGCAAGGGATGAACTTGAGCTTGAATTTTGGTGGCACATCAATCCTCATATCGCTTACAAGAAGCTGATGTTGCAGGGTTTCTTCCTTGCCAGGGATCACTTTTACATCTGTGACAAGTTTGTGCATGGTCCTATCGAAAAGGATGAGGTCTATCTGCATGGCTAACTTTCCCGACTTGTACGTGATGAGATGGCTGTCACGTTTCTTGGAACACGTGTTCCCAAGAATTAAGTTGAATGCTAGAGTATACTCTAGGGTTCTATCACCCTCAACATCTGGTTCTGGCCTGGTTCCCATCCCACCATGCACTTCTCTATATCCAGTGCCTTCACGACCTACATCGCCATTCCAATATCCCCATGGGATGAGAAATTCGAATCCTGGGATCCTGGCAGTCACAGCACCCAGCTGATCAAAGAATAGGCCCTTAACCTCACCACTAGACCACTCACACACAGAATGGTATCCACATGTTGGCCAACTATAAGTTTCACTAAGATGATTCTGTTGGAGACTCTGCACCTCAAAAATTTTCCCTATCCACTCTTCGGCCACAAATACTCCTAAACCAGCAGTGCCTTTGTCATTTCAAGACAAGCAGATCTTGTACCTGGTGTCCTTGCCCTTGATAGTGCCTCCATGATACAATGTCTCAATACAGCAGACATCCACTTTCCTGTGGGATTGTGTTTCCACAACCTCACAAACTCTTCCTCTCAGAGTGTTTGCATTGAGTGTTCCCACCCTCCATTTCCTCGGGCACTTGCTGCATTCACCACAATGGCCTGACCCTGCCTCCCACACCTGACAGGAAGCCAAGCTGGAGACATTACCAATGGAGTTTTGATGTCTGTTGGCACAGCCTAACTATTTTTGTGATCAAAATAAAGATTTTGGAACATCTGTTTGTTTTTACGAGATTGTCTGTCCTAGCTGACATCCAACTCAGTTCTTTAACAGCATCTAAGAATTGCCTTGTCCTTATAAACAAAGCAGAGAAATTCATATGCCATTCAAACAGTAGATCTACGTCTTGCAGACAAGAACAGACTACCTTCTTACTACCTGAAGTATAGAAAGCCCTGGCTAACAAGCTTACTTCAGTAAGCAAGTGTCACATGGGGATCCCTTTCAGTGGTTGTTGTCGGCATCAACAATGTTAAGTACATGTGTTTAGCTCTGTGTCTCAAACATCAAGGCTCCTAGATTACCTTAGAGAATGCCCTAGCAATCAACCTGTTTCTTGGAAACACCTGTTCCAAGAAACATGACATCCATCTCATGACATACAAGTCGGGAAAGGTAGCCATGCAGATAGACCTCATCCTTTTCCATAGGACCATGCATCCATTTCAGTAGGACCATGCGCAAACTTCCGCAAACTTAGTCACAGATGTAAAAGTGATCCCTGGCGAGGAAGTAGCTCTGCAACATCTGCTTCTTGTATGCGATACGAGGATTGACATGCTACCAAAATCCAAGCGCAAGTTCACCCATCGCCTTAAAGTTTGGAAGCTTAAAGGCCCCCACAAGCAATTATTTCCAGGTCTTCATCTCTCCCATGTGAGTGTGTCTGCAGGTGTAGCTGATGCTGCCACTGAGGATATCTGTAACAACATCAAGACTGGACTGTCCAAGACAACTGAGCTGTGTGATTGATTGAGTTGTGGTTTAACTACACGTCAACCCTTGTGGGTCATTTTGTGTCGTCTCCCAGAGAAAGGGAGAAGAGACAGAAGAGATAGCAGAAGAGATGAAAGAGAGGGATGGAAGAAAGAGGAACAGGAATGAAAGAGAAGAAACAGAAGAAATAAAAACATCACCTCCCTACCCTTACCTGCTACAAGAATAGCAGGCCTTACCCAACTATAAGCCAATATCAGCTGGACACCCCGGTGACAAAAGATACATGACACCTTCGCACCACCCAACCACCCTCCTGAGCTGTGTGAGAAGCCTCGGTCCAATCATTGGCATTTTGAAACCTGGTGGTGGAGTGAACATGTGAAAAAGACCATTGCTGCCAAAGGGAAAGCTTTCAAGGCCTGAGAGACTGGAAAAGGCAGTAGAGCATCATAAGATGCAGCCAAAAGTATTTCCAGACATGCAATGCACAATGTTAATTAAGAAGCCTACGGGAATATTGACCCAAAGTCTTCAGAAGTCTACCACCTTGCTAACCAGTTTTGAGGAGAGAACACTGTTGTTGGTGGTGGCAAATTGGTGAAGAATGATGCAGGGGAGATGTCAATGAGCAAAGACTCAAAGCAGAAGGCCTGGTTAGAGCACTACCGACGGCTTCTCAATGTTGAGTTTGACTGGGACCCAGACTACCTGTCCGATGAACCACCAGTGGAAGGCCTGCCTATCCCAGTCACCCACCAGTGATGTGGTTTTAAGAAAGCTATCTCTCAAATGAAGTTGATCAAAGCACTGGGCCCATCAGGCATAGTGGTGGACATGATACAAGCATGCGATGACAAGGGCGCCTCTAAGATCTGTGACCTTGCAGCTGCAATCAATTGCAATGGCAAGGTACTCTCTTACTGGGAGTAGAGTTTCATTGTCTGCCTCTACAAGGGTAAGGTGGATGCAAGGAAAAGGGGAGAGTCACGTGTTCTAAAGCTGATAAAGCAGGTCATGAAAGTCCTGGATAGGATTATGGTCCACCTCAGGCAGTTGGTGTCAATCGACGATTCCCAGTTTGGCTTTGTCCCAGGCTGAGGCACAACAGATGCAATTTTTGTAGAAAAGCAGCTGCAAGAGAAGTATCTAGCCAACAAGAGACTCTACATGGCTTTTTAAAGACCTGGAGAAGGCGTTTGATGGAGTACCTCAAAAGGTCATCAGGTGGGCGCTGAGAAAACTTGGTGTGGAGGAGTGGATTGTGCGACTGGTGCAGGGGATGAATGCCAATCAGCGCAGCCATGTCCGTGTTGTTGAGGGGTACAGTGAAGAGTTAAAGTGAAGGTCAGTGTACATCAAGACACGGTACTCAGCCTGCTGCGCTTCAACATTGTGCTTGAAGCCTTGTCATGCAAGTTCTCCTCTGGGTTCCCCTGAGAGGACCTCTTTGCCGATGACCTTGGTATTATCACTGAATCGCTTGAGGAATGTGACGGGAGGCTCTTGACTTGGAAAAAGGCAATGGAGGAGGAAGGACTGAGTAATGGCAGGAAAGACAAAGATCATGATCTGTGGTACAGGCCTGGACCCCCTGCAGAGTTCAGCCGAGTTTCCATGTGCAGTCTGTCGCACTGGAGTGGGCAGCAACATCATCTGAAGAAACAGCTGCAAGCACTGGGTGCACAATATTGCAGAGAGCTCAAGCGCTTGGCAAAGGCCCCTGATTACAGATGTACACAGTGCCAGGGAACTGCATGCGGCTTGGACGGCAGACCACAGAAGAAAGTCCAAGACGAACCTATCAAGCTGGGGATGGTAGCTTCCTCTTGCTATCTAGGAGACATGCTCTCAGCAGCTGATGGCTGTGAACTTTCAATCACAACACATGTGAAAACCGCCTGGTAGAAGTTCAAGGAGCTGCTACCAGTTCTCTTCCCACCACCTCTCTTTCAAGACACATGGCCACGTATAAAGCTCTTGTGTACAGAGTGCAATGCTCCATGCCAATGAGACTTGGCCATTGACAAAGCCAAACCACCAACATCTGCAGCAAAATAACAGGGCAATGATCAGACAGATCTGCAAAGTCAAGCTGCAAGACATTGTCACCACCAAATCCAATTAGCTACTTGTGCGGCTTGGCATTGAGGATCTCGACCTCATTCTAAAAGAGAGGCTCAGCTGGTATGGACATGTGGAACGCTCCAATGGTGCAGTCAAGACAGCCTTTGGCATACAGGTTGATGGAACGCATTGTCTTGAGAGGCCCAAGATGACATGACAGCTGCTGACAGAAAGGGATTGCAGAGAGTGGAAGCTCTGGGCTATCGACCCTCATGATAGACATACCTGGAGATCTTGTATGACATCTACCATGCATGCAGCAAGCCAGCTACCTGGAAGGGGCCCCACTGATGTGGATGTTGCCCCTGTACCTGTATGTTAATAAAAAATCTGATGATGCTGATGATGATGATGAGCAACATCACTGGTACATTGTAAAGATGTTGAATCACAGATTCAACAATGTCCTCCACAACATTGCTTTTCTGACATCTTTACAAGAACCAATCAGGTACTGCTTGAACAATGTATCATCATCGGATCATTAGATTTTTTATTAATGTGCAGGTACAGGAGCAACATCCACATCCCCTTCCAGGTAGCTGGCTTGCTGTGCGCATGGCAGATCTCATACAAGATCTCCAGTATGTCTATCATGAGAGCTTCCACTCTCTGCATTTCCTCTCCGTCATCTGCTTTCATGTCATCTTGGGCCTCCCAGGCTCATGCTTTCCATCAACCTGTATGTCAAAAGCTCTCTTGACAGCACCATTGGAGCATTCCACATGTCCATACCAGCAGAGCTTTTTCGCCTCCAGAATGAGGTACAGATCCTCAATGCAAACCTGCACAAGTAACTCACTGGATCTGGTGGTGACAATGTCTTACAGCTTGACATTGCAGATGTCTGATCATTGCCCTGTCAATTCGCTGCAGACATTGGAGGTTTGGCTTTGTCAATGGCCAAGTCTTACTGGCATGGAGCATTGTGCTCTACACACAACACCTGTTCACATAGTCACGTGTCTTGAAAAAGAGCTGGCGGGAAGAGCAGTAGCAACTCCTTGAACTTCTTCCAGGTGGTTTTCACATGTGTTGTGGTTCAAAGTTCACAGCCATAGGCTGCTGAGAGCATGTCTCCCAGGCAGTAAAAGGAAGCTACCACCTCCGGCTTGTCAGGTCCGACTTGGACTTCCCTATGTGGTCTACTGTCCAAGAGGCATGCAGTTCCCTGGCACTGTGTACATCTGTAATCAGGGTCCTTTGCCAAGCACTTGATCCCACTGCATTTCTTGTGCACCCAGTGCTTGCAGCCATTGCAGAAGATTCTGTTCCTGCCCACTCCAGTGCGACAGACAGCACATGAAACTCGTCTGAACACTGCAGGAGGTCCAGACCCGTACCACAAATCATGATCTTTGTCTTTCCTGCATTTACGCTGTCCTTTCTCCTCCATTGCTTCTTTCCAAGTCAAGAGCCTCCTGACACATTCCTCAAACGATTCAGCAATGATTACAAGGTCACTGGTATAAAGGTCCTCCCAGGGGACCCCAGAGCGGAACTTGCGTGGCAAGGCTTCAAGCACAATGATGAAGAGCAGCAGGCTGAGTACAGAGTCTTTGTAAACACCAATCTTCACTTCAAACTCTTCACTGTACCCCTCACAAATATGGACATGGCTCTGCTCATTGGCATACATCTCCTGCACCAGTCGCACAATCCACACCAAGTTTTCTCAGCGCCCACCTGATGACCTTTCGAGGTACTCCATCAAAAGCCTTCTCCAGGTCTACAAAAGCCACATAGAATCTCTTGTGGTAGCTAAATACTCTCGCAGTTGCCTGACTTCAAAGGCTGCATCTGTTGTGCCTCTGCCTCGGACAAAGCCAAACTGGGAATCGTCGCCTGACACAAACTGTCTGATGAGGCAGTCAACAATCCTCTCCAGGACATTCATGACCTGCTTTGTCAGCTTTAGACCATGTAAGTTATCCCTTTTTCATGCATCCCCCTTACCCTTGTAGAGGCAGACAATGAAACTGCTCTGTGTCAGAGAGTACCTTGCCATCACAAATGACTGCAGATGCGTGGACACAGATCATAGAGGCGCCCAAGTCACCAGCTGCTCGTATCATCTCCACCACTACGCCTTATGGGCCCAGTGCTTTCTCGTCTTCATCTGAGAGATAGCTTTCTTAAAACCATATCACTGGTGATTGGGATAGACGGGCCTTCCACTGGTGGTTCATCGGACAGGTAGTCTGGGTCCCAGTCAAACTCAACATTGAGAAGCTTTCGGTAGTGCTCTAACCAGGCCTTCTACTTTGAGTCTTCACTCATTGACATCTCCCCTGCATCATTCTTCACCAATTTGCCACCATCAACATCAGTGTTCTCTCCTCTAAACTGGTTAGCAAGGCGGTAGACTTCTAAAGACTTTGGATCAATATTCTTGTAGGCCTTCTTGTTGGCTTCTTGATGAGCAAGATGCATTGCATATCTGGAAATGCATTTGGCTGCATCGTTTGATGCCCTAGTGCCTTTATCAGTCTTCCAGGCCTTGAAAGCTTTCCCCTAGGCAACAATGGCCTTTTCCATATGCTGATTCCACCACCAGGTTTCAAGACGCCAATGATTGGGCCGAGTTGTGCCACACACCTCAGTTGTCTTGAGCAGGCCAGTCTTGATGTTGTTCCAGATATCCTCAGTGGCAGCATCAGCTACACCTGCAGAGGCACTCACATGCGGGTTGAAGACCTCCTGGAAATAATTGCTCATGAGGGTCTTTAAGCGTCCAAACTTTAAGGCGAGGGGTGAACTTGTGCTTGGATTTTGGTGGCACATCAATCCTCATATCCCATACAAGAAGCTGATGTTGCAGGGTTACTTCCTCGCCAGGGATCACATTTACATCTGTGACAAGTTACACATGGTTCTATGGAAAAGGATGAAATCTATCTGTGTGGCTACCTTTCCCGACTTGTACGTAATGAGAAGGCTGTCACGTTTCTTGGACCAAGTATTCCCAAGAAGCAGGTTGAATGCTAGGACATACTCTAGGGTTCCATCACCCTCAACATCTGGTCCGGCCTGCCATACCCATCCCACCATGCACTTCCCTACATCCAGTGCCTGCACGTCCTACATGGCCATTCCAATCTCCACATGGATCAGAAATTCAGTTCCTGAGATCCTGGCAGTCACAGTACCCAGCTGATCAAAGAACAGGTCCTCAACCCCATCACTATACCACTCTGTTGGGCATTCACACACAGAATGGTAACCACATTGTAGCCAACTATAAGTTTCACTAAGATGATTCTGTTGGAAACTGCACCTCAAAAACTTTCTCTATACACTCTTCGGCCACAAACACTCCTACACCAACAGTGTCTTAGTCATTTCCAGGCCAGTAGAGCTTGTACCTGGTGTCCTTGCCCTTGATTGTGCAGCAGATGCCATCACGGTATATGGTCTCCTGAATACAGCAGACATCCACTTTCCTGCGGGATAGTGTATAAGCTTTTCCTCTCAGTGTTTACATAGAGTGTTCCTGAATTTCCTCAGGTGCTTGCTTGATTCACCACAATGGCCCGACCCTGCCTCCCACACCTGACAGGAGGCCAAGCTGGAGACATTACCAATGGAATTTTGATGTCTATTGGCACCGCTTAACTCAGATTCTATTGTTGTGATCACACTAAAGATTTTGGAACATTTGTTTGTTTTTCCAAGATCTCCTGTCCTAGCTGACATCCCAACTCAGTTATTTAATGGCATCTGAGCATGCACGCTGTTCCCGCACACAGGCAATGTGCTTTGCTGTTGTCCTTTAATGAAGAAAGGGGAGAAATTCTTATGCCATTCAAACAGTAGATCTAGCAAACAAGAACAGACTACCTTCTTACTACTTGAAGTACAGAAAGCCCCGGCTAACCAGCTTACTTGAATAAGCAAGTGCGACATGGGGATCACTTTCAGTGGTTGTTGTTGGCATCAACAATGTTAAGTACATGTCTACGACTGTGTCTCAAGCACCAAGGCTTCTAGGTTAATGAATCTACATACAAATATTGCCATGATGCATCCTGCCCACTGCTACCAAACATTACTGGTCCAGACCTTCTTTTCACTCTTGGGCAAACAATGTTTAGTCTGTGCATTTAGCTCCATTTCTTGAACACCACCAGCAGTTGCAACATAGTCATTCAGCAAATTTCTTTTTCGAGTAGTTGATCAACAGCATTAGGATTAACTGGTTATACAAGGCTCACTGTACTTTAGGTAGTAAGTAGACGAGTTTACCAGGATCTTCCTCTTTAGCTAGTTAACCAAGGCTTATTATATTTCAGAAAGTAAGAATGTAGGCCAACACACGGTGAAGATGTTGAATCACAATGTCTTCTGCAACATTGCTTTTCTGACATCTTTGGTAAGACATAAACCATATGCTGAATGAACTCTATGAATTGGTGGAAGAAATTCATACGCCATTCTGACACTAGGTCTAAGTCTTGCAGACAAGAACTGACTACCTTCTTACTACTTGAAGTAGAGAAAGCCCTGGTTAACCAGCTAAACTTAAAGCTTTGGCAAAACTATCCTACATCCTTACTTTCTGAGATATACTAAGCCTTGACTAACCAGCTAAATAGGATGACCTGTAAACTTGCTTACTTACCTGAAGTACAGCGAGTCTTCCTTAACCAATTAATCCTAATGCTCTTGATCAACTACTTAAACAAGAAACTCACTGAATGGCTATGTCTGGACTGCTGATGGTGTTCAAGAGATTGGGCTAAAGGAACAGAGAAACCACTGTTCAGCCAAGCATGAAAAGTAGGTCCAGGTCAGTAACAGTTGATAGCAGTGACAAAAGCGCATCACGGCTGATATGTGCATGAGGTTTCATTAGCCTAGAAGCCATCGTGTTTGAGAAATGGAGCTAAATGCAAAGACTTAACATTGTTGATGCGGACATCTCCCCTGCATCATTCTTCACCGATTTGCCACCACCAACAACAGTGTTCTCTCCTCTAAACTGGTTAGCAAGGCTTCTGAAGATTTGGACTCAATATTCCCGTAGGCCTTCTTGTTGGCTTCTTGACGAGCATGGTGCAATGCATGTCTGGAAATGCATTTGGCTGCATTGTATGATGCCCTAGTGCCTTTACCAGTCTTCCAGGCCTTGAAATCTTTCCCCTAGGCAGCAATGGCCTTTTCCACATGCTCATTCCACCACAAGGTTTCACGATGCCAGTGATTGGGCTGAGTTGTGCCACACACCTCAGTTGTCTTGAGCAGGCCAGTCTTGATGTTGTTCCAGATATCCTCAGTTGCAACATCAGCTACATCAGCAGACGCACTTAAATGCGAGTTGAAGACCTCCTGTAATAATTGCTCATGATGGCCTTTAAGCTTCCAACATTAAGGCAAGGGATGAACTTGAGCTTGGATTTTGGTGGCACATCAATCCTCATATCGCATACAAGAAGCTGATGTTGCAGGGTTTCTTCCTCGCCAGGGATCACTTTTACATCTGTGACAAGTTTGTGCATGGTCCGTTGGAAAGGGATGAAGTCTATCTGCATGGCTACCTTTCCCAACTTGTACGTGATGAGATGGCTGTCATGTTTCTTGGAACATGTGTTCCCAAGAATCAAGTTAAATGCTAGGGTATACTCTAGGGTTCTATCACCCTCAACATCTGGTTCTGGCCTGCTGTATCCCATATCACCATGCTCTTCCCTATATCCAGTGCCTGCATGACCTACATGGCCTTTCCAATCTCCTCATGGGATCAGATATTCAGATCCTGGGATCCTGGCATTCACAGCACCCAGTCGATCAAAGAATACATCCTTAACCACATCACTAGACCACACTGTGGGGCAGTCACACACAGAATGGTATCCACATGTTGGCCAACTTCACTAAGATGATTCTGTCCGAGACTCTGCACATCAAAAACTCTAAGATCTGTGACCTTGCAGCTGCAATCAATTGCTATGGCAAGGTACTCTCTTACTGGGAGCAGAGTTTCATTATCTGGCTCTACAAGGGTAAGGTGGATGCATGGGAAAGGGGTGAGTCACATGTTCTAAAGCTGACAAAGCGGGTCATGAAAGTCCTGGATAGGATTACGGTCCGCCTCAGACAGTTGGTGTCAATCGACGATTCCCAGTTTGGCTTTGTCCCAGGCAGAGGCACAACACATGCAATCTTTGTAGAAAAGCAGCTGCAAGAGAAGTATCTAGCCAACAAGATATTCTACATGGCTTCTTATAGACCTGGAGAAGGCGTTTGATAGAGTACCTCAAAAGGTCATCAGGTGGGCGCTGAGGAAACTTGGTGTGGAGGAGTGGATTGTGGGACTGGTGCAGGGGATGAATGCCAATGAGAGGAGCCATATCCGTGTTGGTGAGGGGTACAGTGAAGAGTTAAAGTGAAGGTCAGTGTACATCAAGACACGGTACTCAGCCTGCTGCGCTTCAACATTGTGCTTGAAGCCTTGTCATGCAAGTTCTCCTCTGGGTTCCCCTGAGAGGACCTCTTTGCCGATGACCTTGGTATTATCACTGAATCGCTTGAGGAATGTGACGGGAGGCTCTTGACTTGGAAAAAGGCAATGGAGGAGGAAGGACTGAGTAATGGCAGGAAAGACAAAGATCATGATCTGTGGTACAGGCCTGGACCCCCTGCAGAGTTCAGCCGAGTTTCCATGTGCAGTCTGTCGCACTGGAGTGGGCAGCAACATCATCTGAAGAAACAGCTGCAAGCACTGGGTGCACAATATTGCAGAGAGCTCAAGCGCTTGGCAAAGGCCCCTGATTACAGATGTACACAGTGCCAGGGAACTGCATGCGGCTTGGACGGCAGACCACAGAGGAAAGTCCAAGACGAACCTATCAAGCTGGGGATGGTAGCTTCCTCTTGCTACCTAGCAGACATGCTCTCAGCAGCTGATGGCTGTGAACTTTCAATCAAAACACATGTGAAAACCGCCTGGAAGAAATTCAAGGAGCTGCTACCAGTTCTCTTCCCACCACCTCTCTTTCAAGACACATGGCCACGTGTACAGCTCTTGTGTGCAGAGTGCAATGCTCCATGCCAATGAGACTTGGCCATTGACAAAGCCAAACCACCAACATCTGCAGCAAAATAACAGGGCAATGATCAGATAGATCTGCAAAGTGAAGCTGCAAGACATTGTCACCATCAAATCCAATTAGCTACTTGTGCGGCTTGGCATTGAGGATCTCGACCTCATTCTAAAGGAGAGGCTCAGCTGGTATGGACATGTGGAACGCTCCAATGGTGCAGTCAAGACAGCTTTTGGCATACAGGTTGATGGAACGCATTGTCTTGAGAGGCCCAAGATGACATGGCTGCTGCTGACAGAGAGGGATTGCAGAGAGTGGAAGCCCTGGGCTATTGACCCTAATGACAGACATACCTGGAGATCTTGTATGAGATCTACCATGCATGCAGCAAGCCAGCTACCTGGAAGGGGTCCCACTGATGTGGATGTTGCCCCTGTACCTGCATGTTAATAAAAAATCTGATGATGCTGATGATGATGATGAGCAACATCACTGGTACATTGTAAAGATGTTGAATCACAGATTCAACAATGTCCTCCACAACATTGCTTTTCTGACATCTTTACAAGAACCAATCAGGTCCTGTTTGAACAATGTATCATCATCGGATCATCGGATTTTTTATTAATGTGCAGGTACTGGGGCAACATCAACATCCTCTTCCAGGTAGCTGGCTTGCTGTGCACATGGCAGATCTCATACAAGATCTCCAGTATGTCTATCATGAGAGCTTCCACTCTCTGCATTTCCTCTCCGTCATCTGCTTTCATGTCATCTTGGGCCTCCCAGGCTCATGCTTTCCATCAACCTGTATGTCAAAGGCTCTCTTGATTGCACCATTGGAGCATTCCACATGTCCATACCAGCAGAGACATTTCTCTTCCAGAATGAGGTACAGATCCTCAATGCAAACCCGCACAAGTAACTCACTGGATCTGGTGGTGACAATGTCTTGCGGCTTGACACTGCAGATCTGTCTGATCATTGCCCTATCAATTCGCTGCAGACATTGGAGGTTTGGCTTTGTCAATGGCCAAGTCTTACTGGCATGGAGTATTGCACTCTACACACAACACCTGTTCACATAGCCACTTGTCTTGAAAAAAGAGCTGGGGGAAGAGTCAATCAGTAGCAACTCCTTGAACTTCCAGGGGGTTTTCACATGTGTTGTGGTTCAAACTTCACAGCCATCGGCTGCTGAGAGCATATCTACCAGGTAGTATAAGGAAATACCACCTCCGGCTTGTCAGGTCCGACTTGGACTTCCCTATGTGGTCTGCTGTCCAAGAGGCGTGCAGTTCCCTGGCACTGTGTACATCTGTAATCAGGGTCCTTTGCCAAGCACTTGATCCCACTGCATTTCTTGTGCACCCAGTGCTTGCAGCCATTGCAGAAGAATCTGTTCCTGCCCACTCCAGTGTGACTGACAGCAAATGAAACTCGTCTGAACACTGCAGGAGGTCCAGACCTGTACCACAAATCATGATCTTTGTCTTTCTTGCATTTACTCTGTCCTTTCTCCTCCATTGCTTCTTTCCAAGTCAAGAGCCTCCTGACATATTCCTCAAACGATTCAGCAATGATTACAAGGTCACTGGTATAAAGGTTCTCCCAGGGGACCCCAGAGCGGAACTTGCGTGGCAAGGCTTCAAGCACAATGATGAAGAGCAGCAGGCTGAGTACCAAGTCTACGTAAACACCAATCTTCACTTCAAACTCCTCACTGCACCCCTCACATGGCTCTGCTCATTGGCATACATCCCCTGCACCAGTTGCACAATCCACACCAAGTTTTCTCAGCGCCCACCTGATGACCTTTCGAGGTACTCCATCAAAAGCCTTCTCCAGGTCTACAAAAGCCTTGTAGAATCTCTTGTTGGTAGCTAGATACTCTCACAGTTGCCTGACTACAAAGATTGCAAAGCCAAACTGGGAATCCTCGACTGACACCAACTGTCTGATGAGGCAGTCCACAATCCTCTCCAGGACTTTCATGACCTGCTTTGTCAGCTTTAGACCACGTCAGTTTCCCCTTTTCCATGCATCCCCCTTACCCTTGTAGAGGCAGACAATGAAACTGCTGTGTCAGAGAGTACCTTGCCATGGCAAATGATTGCAGATGCGTGCTCACAGATCATAGAGGCGCCCAAGTCACCAGCTGCTCGTATCATCTCTACCACTATGCCTGATGGGCCCAGTGCTTTCTCGTCTTCATCTAAGAGATAGCTTTCTTAAAACCATATCACTGGTGATTGGGATAGGCGGGCCTTCCACTGGTAGTTCATCAGACAGGTAGTCTGGGTCACAGTCAAACTCGACATTGAGAAGCTTTCAGTAGTGCTCCAACCAAGCCTTCTACTTTGAGTCTTCGCTCATTGACATCTCCCCTGCATCATTCTTCACCAGTTTGCCACCATCAACATCAGTGTTCTCTCCTCTAAACTGGTTAGCAAGGCGAGACTTCTGAAGACTTGGGGTCAATATTCTCGTAGGCCTTCTTGTTGGCTTCTTGATGAGCAAGGTGCATTGCATGTCTGGAAATGCATTTGGCTGCATCGTATGATGCCTTAGTGCCTTTATCAGTCTTCCAGGCCTTGAAAGCTTTCCCCAAGGCAGCAATGGCCTTTTCCACATGCTGATTCCACCACCAGGTTTCAAGACGCCAATGATTGGGCCAAGTTGTGCTACACACCTCAGTTGTCTTGAGCAGGCCAGTCTTGATGTTGTTCCAGATATCCTCAGGGGCAGCATCAGCTACACCTGCAGATGCACTCACATGCGAGTTGAAGACCTCCTGGAAATAATTGCTCATGAGGGTCTTTAAGTGTCCAAACTTTAAGGCGAGGGGTGAACTTGTGCTTGGATTTTGTTGGAACATCAATCCTCATATCGCATACAAGAAGCTGATGTTGCAGGGTAACTTTCTCGCCAGGGATCACTTTTACATCTGTGCCAAGTTAGCGCATGCTTCTTTGGAAAAGGATTAAGTCTATCTGTGTGGCTACCTTTCCCGACTTGTACGTAATGAGATGGCTGTCACGTTTCTTGGACCATGTGCTCCCAAGAAGCAGGTTGAATGCTAGGACATACTCTAGGGTTCTATCACCCTCAACATCTGGTTCTGGCCTGCCATACCCCAGACCACCATGCACTTCCCTATATCCAGTGCCTGCACGTCCTACATGGCTATTCCAATCTCCACATGGATCAGAAATTCAGATCCTGAGATCCTGGCAGTCACAGTACGCAGCTGATCAAAGAACAGGTCCTTAACCCCATCATTATACCACTCTGTTGGGCATTCACATACAGAATGGTAACCACATGGTGGCCAACTATAAGTTTCACTAAGATGATTCTGTTAGAAACTCTGCACCTCAAAATCTTTCTCTATCCCATCTTCAGCCATAAACACTCCTACACCAACAGAGTCTTAGTCATTTCCAGGCCAGTAGAGCTTGTACCTGGTGTTCTTGCTCTTGATCGTGCAGCAGATGCCACCACGGTATATGGTCTCCTGAATACAGCAGACATCCACTTTCCTGCGGGATAGTGTTTCCACTACCTTACAAGTTTTTTCCTCTCAGTGTTTACATTGAGTGTTCCTGAATTTTCTCGGGTGCTTGCTTGATTCACCACAATGGCCGGACCCTGCCTCCCACACCTGACAGGAGGCCAAGCTGGAGACATTACCAATGGAATTTTGATGTCTATTGGCACCGCCTAACTCAGATTCTATTATTGTGATCACACTAAAGATTTTGGAACATTTGTTTGTTTTTCCAAGATCTCCTGTCCTAGCTGACATCCCAAACTCAGTTATTTAATGGCATCTGAGCATGCACGCTGTTCCCGCACACAGGCAATGTGCTTTGCTGTTGTCCTTATCAAGAAAGGGGAGAAATTCTTATGCCATTCAAACAGTAGATCTAAGGCTTGCAAACAAGAACAGAATACCTTCTTACTACCTGAAGTACAGAAAGCCCCGGCTAACCAGCTTACTTGAGTAAGCAAGTGCGACATGGGGATCACTTTCAGTTGTTGTTGTCGGCATCAACAATGTTAAGTACATGTGTACGACTGTGTCTCAAACACCAAGGCTTCTAGGTTAATGAATCTACAAACAGATATCTGCCATGATGCATCCTGCCCACTGCTACCAAACATTACTGGGCCAGACCTTCTTTTCACTCTTGGGCAAACAATGTTTAGTCTGGGCATTTAGCTCCATTTCTTGAACACCACCAGCAGTTGCAACATAGCCATTCAGCAAATTTCTTGTTCGATTAGTTGATCAACAGCATTAGGATTAACTGGTTATAGAAGGCTCACTGTACTTCAGGTAGTAAGTAGACGAGTTTACCAGAATCTTCCTGTTTAGCTAGTTAACCAAGGCTTATTGTATTTCAGAAAGTAAGAATGTAGGCCAACGCACGGTGAAGATGTTGAATCACAATGTCTTCTGCAACATTGCTTTTCTGACATCTTTGGTAAGACTTAAACCATATGTTGAATGAACTCTATGAATTGGTGGAAGAAATTCATATGCCATTCTGACACTAAGTCTAAGTCTTGCAGACAAGAACTGACTACCTTCTTACTACATGAAGTAGAGAAAGCCCTGGTTAACCAGCTAAACTTAAAGCTTTGGCAAAACTATCCTACATCCTTACTTTCTGAGATACACTAAGCCTTGACTAACCAGCTAAATAGGAAGACCTGTAAACTTGCTTACTTACCTGAAGTACAGCGAGTCTTCCTTAACCAATTAATCCTAATGCTCTTGATCAACTACTCAAACAAGAAACTCACTGAATGGCTATATCTGGACTGCTGATGGTGTTCAAGAAATGGGGCTGAAGTCACAGACAAACCACTGTTCAGCCAAGCATGAAAAGTAGGTCTAGGTCAGTAACAGTTGATAGCAGTGATCAAAGCGCATCATGCCGGATATGTGTATGATGTTTTCATTAGCCTAGAAGCCATCGTGTTTGAGAAATGGAGCTAAATGCAAAGACTTAACATTGTTGATGCAGACATCTCCCCTGCATCATTCTTCACCGATTTGCCAATACCAACAACAGTGTTCTCTCCTCTAAATTGGTTAGCAAGGCGGTAGATTTCTGAAGATCTGGGCTCAATATTCTCGTAGGCCTTCTTGTTGGCTTCTTGATGAGCATGGTCCAATGCATGTCTGGAAATGCATTTGGCTGCTTTGTATGATGCCCTAGTGCCTTTACCAGTCTTCAAGGCCTTGAAATCTTTCCCCTAGGCAGCAATGGCCTTTTCCACATGCTCATTCCACCACAGGGTTTCACGACGCCAGTGATGGGGCTGAGTTGTGCAACACACCTCAGTAGTCTTGAGCAGGCCAGTCTTGATGTTGTTCCACATATCCTCAGGGGCAGCATCAGCTACACCTGCAGACCCACTTACATGCAAGTTGAAGACCTCCTGGAAATAACTGCTCATGATGGTCTTTAAGCTTCCAACCTTAAGGCGAGGGATGAACTTGAGCTTGGATTTTGGTGGCACATCAATCCTCATGTCCCATACCAGAAGCAGATGTTGCAGGGTTACTTCCTCGCCAGGGATCACTTTTACTTTTGTGCATGGTCCGTTGGAAAAGGGTGAAGTCTATCTGCATGGCCACCTTTCCCGACTTGTAATTAATGAGATGGCTGTCATGTTTCTTGGAACATGTGTTCCCAAGAAGCAGGTTGAATGCTAGGACACTAGGGTTCTATCACCCTCAACATCTGGTTTTAGCCTGCTGTATCCCATATCACCATTCTCTTCCCTATATCCAGTGCCTGCATGACATACATGGCCATTCAAATCTCCCCATGGGATCAGAAATTCAGATCCTGGGATCCTGGCATTCACAGCACCCAGCCGATCAAAGAATAAGTCCTTATCCACATCACTACACCACTCTGTGGGGCATCCACACACAGAATGGTATCCACATGTTGGCCAACTATAAGTTTCACTAAGATGATTCTGTCGGAGACTCTGCACAGCAAAAACACTAAGATCTGTGACCTTGCAGCTACAATCAATTGCAATGGCAAGGTGCTCTCTTACTGGGAGCAGAGTTTCATTGTCTGCCTCTACAAGGTAAAGGGGGATGCATGGAAAAAGGGAGAGTCACATGTTCTAAAGCTGACAAAGCAGGTCATGAAAGTCCTGGATAGGATTATGGTCCGCCTCAGACAGTTGGTGTCAATCGACAATTCCCAGTTTGGCTTTGTCCCAGGCAGAAGCACAACTGATGCAATCTTTGTAGAAAAGCAGCTGCAAAATCTAGCCAACAAGAGACTCTACATGGCTTTTTGTAGACCTGGAGAAGGCGTTTGATGGAGTACCTCAAAAGGTCATCAGGTGGGCACTGAGAAAACTTGGTGTGGAGGAGTGGATTGTGTGACTGGTGCAGGGGATGAATGCCAATGAGCGCAGCCATATCCATGTTGGTGAGGGGTACAGTGAAGAGTTAAAGTGAAGGTCAGGGTTCATCAAGACTCGGTACTCAGCCTGCTGCGCTTCATCATTGTGCTTGAAGCCTTGTCATGCAAGTTCCGCTCTGGGTTCCCCTGAGTGGACCTCTTTGCCGATGACCTTGGTATCATCACTGAATCGCTTGAGGAATGTGACGGGAGGCTCTTGACTTGGAAAGAGGCAATGGAGGAGAAAGGACTGAGTAAATGCAGGAAAGACAAAGATCATGATCTGTGGTACAGGCCTGGACCCCCTGCAGAGTTCAGGCGAGTTTCCATGTGCAGTCTGTCGCACTGGAGTCGGCAGCAACATCATCTTCTGAAACAGCTGCAAGCACTGGATGCACAATATTGCAGAGAGCTCAAGCGCTTGGCAAAGGACCCTGATTACAGATGTACACAGTGCCAGGGAACTGCACACAGCTTGGATGGCAGACCACAGAGGAAGGTCCAAGACGAACCTATCAAGCTGGGGATGGTAGCTTTCTCTTGCTACCTAGGAGACATGCTCTCAGCAGCTGATGGCTGTGAACTTTCAATCACAACACGTGTGAAAACCACCTGGAAGAAGTTCAAGGAGCTGCTACCAGTTCTCTTCCTACCACCTCTCTTTCAAGACACATGGCCACGTGTACAGCTCTTGTGTACAGAGTGCAATGCTCCATGCCAATAAGACTTGGCCATTGACAAAGCCAAACCACCAACATCTGCAGCAAAATAACAGGGCAATGATCAGACAGATCTGCACAGTCAAGCCGCAAGACATTGTCACCACCAAATCCAATTAGCTACTTGTGCGGCTTGGCATTGAGGATCTCGACCTCATTCTAAAGGAGAGGCTCAGCTGGTATGGACATGTGGAACGCTCCAATGGTGCAGTCAAGACAGCCTTTGGCATACAGGTTGATGGAACGCATTAAATGGTCCTGAGAGGCCCAAGATGACATGGCAGTTGCTGACAGAAAGGGATTGCAGAGAGTGGAAGCTCTGGGCTATCGACCCTCATGATAGACATACCTGGAGATCTTGTATGAGATCTACCATGCATGCATCAAGCCAGCTACCTGGAAGGGGTCCCACTGATGTGGATGTTGCCCCTGTACCTGCATGTTAATCAAAAATCTGATGATGCTGATGATGATGATGAGCTACATCACTGGTACATTGTAAATATGTTGAATCACAGATTCAACAATGTCCTCCACAACATTGCTTTTCTGACATCTTTACAAGAACCAATCAGGTACTGCTTGAACAATGTATCATCATCGGATCATCAGATTTTTGATTAATGTGCAGGTACAGGGGCAACATCCACATCCCCTTCCAGGTAGATGGCTTGCTGTGCGCATGGCAGATCTCATACAAGATCTCCAGGTATGTCTATCATGAGAGCTTCCACTCTCTGCAATTCCTCTCCGTCATCTGCTTTCATGTCATCTTGGGCCTCCCAGGCTCTTGACTGCACTATTGGAGCATTCCACATGTCCATACCAGCAGAGCCTTTTCTCCTCCAGAATGAGGTACAGATCCTCAATGCAAACCCGCACAAGTAACTCACTGGATCTGGTTGTGACAATGTCTTGCGGCTTGACATTGCAGATCTGTCTGATCATTGCCCTGTCAATTCGCTGCAGACATCTGGAGGTTTGGCTTTGTCAATGGCCAAGTCTTACTGGCATGGAGCATTGCACTCTACACACAACACATGTTCACATAGCCACGTGTCTTGAAAAAGAGCTGGCGGGAAGAGTCAACCAGTAGCAACTCCTTGAACTTCTTCCAGGTGGTTTTCACATGTGTTGTGGTTCAAAGTTCACAGCCATCGGCTGCTGAGAGCATGTCTCCCAGGCAGTAAAAGGAAGCTACCACCTCCGGCTTGTCAGGTCCGACTTGGACTTCCCTATGTGGTCTGCTGTCCAAGAGGCATGCAGTTCCCTGGCACTATGTACATCTGTAATCAGGGTCCTTTGTCAAGCACTTGATCCCACTTGCAGACAAGAACTGACTACCTTCTTACTACATGAAGTAGAGAAAGCCCTGGTTAACCAGCTAAACTTAAAGCTTTGGCAAAACTATCCTACATCCTTACTTTCTGAGATACACTAAGCCTTGACTAGCCAGCTAAATAGGAAGACCTGTAAACTTGCTTACTTACCTGAAGTACAGCGAGTCTTCCTTAACCAATTAATCTTACTGCTCTAGATCAACTACTCAAACAAGAAACTCACTGAATGGATATGTCTGGACTGCTGATGGTGTTCAAGAAATGGGGCTAAAGGAATGAAAAGTAGGTCTAGGTCAGTAACAGTTGATAGCAGTGATCAAAGCGCATCACGGGGGATATGTGTATGATGTTTCAATTGCCTAGAAGCCATCGTGTTTGAGAAATGGAGCTAAATGCAAAGACTTAACATTGTTGATGCAGACATCTCCCCTGCATCATTCTTCACTGATTTGCCACCACCAACAACAGGGTTCTCTCCTCTAAACTGGTTAACAAGGTGGTAGACTTCTGAAGATTTGGGCTCAATATTCTCATAGGCCTTCTTGTTGGCTTCTTGACAAGCATGGTGCAATGCATGTCTGGAAATGCATTTGGCTGCATTGTATGATGCCCTAGTGCCTTTAGCAGTCTTCAAGGCCTTGAAATCTTTCCCCTAGGCAGCAATGGCCTTTTCCACATGCTCATTCCACCACAAGGTTTCACGACGCCAGTGATTGGGCCGAGTTGTGCCACAAACCTCAGCTGTCTTGAGCAGGCCAGTCTTGCTGTTGTTCCAGATATCCTCAGTGGCAGCATCAGCTACACCTGCAGACGCACTTACATGCGAGTTAAAGACCTCCAGCAAATAATTGGTCATGATGGTCTTTAAGCTTCCAACCTTAAGGCGAGGGATGAACTTGAGCTTGGATTTTGGTGGCACATCAATCCTCATATCGCATACAAGAAGCTGATGTTGCAGGGTTACTTCCTCCCCAGGGATCACTTTTACATCTGTGACAAGTTTGTGCATGGTCCATTGGAAAAGTATGAACTCTATCTGCATGGCTACCTTTCCCGACTTATACGTGATGAGATGGCTGTCACGTTTCTTGGAACATGTGTTCCCAAGAAGCAGGTTGAATGCTAGGACACACTCTAGGGTTCTATCACCCTCAACATCTGGTTCTGGCCTGCTGTATCCCATATCACCATGCTCTTCCCTATATCCAGTGCCTGCATGACCTACATGGCCATTCCAATCTCCTAATGGGATCAGAAATTCAGATCCTGGGATCCTGGCATTCACAGCACCCAGCCGATCAAAGAATACGTCCTTAACCACATCACTAGACCATTCTTGGGGGCATTCACACACAGAATGGTATCCACATGTTGGCCAAGTATAAGTTTCACTAAGATAATTCTGTCGGAGACTGCACATCAAAAACTCTAAAATCTGTGACCTTGCAGCTGCAATCAATTGCAATGGCAAGGTACTCTCTTACTGGGAGCAGAGTTTCATTGTCTGCCTCTACAAGGGTAAGGGGGATGCATGGAAAAGGGGAGAGTCACGTGTTCTAAAGCTGACAAAGCAGGTCATGAAAGTCCTGGATAGGATTATGGTCCGCCTCAGACAGTTGGTGTCAATCGACGATTCCCAATTTGGCTTTGTCCCAGGCAGAGGCACAACAGATGCAATCTTTGTAAAAAGCACCTGCAAGAGAAGTATCTACATGGCTTTTTGTAGACCTGGAGACGGCGTTTGATGGAGTAGCTCAAAAGGTAGGTGGGCGCTGAGAAAACTTGGTGTGGAGGAGTGGATTGTGTGACTGGTGCAGGGTAAGAATTCCAACGAGCTGAGCCATGTCCGTGTTGGTGAGGGGTACAGTGTAGAGTTAAGGTGAAGGTCAGTGTTCATCAAGACACGGTACTCAGCCTGCAGCGCTTCATCATTGTGCTTGAAGCATTGTCATGCAAGTTACGCTCTGAGTTCCCCTGAGTGGACTTCTTTGCCGATGACCTTGGTATCATCACTGAATCGCTTGAGGAATGTGGCGGGTGGCTCTTGACTTGGAAAGAGGCAATGGAGGAGAAAGGACTGAGTAAATGTAGGAAAGATAAAGATCATGATCTGTGGTACAGGCCTGGACCCCCTGCAGAGTTCAGGCGAGTTTCCATGTGCAATCTGTTGCACTGGAGTCGGCAGCAACATCATCTTCTGAAACCGCTGCAAGCACTGGGTGCACAAGATTGCAGAGAGCTCAAGCACTTGGCAAAGGACCCTGATTACAGATGTACACAGTGCCAGGGAACTGCACGCAGCTTGGACGGCAGACCACAGAGGAAAGTCCAAGACGAACTTATCAAGCTGGGGATGGTAGCTTCCTCTTGCTACCTAGGAGACATGCTCTCAGCAGCTGATGGCTGTGAACTTTCAATCACAACACATGTAAAAACCGCCTGGAAGAAGTTCAAGGAGCTACTACCAGTTCTCTTCCCACCACCTCTCTTTCAAGACGCATGGCCACCTGTACAGCTCTTGTGTGCTGAGTGCAATGCACCATGCCAATGAGACTTGGCCATTGACAAAGCCAAACCACCAACATCTGCAGCAAAATAATAGGGCAATGATCAGACAGATCTGCGAAGTCAAGCCGCAAGACATTGTCACCACCAAATCCAATTAGCTACTTGTGCGGCTTGGCATTGAGGATCTTGACCTCATTCTAAAGGAGAGGCTCAGCTGGTATGGACATGTGGAACGCTCCAATGATGCAGTCAAGACAGCCTTTGGCATACAGGTTGATGGAACGCATTGTCTTGAGAGGCCCAAGGTGACATGGCAGTTGCTGACAGAGAGGGATTGCAGAGAGTGAAAACTCTGGGCTATCGACCCTCATGATAGACATACCTGGAGATCTTGTATGAGATCTACCATGCAAGCAGCAAGCCAGCTACCTGGAAGGGGTCCCACTGATGTGGCTGTTGCCCCTGTACCTGCATGTTAATAAAAAATCTGATGATACTGATGATGATGATGAGCAACATCACTGGTACATTGTAAAGATGTTGAATCACCGATTCAACAATGTCCTCCACAACATTGCTTTTCTGACATCTTTACAAGAACCAATCAGGTACTGCTTGAAGAATGTATCATCATCAGATCATCGGATTTCTGACTAATGTGCAGGTACAGGGGCAACATCCACATCCCCATCCAGGTAGATGGCTTGCTGTGCGCATGGCAGATCTCATACAAGATCTCCAGGTATGTCTATCATGAGAGCTTCCACTCTCTGTAATTCCTCTCCGTCATCTGCTTTCATGTCATCTTGGGCCTCCCAGGCTCATGCTTTCCATCAACCTGTATGTCAAAGGCTCTCTTGACTGCACCATTGAAGCATTCCACATGTCCATACCAGCAGAGCCATTTCTCCTCCAGAATGAGGTACAGATCCTGAATGCAAACCCGCACAAGTAACTCACTGGATCTGGTTGTGACAATGTCTTGCGGCTTCACATTGCAGATCTGTCTGATCATTGCCCTGTCAATTCGCTGCAGACATCTGGAGGTTTAGCTTTGTCAATGGCCAAGTCTTACTGGCATGGAGCGTTGTGCTCTACACACAACACCTGTACACATAGCCACATGTCTTGAAAAAGAGCTGGCGGGAAGAGTCAACCAGTAGCAACTCCCTGAACCTCTTCCAGGTGGTTTTCACATGTGTTGTGGTTCAAAGTTCACAGCCATCGGCTGCTGAGAGCATGTCTCCCAGGCAGTAAAAAGAAGCTACCACCTCCGGCTTGTCAGGTCCAACTTGGACTTCCCTATGTGGTCTGCTGTCCAAGAGGCGTGCAGTTCCCTGGCACTGTGTACATCTGTAATCAGGGTCCTTTGCCAAGCACTTGATCCCACTGCATTTCTTGTGCACCCAGTGCTTGCAGCCATTGCAGAAGATTCTGTTCCTGCCCACTCCAGTGCGACAGACAGCACATGAAACTCGTCTGAACACTGCAGGAGGTCCAGACCAGTACCACAAATCATGATCTTTGTCTTTCCTGCATTTACTCTGTCCTTTCTCCTCCATTGCTTCTTTCCAAGTCAAGAGCCTCCTGACGTATTCCTCAAATGATTCAGCAATGATTATAAGGTCACTGGTATAAAGGTCCTCCCAGGGGACCCCAGAGTGGAACTTGCGTGGCAAGGCTTCAAGTACAATGATGAAGAGCAGCAGGCCGAGTACTGAGTCTTCGTAACACCAATCTTCACTTCAAACTCCTCACTGTACCCCTCACAAATACGGATATGGCTCTGCTCATTGGCACACATCCCCTGCACCAGTCGCACAATCCACACCAAGTTTTCTCAGCGCCCACCTGATGACCTTTTGAGGTACTCCATCAAAAGCCTTCTCCAGGTCTACAAAAGCCATGTAGAATCTCTTGTTGGTAGCTAGATACTCTCGCAGTTGCCTGACTACAAAGATTGCATCTGTTGTGCCTCTGCCTCGGACAAAGCCAAACTGGGAATCATCGACTGACACCAACTGTCTGATGAGGCAGTCCACAATCCTCTCCAGGACTTTCATGACCTGCTTTGGCAGCTTTAGACCACGTCAGTTTCCCCTTTTCCATGCATCCCATTTACCCTTGTAGAGGCAGACAATGAAACTGCTCCGTGTCAGAGAGTACCTTGCCATGGCAAATGATTGCAGATGCGTGGTCACAGATCATAGAGGCGCCCAAGTCACCAGCTGCTCGTTTTATCTCCACCACTATGCCTGATGGGCCCAGTGCTTTCTCGTCTTCATCTGAGAGATAGCTTTCTTAAAACCATATCACTGGTGATTGGGATAGGCGGGCCTTTCACTGGTGGTTCATCGGACAGGTAGTCTGGGTCCCAGTCAAACTCAACATTGAAAAGCTTTCGGTAGTGCTCTAACCAGGCCTTCTACTTTTGAGTCTTCGCTCATTGACATCTCCCCTGCATCATTCTTCACCAATTTGCCACCATCAACATCAGTATTCTCTCCTCTAAGCTGGTTAGCAAGGCGGTAGACTTCTGAAGACTTGGGGTCAATATTCTGGTAGGCCTTCTTGTTGGCTTCTTGATGAGCAAGGTGCATTGCATGTCTGGAAATGTATTTGGCTGCATCTTATGATGCCCTACTGTCTTTATCAGTCTTCCAGGCCTTGAAAGCTTTCCCCTAGGCAGCAATGGCTTTTCACATGCTGATTCTACCACCAGGTTTCAAGACGCCAATGATTGGGCTGAGTTGTGCCACACACCTCAGTTACCTTGAGCAGGCCAGTCTTGATGTTGTTCCAGATATCCTCAGTGGCAGCATCAGCTACACCTGCAGACACACTCACATGCGAATTGAAGACCTCCTGGAAATAATTGCTCATGAGGGTCTTTAAGCGTCCAAACTTTAAGGCGAGGGGTGAACTTGTGCTTGGATTTTGGTGGCACATCAATCCTCATATCGCATACAAGAAGCTGATGTTGCAGGGTTACTTCCTCGCCAGGGATCACTTTTACATCTGTGACAAGTTAGCGCATGGTTTCAACGGAAAAGGATGAAGTCTATCTGTGTGGCTACCTTTCCCGACTTGTACGTAATGAGATGGCTATCACGTTTCTTGGACCATGTGTTCCCAAGAAGCAGGTTGATTTGTTTGTTTGTTTGATTTCTGCTTAACGTCGCTTTCAACAATCTTTCAGTCATATCGCGACGGTGTCTGGATGTGGCAGGGAGCTCAATGCTCACTTTTAGAGTGCTGCCGCACTGAAATATCAAGCCCCAGACACTTTGACATGATATTCCACCCAGTCACATTATACTGACACTGAGCTGACCAGTTCTGATTCCTAGCTCTACTTTCTTAATGCTGAGCGCCAAGCAAAAGAGCAGCTAGTACCATTTTTTAAAGTCTTTGGTATGACCCGGCCGGGAAGCAGGTTGAATGCTAGGACATACTCTAGGGTTCTATCACCCTCAACATCTGGTTCTGGCCTGCCATACCCCATCCCACTATGCACTTCCCTATATCCAGTACCTGCACGTCCTACATGGCCATTCCAATCTCCACATGGATCAGAAATTCAGATCCTGAGATCCTGGCAGTCACAGTACCCAGCTGATCAAAGAACAGGTCCTTAACCCTATCACTAGACCACTCTGTTGGGCATTCACGCACAGAATGATAACCACATGGTGGCCGACTATAAGTTTCACTAAGATGATTCTGTTGGAAACTCTGCACCTCAAAAACTTTCTCTATCCACTCTTCGGCCACAAACACTCCTACATCAACAGTGTCTTAGTCATTTCCAGGCCAGTAGAGCTTGTACCTGGTGTCCTTGCCCTTGATTGTGCGGCAGATGCCACCACGGTATATGGTCTCCTGAATACTTTCCTGTGGGATAGTGTTTCCACTACCTTACAAGCTTTTCCTCTCAGTGTTTACACTGAGTGTTCCCAACCTAAATTTCCTCAGGTGATTGCTTGATTCACCACAATCGCCCGACCCTGCCTCCCACACCTGACAGGAGGCCAAGCTGGAGACATTACCAATGGAATTTTGATGTCTATTGGCACTCAGATTCTATTGTTGTTATCACACTAAAGATTTTGGAACATTTGTTTGTTTTTCCAAGATCTCCTGTCCCAGCTGACATCCCAACTCAGTTATTTAATGGCATCTGAGCATGCACGCTGTTCCCGCACACAGGCAATGTGCTTTGCTGTAGTCCTTATAAAGAAAAGGGAGAAATTCTTATGCCATTCAAACAGTAGATCTAAAAATTGCAAACAAGAACAGACTACCTTCTTACAACCTGAAGTATAGAAAGCCCCGGCTAACCAGCTTACTTGAGTAAGCAAGTGCCACATGGGGATCACTTTTAGTGGTTGTTGTCGGCATCAACAATGTTAAGTACATGTGTACGACTGTGTCTCAAACACCAAGGCTTCTAGGTTAATGAATCTACATACAAATATCTGCCATGATGCATCCTGCCCACTGCTACCAAACATTACTGGTCCAGACCTTCTTTTCACTCTTGGGCAAACAATGTTTAGTCTGTGCATTTAGCTCCATTTCTTGAACACCACCAGCAATTGCAACATAGCCGTTCAGCAAATTTCTTGTTCGAGTAGTTGATCAAGAGCATTAGGATTAACAAGTTATAGAAGGCTCACTGTACTTCAGGTAGTAAGTAGACGAGTTCACCAGGATCTTCATGTTTAGCTAGTTAGCCAAGGCTTATTGTATTTCAGAAAGTAAGAATGTAGGCCAACACACGGTGAAGATGTTGAATCACAATGTCTTCTGCAACATTGCTTTTCTGACATCTTTGGTAAGACTTAAACCATATGTTGAATGAACTCTATGTATCGGTGGAAGAAATTCATATGCCATTCTGACACTAGGTCTAGGTCTTGCAGACAAGAACAGACTACCTTCTTATTACATGAAGTAGAGAAAGCCCTGGTTAACCAGCTAAACTTAAAGCTTTGGCAAAACTATCCTACATCCTTACTTTCTGAGATACACTAAGCCTTGACTAACCAGCTAAATAGGAAGACCTGTAAACTTGCTTACTTACCTGAAGTACAGCGAATCTTCCTTAACCAATTAATCCAAATGCTCTTGATCAACTACTCAAACAAGAAACTCACTGAACGGCTATGTCTGGACTGCTGATGGTGTTCAAGAAATTGGGCTAAAGGCACAAACCACTGTTCAGCCAAGCATGAAAAGTAGGTCGAGGTCAGTAACAGTTGATAGCAGTGATCAAAGCGCATCAGGGAGGATATGTGTATGATGTTTCATTAGTCTAGAAGCCATCGTGTTTGAGAAACGGAGCTAAATGCAAAGACTTAACATTGTTGATGCGGAGGACAACGCCAATGCCAGCACTGGAAAATGATCTGTCACTCCTGCTTGCTGAAGCAGTTGGGACAAAAATTAAATGAAGTTGAACTGCACCTCAGAAACTTTTTCTATCCACTCTTTGGCCACAAACACTCCTACACCAACAGTGCCTTTTTTGTTCCCGGACCAGTAAACTTGTACCTGGAGTCCTTGCCCTTGATTGTGTGGCAGTTGCCACCACAGTATATGTTCTCCTGAATACAGCAAATAACCACTTTCCTGTGGGATAGTGTTTCCAATACCTCACAAACTCTTCCTCTCAGAGCGTTTACACTGAGTGTTACCACCCTGAACTTCCTCAGGTGCTTGCTCGATTCACTACAATGGCCTGACCCTGCCTCCAACACCTGACAGGAGGCTAAGCCGGAGACATTATCAATCGAACTTTGATGTCTGTTGGCACATGTCTAGTGGACATACCGACTCAGTTCTTTAACAGCATCTGAGCATGCGCGCTGTTCCCCCACTCAGGCAGTGTGCTTTGCCATTGTCCTTATAAAGAAAGGTGAGAAATTCATATGCCATTCAAGATCTAAGTCTTGCAGACAAGAACAGACTACCTTCTTATTACCCGGTTAGCTCCCCACCAAACCAGTTCAACTGCTATGACATGCAAAGCAAGACAGCAGCAAACATCAGGCAGGAGATATCCACTACAGCAAACTGCTGCAATTGTATGAAATATACTTATTAGGTGGGCAGTCAAACCATGCTTACAGTACCTTTTTCAGTTGAGAAGATAATTCAAACTTCTTATTTAAAGTGATGCAATTCAGTATCTTTTAACATGTATTATCAGAATTTGAAAATGAACATTAAATTTTAACTCACCGAACTGCCATCTGGCATGGTTCACATCTTCCTCAGGGTGTGAATGACGATACCTAAAAAAAAAAAAAAAAAAAAGGTGAACTAAAAGCACCCCAAGCATAATACCCCGCCACAGCAAGTTTAAGTATTAAAGTTATGTTGCGAAAATGTCTGGAAAGAAAATGACGAAGGAACAGATAACAATCCTAAACCCGATCTTGATAATATCAATGGACATAATAATCCTAAACCAGATCTTGATAATATCAATGCATATAGCAAGTTTGGTTAAAAGACCTTGTTATTTATTCAAGTTATTGTCCAGAAAGGAAAATATGGGCGTGTCTCGGGCAGAGAACTCCGTAAAATTTGACAAAATTTGTCCATAAGCAATTCCAAAACAGATCTCCTTAATGTCAATGTATATAGCAAGTTTGCTTAAAATCCCTTGTTATTAAACTTATTTACTCAAGTTATCGTCCAGAATTGAAAATATGGGGTTGTCTCAGGCAGATAACTCCGTAAAAATTAGCAATTCCAAAGCAGATCTCCTTAATGTCAATATATATAGCAAGTTTGGTTAAAATCTCTTGTTATTTACTCAAGTTATTTCCAGAAACGAAAATATGGGCATGTCTCGGGCAGATGACTCTCTAAAAATTTAACAAAATTTGCCCATAAGCAAACCAGATCTCCTTAATGTCAATGCATACAGCAAGCTGGTTAAAATCATCCTATCATATCATCATAATCGGATTTTTGATTAACATGCAGGTACAGGGGCAACATCCACATGTGGGACCCCTTCCAGATAGCTGGCTTGCTGCACGCATGGCAGATTTCACACCAGATCTCCAGGTATGTCTATCATGAGGGTTGACAACTGAGAGCTTCCACTCTCTGCAATCCCTCTCTGTCAGCTGCTTCCATGTCATTTTGGGCTTCACAGGCCCACGCTTTCCATCAACCTGTATGTCAAAGGCTGTCTTGACTGCACCATTGGAGCGTTCCACATGTCCATACTATCGGAGTCTTCCCTCCTTCAGAATGAGGTCTAGATCCTCAATGCTGGTGGTGACAATGTCTTGCGGCCTGACATTGCAGGTCAGTCTGATCATTGCCCTGTCATTTCGCTGCAGACGCTGGAGGTTTGGCTTTGTCAATGGCCAAGTCTCGCTGGCATGGAGCATTGCGCTCCGCACACAAGAGCTGTACACACAGCCGCGTGTTTTGAAAGAGAGGTGGCATGAAGAGAGGACTGGTAGCAGATCCTTGAACTTCTTCCAGGAGGTTTTCACACGTGTTGTGGTTGAAAGTTCACAGACACCTGCTGCTGAGAGCATGTCTCCTAGGTAGCAAAAGGAAGCTATCACCTCAAGCTTGTCAGGTCCGACCTGGACTTCCTTCTGTGGTCTGCCATCCAAGGGGCATGCAGTTCCCTGGCACCGTGTACATCTGTAGTCAGGGTCTTTTTTCAAGCGCTTGAGCCCACTGCATTTCTTGTGCACCCAGTGCTTGCAGCCATTGCAGAAGATGCTGTTGCTGCCCACTCCAGTGCGACAGACTGTGCATGGAAACTCGCCTGAACTCTGCAGGAGGTCCAGTCCTGTACCGCAGATCATGATCTTTGTCTTTCCTGCATTTACTCTCAGTCCTTTCTTCTCCAATGCTTCTTTCCAAGTCAAGAGCCTCCTGACATATTCCTCAAGCGATTCAGCGAGGATATCAAGGTCATCAGCATACAGGTCCTCCCAGGGGACCCCGGAGTGGAACTCTCGTGATAAGGCTTCAAGCACAATGATGAAGAGCAGCAGGCCGAGTACTGATCCTTGGTGAACACAAACCTTCACTTCAAACTCTTCACTGTACCCCTCACCAACACGGACAAGGCTCCGTGCATTTGCATACATCCCCTGCACCAGTCGCACAATCCACTCCTCCACACCAAGTTTTCTCAGCGCCCACCAGATGACCTTCCGAGGTGCTCGATCAAACGCCTGCTCCAGGTCTATGTAAGCCATGTAGAGTCTCTTATTGGCAGCTAGATACTTCTCTTGCGGCTGCCTGACAACAAAGATTGCTTCTGTAGTGCCTCTGCCTGGGACGAAGCCAAACTGGGAATCATCGACTGACACCAACTGTCTGATGAGGCCATCCACAATCCTCTCCAGGATTTTCATAACCTGCTCTGTCAGCTTGAGACCGCGGTAGTTGCCCCTTTCCAATGCATCCCCTTTTCCCTTGTAGAGGCAGACAATGAAACTCTGCTCCCAGTCAGAGGGTACCTTGCCATCACGAATGATAGCAACTGCGAGGTCACGGATCATAAAATCGCTTTTATTTATTCGTTATCGTCCGGAAACGAAAATATGGGCGTGTCTCGGGCAGATAGCCATAAAAATTTGACGAAATTTGCCCATTAGCAATTCCAAATCAGATATCCACAATATCAATGCACATACCAAGTTTGGTAAAAATCCGGAAACAAATAACAGATGGACAGACAGACAGACGGACACATGGACGTCCAACATGAAACCACAATACCCCCCGCCACTGTTGTATGGCCGGGTATAAAAAAAACAAAAAACATTTTAATCAGAGGACAGGAAAGTTAAGCTAACTGATGTTTCTTGTATGTCGATCATTGTCCTGTTGCACCTGTCAGTTTTTTCCTCACCTCTTCTTTTGGTACCATGACAAGGCTGGTGCTTGTAATTGTGGC
The DNA here is from genome assembly GCA_964016985.1 of Anodontia alba. Classification (NCBI taxonomy): domain Eukaryota; kingdom Metazoa; phylum Mollusca; class Bivalvia; order Lucinida; family Lucinidae; genus Anodontia; species Anodontia alba. The sequence continues at coordinate 66,096,290 of OZ024830.1, read as the reverse complement.
TTTTTCCTGGTAATTTTTAGCTTCATTATGTTTGCTTCCTGGTAATTTTTAACTTCATTATATGTTTGCCATTCATATAAAATAAAAATAGATCAAACTTCGGTGAAGCTGATGTCGCACCTGCCCCCTTCCCCCCCCACCCCATCCTCTCCCCACCTCCCAAGAAAAAGTAATGTTCATTTTAGGTACAGGAAATCGATACAGGAATTTCATCAAAAGCATATGCATTTTCTCATATGATGCACCAGAAGTTGGTTGGGCTCAAAAAGTACCCACAGTCTGTGTACACTTTCATAAAATCTGAGGTTAAGAAAATGACAAAGAAGTGGAAAAGGTGACAAAAATAAATTTAAAATCATATCCAAACCACATGCACTTCTGCAGACCCAGAAAACGTGCAAAGCTTCGAAAAGACGGGTTTAAAATTATATGAGAAGTTGCAATCACAAGGTACCCACTGTCTATACACCTGAGGTCAGTAAATGACAAAGTTCAAAAAGTACAAAAAAAGTAACAAAAAATAATGCAAGGATTAAAAATATGAAAGGAACATGCACATCTTCTGACTAGAGAAAACATGTGCAAAGTTAAAAAAAATTAGTATAAAATTGTCGAAGGAGTTGTGCCCTCGAGGTACCAACCATAGCTACAGATAAGAGGGGGTATCCACATAATATTTTTCTTATTTCTCAACGAAAACATATATTGTGGGTACTCATTAGAAGTGCCTCGCCGAGGCGCTTCTAATGAGTACCCACAGCATATGTTTTCATTGAGAAATAAGAAAGGTAACAGCAGTTTTCGGATGAAAAAAAGTGCCTTATCTGTTGCTATGACCCACTGTCTACAACTGCATATATTGAGGGTGAAAAATGACTTAAGTTCACAATATGGAACAATAGTAAAAAATAATCTACCAGTTACATCCAAACCACATGCACATCCACATACCATGAAGAAAACATACGTAAAGTGTCATAATAATCAGTGCAGAACTGTAAGAGGAGTTGCGCTCACAAGAGGTACCAACATGAAATTTTTAAAGTAAAATTAATTTCAATTAAAGCATACTCACCTCAAGATATTATAAGCCTTATTTGAGCGGTTCACCGCGAGATCGACCTTCAAAAGATAGACAACTAGGAAAAAAAATTGTTTGAAACAGACTATAGCTCGTCCTAGTTGTCCCCCCTACCAAGCGTCCTGTTTCTAGGTGACCAAGATTGGGTACCAGTCATGCACTGGTTCCCTTCCGTCCACGCCACCGTAAGCAACCAATCAGGACGCGCCAGGTATATTCCCGCCAAAGAACGCACCAAGCGTGCGGCACACCTAACACATGCGGTAGACATTGTTACTATAAAGGATAGACGCAAGGTAGAAAACATCCCTATTTTTTGGGAGCAATAAAATTTAACAATGAAAGCGGGGTGGGAGGAGGGACATTTGATAATATCTTGAGGTGAGTATGCTTTAATTGAAATTAATTTTACTTTAAAAATTTCATTTCAATGTCAGCATACATCACCTCAAGATATTATAAGCCTGAATAATAAGCATAGGTGGGCAGGTAATAATAAAAATAATATAAATCTCTACTCACCCATGCTGGAATCCGGTGAAGTTCAGCAGTCCCCTGGTAATTCATAGTATTTTTTAGGGGAATATTTTTACATTGTAGGTATGCTTGCGAGTCGAAATCCAATATCCATTGATGGAGAAGAATAAGACCGACCCTTTGAAGAAAAGTTTCACACCGGATTCAAGCAGGCTTAAAATAATGTGAAGAGACTTAAGATACAGAACGATGGCAGCAAGTAATAGACTGCGCCGCCACGAGAGGTCCCAATGACGATGTATCCTGCCTAATTGGGGCCAAATCTCTAAGGTAAAATGAAGAAAAGGTACTATTTGTACGCCAATATGCAGCCCTTACCACATCCTCAAGGGCGACAGAATTCCAATAAGCCCAGGACGAAGACAAAGCTCTAACTTCATGAGCCGAGATTTTCATGAATGACAGATCCGAAGATGATAAATCTGCATAAGCTAGTTTGATAACGTCACAGATCCAACGAGAAATAGTGGAAGGTGAAATATCTTTAGAGCCCTTCAGTGGTAAACGCAGTCTCTTCCTTCCCAATCTCTTAGCTTTCACTCTGGACAAATAAGCTCTAAGAGCTCTGACCGGACACAAAAGCCTATCATCCGTATCAGAACCACAAAACTGAGAAAGACCTGGAATAACAATAGGTTCTGGTAATGACTCTGGAAGCTGGTTTTTTGCTAAAAACCCAGGTTGTGTGAGGAGGGTAATGGAATCCGAGTTGCGGTCATACCTAAAACAGCCTTCCTCAATTGACAGAGCATGAATCTCACTTCTTCTTCTAGCAGCCGCAAATGTAAGAAGAAACACTGCTTTAAGCGTGATGTATTTGATGTCAGCAGTCTTTAGCGGTTCATAAGGAGCTTTATTAAGAGACCAAAGAACACAAGTCAAATTCCATTTGGGCGTAAGAGATCTGGAAACCGGTTTTCTCAGGGCAAAATCTGAAATGATTGGGTCCGCCGTACAGTCTGCTGATTTGGAAAATTTCAGTGTATTTGAGATGGCGGAGCGGTAGCCTTTAATAGAAGCTACCGATAATTTCAGGGTGTCAAAAAGGTAGCAAAAAAAATCTACCAAATCATTTAAAGTGGGATCGACAGGATTAACTTCCCTTTGCAAACACCAATCCGAGAATATCTTCCACCTCGCAGAGTAGACCTTGAGCGTAGACTCTCTGTGGGATTGAGAGATACACTGGGTAGCGAATTCAGAAATGTGTCTACCTCTGATTTGACTCCTGACAACTTCCAAGCGTGAAGATGCAACATAGCTGGATTCTGATGGAGTACTTTTCCCTGATGTTGTGATACCAAACCCCGATGAACCGGAAGTTCCCTGGGAAAGTCTATTATGAGACTCAAAATGACTGAAAACCAGCTCCTCTGAGGCCAACACGGGGCTATGAGAATGAACCGACTGTTGGAATCCCTTATCTTGTTTAGAACCAGGGGAACAAGTTTGAATGGAGGAAATGCGTATGCGAATAGGTTTTTCCATTCTAGTGACATAGCATCCACTGCACAAGCCCTGTGGTCCGGTACTGGAGAAACAAACAGGGGAAGAAGATGGTTTAATCTGGTGGCAAAAAGATTTATCTGAGGAGTACCCCAAAGACTGAAAATTTGGTGAGCTATCTCCCGATCTAGAGACCATTCGGTGGGGAGAATTCGGTCTGGGCGAGACAGGCTGTCTGCCAAAACATTCAATTTCCCTGGAATATGCCTGACTTGAATGTGAATATTCCGATGATGACACCAGTAAAGAAGATCCCATACTAGCAAGCACAGAGATGGAGTGGGTCCCCCCTTGCTTCTTGAGGTAAGCCACTACTGATGAATTGTCTGATGCTACCATCACGCAAGAATTGTAAATGTGACTCTGAAAATGTTGGAGTGCTAGGAAAACTGCTCGTAACTCCAAATTGTTGATGTGAAGGTCTTGGGAAGTAATATCCCACAGTCCCTGAACCTCTAGACCTAGGGGTTCTAAATGTGCGCCCCAGCCCGAATGGCTGGCATCTGAAAACAGATGGAAATCTGGGGTTGGTATAACAAGGGGAATTCCAGCCACATAAATGGAAGGATTCATCCACCATTTGATTGCTACACGACATGAATGGGATATTGGAATAGATTGGACCAAACTGTCGCAGTGAGGTTTCCAATTGGCCAGAAGATGGAACTGAAGAGGTCTCATATGAAGGCGACCTAACTGAATTAAATCTGCTGCTGCATTGAGTCATCCCAACATGGACAAAAATTCTCGGGCGGTAATGAATTGAACCTGTAGAACCCGAAATAGCAGGACAAGAATTTTGTTGACTCTCTCTTCTGGAACTCTGACAATGCCAATGTGAGTCAGGAACCTCATTCCTACATACACGAAGTCCTGAGATGGAACTAGGTCTGATTTCAGGGGATTTGGTATTAGATCCAGACTTGTAATGATTTCCCAGGCTAGTGAAAGGTCGGACAGTAGGGACTCCTGTGAAAGACGATGGACAAGCCAATCGTCGAAATATTGGTGAATGTCGGGTCCTAGAGATCGAATATGTCCCGCCACAATCTCCATCAAGTTTGTAAAAACGAAAGGCGCTGTTGAGATTCCGAATGGAAGCGCCCGAAATTGGTATATAGTGCCTTCTAGGGAAAATCTCAGGTACTTGCGAGACGCTGGATGAATAGGAATATGGAGGTATGCGTCCATAACGTCTATAGAAACCGCCCAAGCCCCTGGAGGAATAGCTCTCCGAATGGAGGCTGCAGTTTCCATCTGAAAGTGATCTACCTTCATCATTTTGTTGAGCGATGATAGGTCTATGATAAGACGAAAACGACCGGTTTTCTTCTTCACTAAGAAAATCCGGCTGTAGAAACCCGGAGAGGTGGTATCTCTCACAATTTCCACAGCCCTCTTTTCCAGTAGAATCTGCACCTCCTCCCTCAAGTGATTTAAATGTTGATGAGCTACAGGGAACCGAATTGGAGACAACGATAGTGGAGGTTCCCTTGCAAAAGGAATCCTGTAGCCCTTCCGGAGAATAGAAAGGGCCCAGGAATCCTGAGTTATGGCTGACCAAGCCTCCACAAAACTTAACAAACGAGCTCCCACCGGAAGAGAGGGATGAGGTGCAGATGGAAGGGCCCTGATGAAGTCATTTACTCCTCCTAGCAGGGCCCCCCCCTGAAAGAAGATGATCCACCACGGCCCCCTTTGGTGGATCGAAACCGTTTAAGAGACAGCAGACGAAGAAGTGGAGGTGGGAACCCGGCTAGCTTTTGGTTCCCACCTAGACTTCTTCGCTGGATTTGAATTAAAAGAAGAGGAGGAAGGTCTCTTTCTGTTGGCCGATACTCCTGAATAATTTGCTCTCAGGAGGGAATGATGTCTATCGTCTAGATTAGCTCTGAAAACTTCCTCTATTTTACCCCCAAAAAGAGAGGAAGAATTCAGAGGAGCTGCTCTAAGACTGTCCTTGTTATGAGATAAAAGTAAATTAGATGTATTTAGAGCAGCATTACGGCGCTGATGCAATAGTACAGTAGACATAGATAGGCCTAGGGCCATGATGTGCTTAGCAGAGCGGTTCACTGCTAGAAGTAGACTACGCAGAACATCCGGGTCAACATGTTCTGCGCAGAGGGCCTGAAATGCAGCCGAACCAAAAAAATCACAATGTGAACTGATGGCCACCGCTCTCCTTGCTAACCGCTCCAGGTACTCTAAATGAGCCACTGGTAAAGAGGCGAATCTGCCCACTGAGATGCCTAGCCTGCCAGCGTCAGCATCAAGGGAGGGTATCTTACTCGGCCAAAATTCCGTATGACAAGCGTAAGAATGAGGTCGAGTAAGGTAATCAATGGTTTTCTTAGGTACATACCAATTTGGATTATTTCTAGCCTCTGCGGTGTTGTCAAACAGCTTCCCCATCAACTGATTCACTGTTGAGGATTGTGGAAGTGTTGACCTGGAGGAAGTAGGCTGGTCCAAAATAGACTCAAGCAGGGATTGGACTCGCGCACTGTCTTGAGTTTGGTCAGCCTTGGGGCAAAGGTCTCCCAAAAGGGAGTAAACTTCCTCCAGTGTCTCATGGTAGTTTGTGGCAGGCTCATGAGACTGGCTCTTTTGAGAAGGACTTAATGAACTCTCTGACAGAGCCTGGTCCGGGACATAATCACATTCATGATATGGAGCCCGGGGTCTTGGCTAATGGTCCGAACATAGTCGCGACCATTGCCAGTGGATCCAGACTGACCCGTGAAAGTTTGCCCCTCCCCTTCTTCAGCAACAGAAGGGAGATCCACTGACGAAGCCAAGTTGCCCAACCCTGATAGAGTCCTCAATACTGCCTGGGATATGGCTGAGGCAATGTCAGGGGTGCTACGTGAGGGGTTGGTTACCCTCAATGGCGTAGCTGTAAGACCTAAAGAACTATCCCTGCTCAAAGCAGGAATAGTCACAGAAGGTCTGACTGCAGAAACACTAGGACCTATAGGGACATCGTCCTCTACAGATCCCAGTGTGCCTACAGATGAATAGTCAGCCAATGGAACCCTGCTGCTATTCTGTACCTCCGTATACAAATGCCCGAAGGCTTCATTAACATTATGACTTACCCTGACTGAAGGAAGAGTAGATGATGTGGAAGAGGTACCCAGTCTATTCTTACTATTTCTACTTCTACCCAAGTTGGTAGTACCAATAACTGGTTCCGCTATTAAGGAATCTGAAAATGAACCTTCCTGAAACATAATACCCGAACAAGTCGGAATGGCTCTAGTATTATTATGTTGAGAAGCCTTACTAATAGTAGGCACAGTGGAAAGAGATACTTTGGCCTTACCACTTTGAATAGGTTTTGGATTCCTGAAAGAACTCACCGCAGGAGTAGTATGAGAAACAGATCCTGTAACCTGGATATTTGGTGTGGTACGAATGCCAGCAACTAAAGGGAGAGAACCATTCTCCTGGGAAACAGTCTTAGTAATTGAACTGGACGAGCTTGGAATGGCTTCGGGACAGGGCAAATATAAGTTGGGGTAATAATCATACCCACTAAAGCCACCCCAAGAACCCCAGGGATAAAAATATGGCCAATAAAAGGCCCCCTGATCTGCGCCTTCCTGCCAAGAAAATTGAGAGGAAGGCACAGTTACATTACTTGGGAATCTGCCCGCCGTATTAAAGGCCGCCGAGTTAACATACCTATAAGGTGTACGATAACCCGGCAGGTACCTAGGTTCGGAATTTCCGCCGGAACAGGGGTTCGCCAGTGCCCCCTGCATTGCCTTCCGTCGGGAAGCATCGCTGGGGGCAGGGCGAGGTCCCCTAGTCAAGCATTCATTACCAGTGACGGTAACGGCGACCTGGGGTCCCCTACGTCTGTTTTCCAAATCTGGAGCAGGCCCAGAGTTCAATTGAAAATTATTCACAAGAGTACTAGAAGGGAATCCCTGAGCCCACTCCCGACCAGAAGATACATAAGAGGGGAAGTGGGATAATTCCTTCCAGATCTCTGAAGCCCAATTGGCAGACCTGGCACAAGGAGATAGCTGCGAACACCCGCAACATCTAACGCATAAAACATGGCTGTCTGCCGGAAGTTTAGTTTGCTTGCAATTAATGCACAACATCTTACTACTGATATGGGCTACAAAGAAAAGCTTTAGTGAAAATAAAGATACAGACTTATCTGTTAGCGAAAAATACTTCTTTCCAAATCCAAACGTCGTAATCTATACAGAAGGTGCTGACCTCGCAAGCGACCAAAAAATAGTGATGTTTTCTACCTTGCGTCTATCCTTTATAGTAACAATGTCTACCGCATGTGTTAGGCGTGCCGCACGCTTGGTGCGTGCTTTGGCGGGAATATACCTGGCGCGTCCTGATTGGTTGCTTACGGTGGCGTGGACAGAAGGGAACCAGTGCATGACTGGTACCCGATCTTGGTCACCTAGAAACAGGACGCTTGGTAGGGGGGACAACTAGGACGAGCTATAGTCTGTTTCAAACAATTTTTTTTCCTAGTTGTCTTTCTTTTGAAGGTCGATCTCGCGGTGAACCGCTCAAATAAGGCTTATAATATCTTGAGGTGATGTATGCTGACATTGAATGTTTATATATGAAGGGTGAAAAATCACTAAGTTCACTATGTAGAAAAAGTGACAAAAATGATCTAACAATTATATCCAAACCACTTGCATATTCTCATACCATGATTGGTACAAAACTTTTATAGGAGTTGCGTGCTGCTGCACAAGAAATACTCATTGTCTATATATATGGAGGGTGAAAAATGACAATATGAAAAAAGTGACAAAAAAATGTTCTAACAATTATACCCAAAACCACATGCACTCCTCGTACCATGAAGAAAACACATGCAAAGTTTCAAAACAATTGGTATAAAACTGTAAGAGGAGTTTGGCTCACAAGATGTACCCACTGTCTATATAGGATAAGAGTTGTGCTCACAAGACACCCAGAGTAAATGCTGATTGAAAAAGACAAATGGATGGACGGACAGACGGAAACTTGCACGCCTAAGCCGTCCTGCTAAGGCAGGTGCGACAAAAACCAACATCTGTTATGGTTATAAAAATGTTTTAGACTCTAAATGCTGAAGCTTTATATCAAGTTCTTAAAGGTCTGTCTCCTGAAAGCTTGGATGGATTTAGTCAACAGTTGACTGACAATCCAGGCTGGCATTCAGGAGAATGGTCCATAACAGTTTAAAACTTCAGGCAGCAACATGATGTCATATTATGATTTGTATCCATTCTGTTTTGATACTAAGTGCATATCAGTAGCTTCAATAATAATTCCAACTCAACAGGTCAATTCAATTGGTTGCTAGCAATCTGAAGGCAAAATTTATACTTCTATTAATCCAATGAGCAGGAGTCCCAGAAATATTTTCCTCATACAATTTTCTGAAATGAGCTACTTTACTTAAATTTTTGACGTAAATATGACCAAGGTGGAAATATTAGATATAGATTTTATTTTTGCGGGTTTTATCAATGTTTGAACACCAGTGAATCACTCAAACCTTAATATCAAGTCTTTCAAGGTTTACCGAGTTTCTGAGTCGTTTGCAAGCATTTACACAATTACAAAATCCACAAACATGAAATCAGATCAGACTGCTTCTACAAAACTTTCTGGTCAGGGTTTACACTTTGCTGTTCTGTCTGCATCATTTGAACACTTTTATATATATTCTATATCCATGCTGTTTAAAGTTCAGGGTGATTACCATGATTACAGCAATTTTTCTGTGTCCAAGTTTTTGGGATCTTTGTAAGATAAGGATGAAAACCATTCCAGCCATCACTTATGCCATCAAACCTTGGTGTCAAGTATATCTAGTATCAGTGGGCCTTCATGGCCTAGTGGCTATGAGTGCCGACTCTTAATTATTAGGTCTCTCACTGCTGTGGGTTTCAGTCTCACTAGAAAGGGAAAGACAAGTTCTGCTTATGAATGGTCACATACATGTAGCAAAGTTCAATCTAGTCACAAAAATTTATGAGTTTTTCTAGTCAAATATTTATCTACTAGTCAGGAGTTTACACAAAATGTTTTGGTGATCTAGTCTGACACTGCAAAATTGTTATCATTTTTGTTTTTGAAAAGTCAAAGCAAGTATTTTGTTATGTAAATTATGTTATGTATAACTGTTTCCACAAATTTAACATGCATAACTGGTCTATCGCAAGGTATTTCTGATGGCAATTGAAAAATGGGGGGTTTTTGGACTTTTATTATTTTTTTTTATTCCTACTGGAGGATTTTGGGCATTTTATTTTTATTTCCTCCTCCTTACCCTATATCCAGCCAGATTTTCCCGGGAACCAGAAAATAAAAAGAAATTCTGGCCTTAACAGGTAAAAACAAGAGGCCCATGGGCCACTATGCTCACCAGAGCTCAGGTGGGCTCTGAACACTGGCAGCCATGTATTCTTATCAGCCATGGCAGCCCCAGCCCAAGGATGCTACAGATGAAATTTGGACGCAATCGGCCCAGTGGATTCAGAGGAGATATCATTTGAATGTGTTGATGCCAGACAACAGACAACTGCCCATCCTATAAGCTCCCCTGGAGCGTTCGGCTCTGGTGAGCTAAAACAACACAAAACCTGTAACGGCTAATATGGTTTATATTTCTATAAAGTCTCAGCCTCATACAGCATATGGTTTCTGAGGAGATGATTTTTATGTGTTTTTTTTTTTTTTTTATTTTCATTTTGGTTTCTGTCACAATCAATAAAATGAGCAGCAGGCCTAAAATCATATTGTAGACAGAACATTGCTTAAGGAACATTTCTATGAAAGTTTTGTCAAAATATCTTGAAAGGCTTGGCAATTAAGTGTTGTTTTCAATTTACCCCATTATAAGTCTATGGAAACTCTGTTGCCATACCAAACAAACTAAAGAGCTGAATTTCATAAATAACAGCAAACCAGTAAAGTGTTATATGGTGAATATTTCCACAGCGTCTCAGCCTCATAGAGCATATGGCTTCTAAGGAGATGATATTTTATGTATTTTTTTTTTTTTTTTTTTTTTTTTTTTTGGCATTTTGGTTTCCACATGGCAACCAATAAAAATGAGCAGCTGGCCTAAAATCATATAGATGATAGAGGATTGCTTAAGTGACCACTTAAGTAACATTTCTATGAAGTTTTGTCAAAATATCTACAAAGACTTGGCAGTAAATGTCATTTTTTAAGTCTATGGAAATTCTAAGGTGCCATAGCAACCAAACTAAAGAGCCGAATTTCATAAAAAACCACAAAACCTGTTAAGGCAAATATGGTGAATATTTCCATAAAGTCTCAGCCTCATACAGTATATGCTTTCTAAGGAGATGATTTTTTCAAGTATTTTTTTTTTCTATTTTCTTTTTCATTTTGGTTTCCATGGCAACCAATTACAACGGCAGATAACACCAACAGTAAGGCAGCCAAAATGGTTCTTTGTCACAACATACCCTGTCATCAAGCTAAGTAGATTTGAGAATTTTCATGAAAATATTTCAAACCATTAACAGGGTTTTTTCTGGGCTGCGCCTTGTGCTAAATCATGCATCACACAAGCCAAAGGCACAAAGAAAAATGTGTAGTGCACCAAAATGGCGTGCTGAAGTTCCAAAAAGCGCATCAAAAGTCATAATAATGCATGTTGTTAATATCTGTTTCCAATTGCGCAAGCAAATTCTACGCCAATGTGCCCGTAATCACCGTATCATAAGAGCAATATATTTTTATTGCAGTGAATAAAGTGTTTCAATGATATCGCCTAGCGTGCTTTATTATCGCATGTAATCATAAGGTCGAGTTGACTTAATCATCCAGAACCACCCAACCTCCGTACGGGCAGACATTGATCTACAAAAAATATATTTTTATTTACAAAACCGAAGCGTTTTATCTTGATTATGCTCCTCCTTATTTCTAGTAGGAGTCCTTTTCATGAAATAAGAAATTGCAACAAGAATTCCGCGGAAGGCGTCATCGCACCTGCTGGGGCAAAAGTAACAGGAGCCACAATCAGAATGTGGTTATTTAATAAGTTTATTTCATTCTTAGCAGTGCTTAGTTGGAAAACTGGGTTGAAAAAAATGTAGACAAAGTGCCTAGTGGGGCACATACATTCCAGGCCAGTGCCATTCCCTCTAATGGCTATATCTTCAGCACTGACTTTTTGCATTATACAGCCCAATGATAATGGAACGTCGACGTAAAATGTGTAAAAGTCACTGGAGCGTGAAATATAAGTCAAGGTCATGGGTCAAGGTACCTGCTAATTCAGTACATCAAGGAGAAGCACTATGCAAGGTATGGTGGTTGTAGGCCTTATAGTAGAGGAGTTATCAAACATCAACGTAAAATGTGTCAAATATAAGTCAAGGTCACCGGGTCAAGGTACCTGCCAAGCCAGTGCAATGAGGTGAAGCACTATGCAAGGTTTAGTGGTTGTAGGTCTTATATTTGAGGAGGTACCGAACATCAACATAAAAAGTGTCAAAGTCACTGGAGTGCAAAATATAGGTCAAGGCCACCAGGTCAAGGTACCTGCCAAGTCAGTACATCGAGAAGAAGCACTATATAAGATTTGGTGGTTGAAGGCCTTAGAGTTGAGGACATATGGAAGGGCGCATAAAAGGTGTAAAAGTCAATGGTGCGTGAAATATAGGTCAAGGTCACCCAGTCAAGGTACCTGCGGAGGCCATACATTGAGAAGACTTATGCGAAGTTTGATGGTTGTAGGCCTTATAGTTGAGGAGATATTGAACATTGATGTAAAATGTGTAAAAGGCACTGGAGCACAAAATATAGGTCAAGGTCACCGGGTCAAGATACCTGCCAAGTCAGTACATCTAGGAGAAGCACTATGCAAGGTTTGGTGGCTAGAGGTCTAACACTTGAGGAGATCTGGAATGTTGACGTAAATTATGTCTGAGTCACTGCAGCCAAAATATAGGTCAAGGTCACCAGGTCAAGGTATCTGCCGAGTCAGTACATTGAGAAGAAGCACTTTGCAAGGTTTGATGGTTGTAGGCCTTATAGTTGAGGAGATATCAAACGTCGACGAAAAATGTGTCAGTCACTGAAGCGCAAAATATAGGTCAAGGTCACCGGGTCAAGATACCTGCGGAATCAGTACATCTAGGAGAAGCACTATGCAAGATTTGGTAGTTGTACGCCTTATAGTTGAGAAGATCTGGAACGTCAACGTAAATTATGTCAAAGTCAATGGAGCGCAAAATATAGGTCAAGGTCATTGGGTCAATGTGCCTGCCAAGTGTGGAGGTCAGGGAGATGTGTCATGCAAGGTATGATGGTTGTTGTAGAATTGTAGTTGATTTGAATACTAACTTTGACGTAAATGTCGAACTTCGACATAAATGTTGACAGTCGGACAGATGAACGGACAGACCGAACGGAAAAGCGGACGCCTCTGTAGCAAAGTCAGGAGGTCAGGGAGATGTTTCACGCAAGGTTTGATGGTTGTTTAGTCTTGTAGTTGATTAGAATACTAACTCTGACATAAATGTCGTTCTTCGACATAAATGTTGACATAACAGAACTGTTAACAGACAGACAGACGGATGAACGGACAGACGAAGGGAAAAGCGGGCACCTATGTCGCAAAGTCAGGAGGTCAGGGAGATGTTTCATACAAGGTTTGATGGTTGTTTAGTCTTGTAGTTGATTAGAATACTAACTTTGACATAAATGTCGAACTTCGACATAACAGAACTGTTAACAGACGGACAGACAGACGGACAAATGGACAGACGAATGGAAAAGCGGGCACCTATGTCCCAAAGTCTGGAGGTCAGGGAGATGTTTCATGCAAGGTTTGATGGTTGTTTAGTCTTGTAGTTGATTAGAATACTAACTTAGACATAAATGTCGAACTTCGACATAAATGTTGACAGATGGACAGACGAACAGACAAACGGACAGACGAACGGAAAAGCGGACGCCTCTGTCGCAAAGTCAGGAGGTCAGGGAGATGTTTCACGCAAGGTTTGATGGTTGTTTAGTCTTGTAGTTGATTAGAATACTAACTCTGACATAAATGTCGTTCTCTGACATAAATGTTGACAGACGGACGGACGGACAGATGGAAAATCGGACTCCTATATCGCACCCTTCTACAAGCAGGTGCGATAAAAAGGAGTCCATTTTCGTTATTTACGGTAACCGATCGAGTACAACTGTTGTCCGGTTTGCGCTTTGCAATAAAATCGATACCGTTGCTGTTTCCACCATAAACAAACCTGGGAACATGGGGAAAAGGGAAACAGGATGACAATCATAAACAGACCAAACTGTCCTGTTGGGTGTTGCAGCAATTCTGTACATACACAGAACGATACTGCCGTGCCGGAATCATCTGAATCGTCGAATGACGACGTCACCATTATTGACGGAATTGGTCTCACTGTCTTCTTAGTTTGATTTTAGCTCCCTTGATAAATGAGCAGATGGCTTACAAAGTGAACCAAGCATAGCAAGGCTCTATCGTCCACACTTTCTCTAAGGCCAGTATTTTTTGAAAAACTGAGGTTAAACATTATGTAAATTTTCAACATTTTGTTTTTTTGTTTCTGAAGGAGAAAAAGCAAGTTTATTATTATAAAAAAAAAATAACACTCCAGGAGATTGATTGATTGATTGTGTTGGGGTTTAACGACACGTCAACCCTTGAGGGTCATTTTGTGTCGTCTCCCAGAGAAAGGGAGAAAAGAGATAGAAGAGAGAGTAGAGGAGATGAAAGAGAGGGACAGGGAAGAAAGAGGAACAGGAATGAAAGTGAAGAAACAGAAGAAATAAAAACATTCCCCCTCTACCCTTACCCACTACATTTGTACAAGGATAGCAGGCCTTGCCCAACTGTAAGCCAATATCAGTTGGACGCCCCAGTGATGTAAGATACACAGCACCTTCGCACCACCCGACCACCCCTCCAGGAGATGCTGTCTGAACATATAAAAAAGGATTAAAATCAATTTCCGCCCGGGGGGCTTTGCACCCTTGGACACCCGACTGGGGCATTGCCCCTGGACCCCACTGGGGGCCTGTGGCCCCTAGACCCCCAGCTTGTTAAGGGCCCCTGGAATTTTTGGTGGATGGGCCAAAGGCCCCTTCACCCAAATTTCCAGGTAAATCCCTGCATTAAAGGACACGAAATTCTGTCAAGGGCAGAGAACTCACACTGGGCAGAAGAATCATCTTGCCTGGTAGAGGACAACTCAAGGAACATTTCTGTAGTTTTTTTTTTGTTTTTTTTTTTTCAAAATATGTGCAATGGCTTAATAAATGCCACTCTTCTATTTTCCCATTGTAAGTCTATGGCAACTATAAGTTACCATACACACCAGAGCTTTTGTGCAATAGCAAAGAAAAACAAAATTTGTTAACGCTAATACAAACAATATTTCTGCAAAATCTCAGCCCTATGTTCCATATGGTTTCTAAGGAGATGATTTCTGAAGATATTCTTCCTTTTTTTTTTTCTTTTTTTTTTTTTTGCTCTTGGTTGCCATGGCAATATCAAAATCAGGGCTGGGCAGCAAAGTCATCTGCCTGGTACAGGACCATTCAAGGAACATTTCTGAAGCAGTTTTGTCAAAATATCTGCAATGGCTTAATAAAAAATGAAGTTTTTTAAAAGTAAAATGTATTTTAACGGGTAAAACTTAACCTATTGATAATGTGCTCTTCTGTTTATACACCTTCCACAGAAAAATGACCTTTCAGTCATCAATTAAAGTCTTAAACCAGAAGGTCTCTTAGGCAGTTACCTGTGTGACGTAACTTCCCTCTCAACTGATCACGTGTCAGTTTCTTTTATGTGTAAAACAATAGACACAATTAGGAGAGATAAGCGAGAGTGGGAGGAGGGAGATAATTGATTATCTATAGGTTAAATATTACTCATTAAAATACGCTTCACTTTTAAAAAACTTTGTTTTAACTTCGTAATACATTAACCTATAGATAATGTGCTAGAATTTTAAGACCAGGAGGGAGGTCATGCTCTCCAAATTCTAATACCAAATAAATAATATCTCACCACTTCTGGTTAAAGACTCAGGAAACTCTAAAGAATCAGATACATTCTAATTCTATATTTAATAGAAAGAATGATCTAAATTCACAAGATAACATATCTTTAAGGTGTTATGATCTAACAACCTGATATATAATAGAAGACTCTAGAGGAAGCCAGTTCTTAAGTCACAGAGACCTAACATTGGCCCCCACCCCCTTTTTTTTTTCTTTTTGGGAAACAACAATTGGCTCCAAAAAGAAAAGGGAGTCATTGAGACATAACCTAAATATTCCATTGCAATGTAAGCTAGGAATATAGAGATAATATTTTCGAAACAAAATTTGTAAAACAAAAGCCAAGACAATAAGTAGTCTATCTAGGGTCTTGATTTAAATAAGGAAATGTCTACTCCATGGAGTTTCCTATAGATAACTGACATATGTAGATATTTTGGATAAAATTCTAGATATGTGAAGCTATCTAATTGTAATAGTCTACGCTATTAGAATTATAAACTAATCAGAGTCTGTTTATTGGAGCGATAGGACCGTTTCCGATAAACAGACATAGACTTGAAATAACCATAATGTTGTATAATTATTCCCCTTTGATCAAATTAAAGAAGGGGAGATAATAAAAAGTAGATGGAGTTAACTTAATTGTAACTCAGTTATCCATCAGAAGGAAAGGTATACAGAAAAATAATGGTTAAAACTATTGCGAATTTTTAGTCAAGCAATAAGATAATACAGAGGTTGCGCAATACTGCTGGGATGAAAAAGCAACCTAAATCATTTATAAATACTTTTGTCATGGATATATAAAAGCGTTTGATGTCCTGGACAAAATAATAAAGAAGAGACTGCCAACATCATAACATAGAGTTTGACAGACAATAAGAAAGATAAGAATAAGGCTGATCGCAGCTAACTATGTCCTGAACAAAATAATAAAGAAGAGACTGCCAACATCATAACATAGAGTTTGACAGACAATAAGAGACATAAGAATAAGGCTGATCGCAGCTAACTGTCAGACGGCCATATTTTGGCTAAATCTTACCGTATTGCTAAGATTAAGCAATAAGAAATAAACTGGATAGAATCTTTCTATGCCAGAAGATTGCCATGAAAGTCATGGAAATCAAGAAAATGTTAAAAAGTCCACTTTGTAATGACGAATCAAAATGTTCAGAAAAAGAGAAGGACTCAGAGAAAATTGTAATAGTGTGATAATCTCTGAAGAAAGATTATACAATAGTACTGATTAATAATCTCTAAAACACTTAATTTATAAGTTAAGAGATAGTATTACTATTCTATACGCATATTTAAGAATAGTAAGAGATATATAAATATCAAATTAAAATTATACTACGGGACAAATTCCTGCTATAAATAAAAGGTTAAGCGTAACTATTTATTAAGCATGGAATTATTAAACATATAACTTGTTATAAAATTACTGTCCGGAATTTTATAGATAAATATTCAATAAATTTTTAGAATTGAATATTAATAGTATAAAATCTATTTCTGCATAACTGGTAATTCCTGAAATATCAAATTACGTACTCGTAAATGAATTCTGGAAGAAAAATATATATATATATATATATATACGCTCGAGATTTATACGTAAACCACAGAGAGTAATAAAATAATATTATTACCACGATCCCTGACACAAGGGTAAAAACATGTAAAAATATGAAATAATATAGGTAATTATTAATTTAACGTCATATGGTTTAAGATAAAATTCGTTTAATCTTTAACCAATATGCAGCAACGGTGACTCGTTATTCTGTATTCGAAGGTAGAAAATGAGTTCTTAGTCATTAGAATTTTGTATGACTGAAATAGAGATAATGGGATCTAAATGGATGTATGTCCATGAACTGAATCGAAGGATAATATCCATTCAAAAACAAAAACTAGAGCTTGTTTTAGGCTTAGTTTAACAAGCGTAGAATTGAAATTATTTCCAAAATTATTTCCAAGTATTCATAAAGTCATCACGCTCTGAATATTGAGAAAAAAAAAACTTAAAATATTGTTTAGGAAATATTTTATCTGTAACAAAAAAGTGACTGGTCCATAATGTTAGATTTAGACCTGAAATGTAGTGAGAATGTCAATCTAACATAAAAATAAGTTGAGAAAGATAAATAATGAAGATAGATATATAAATATCGGTATAATATATTATCTCCAACTATTATCAAATAATCTGAATGTTTAAAAGCGTAAATGCTACTCGAAAGTTTATTTACCGAATGTATAATCAGACAACTTCAGTATGTTCAAAAAACGTATCACAAAAAATAAGATCTGACCGGAAACGTAGGTGCGGCACTTACTACGTTGTGAAGTTTATATAAACAAATTCTATATTATGAATTGAGACAGTGCATTTCAAAATCATCGAAAAGTCTTGAAATGACTTATTGTGTGGAAAGATGGATGGATGGTATTTTATTTATAGACGCTCAACCCTAAAAGGGCATATAGAGTCTAATAACTTTTATATTATATGATGAGTTTATTTTATTTGAAATTAAAAACATAAGATTGATATGTTAATTTTAAAAAGATAACAGTATTAATGATTATAATTTATTAAAAAGTCTGATTTCTTTAAGAAAGTCGATTATTTTGTTAGTTGGTACATCATTAAAAAGATCCTTTACAGTTTTTATATTAAAATATTTTGTGCGAATATGATTAAATTCTGCACAAGTAATAAGAAAATGTTTGACTTAAAAGGTTCATTACAAGGAATGCAGAATGGAGCTTGTTCATTTTTTAATATATAATGAGTAAGTCAAGTGTGTCCAATTCTACATCTGGTGATTTTTGTTTGTTCTTTTCTGCAGTAATTTGAGAATGCGCATTTGCTGTTACAATATGGTTTTATTTCATTCAGTTTATTATGAGTTTGTTTTTCCCAAATAGATTGACATTTGTTGTTAACGTATTGACGAATGTTGGATTTAAAATCAGAGTTAGGAATTTTAAAATTTGTTATCATTAAGGATAATGCAGATTTAGCTTCTAAATCGGCTAATTCACGAATATTAATATGGCTGGGAAGCCAACAAAATATAATATCTTTTGAAACCCAAAGTTAATAATATTTTTTAGGAATTTGCTATGGTCAGAAAGAGAATCTGAATAAATGATGAATTGTTTTTCGGACTGATCTCTGGTATGATAAAGTGCAATATCAATTACTTTGGCTTCAGCGGTAAAAATGGAGCTATTATCGGGTAATCTGATACTGTCAGTAAAATTTGGACTAATAATAGAATAAGCAACTTTCTCATCTTGTTTGGAACCATCAGTATAAATTGACAGGTGATGTTTATATTTCGATTTGATTTCTAATAATTCATTCTTAAAAATATGTGACTCAACTTCGGATTTTTTTTATTTTTATGAAGGTCTAAAATAATCTTTGGAGGGTTTAACGTCCATGGCTCTTTTGACGGAAAGGAAAAGGGCTGAACATTTTTAATATTAATATTGGCATCTTCAAGTAACGGTTGTATTCTCAGACCAAGGGGTTTAATGGCCGTTGGTTTAGTATAGTAAAAACTTTCGTATTTAGGATTAAAAACACAATCATAAGCTGAATTTCGTGGATTGGCGGCTAATTTAGTGACATATTGAAGGGACAGTTTCTCCCTTCTTATATACAATGATGGTTCATTTGATTCAGCGTATAAACTTTCGACTGGTGAAGTACGAAAAGCTCCTAGAGCTAGACATAAACCTTGATGATGAATAGTATCCAAAGATTTCAAATAAGATTTTCTAGCGGATCCATAAACTATGGATCCGTAATCCAATTTAGATCGAATTAAAGAACTATAAAGATTTAAAAGAACAGTACGATCTCCTCCCCAGTCGGAATTGGAGAGAACTTTAAGAATATCAAGTGCTTTTAAACATTTAGCTTTTAAAGCTTTGATGTGTGGGATAAAAGATAATTTGTTATCGAACAAAAGACCAAGGAATTTTGCTTCACTGACATGGGACTACCATATATGTTAAGATGAGGATCTAAATGTAATTGTCGTATCTGACAGAAATGAATGCATTGTGTTTTTGTTTTTGAAAACTTGAAACCATTTTCTGTAGCCCAATCTTCTATATTGTTTAAACACCGTTGGAGTTTGAATTCAATGGTTTCCATATTTTTCGATCTAATAAATATTCCAAAATCAACAAAAAGAGAACAATCCATGTCTTTTACACATTTAACAATGTCATTAACTTTAATACCAAACAAGGTAGGTGATAAAATGCTTCCCTGTGGTACACCTTGTTCTTGTTTGAATATGTCCGATAATGTATTACCTATTCGAACATTTATTGTGTGAAAAGAATAAATATCCAGTTTCGGAAAAGATATTTATCTATATATATAGACCATTTCTGATGCGAAATGGAATTCAAGATATTAATCTTTGCATTACCCGCAAACTGAACTTGAACTCTTAGCAAGAGAACTATGATCCCTTTAACGAATGTAAACATAAAAAAGGGGTAAAGAGAAAATGAAATGTATCTTAATTCTTTACCGACTCGTAATTAAGGATGTTTTCCCTCTTGTCTAAGCCTAGAAAGTACAGAGTAGAACAAAGGGATGATCAATATGAATATGAAAAAATCTGCTATTATGAGGTAAACTATCGTTAATTAACCTCTAAGCATTTTTTAAAAAATATATATATAAATATAATCTAAGGCTTCGGAAAGTTTAGAGGAAGGAAATGAATCAAATGATTGACTTTGGCAGTTTCTGAATAGTTACAAAGCCAATAAAAAATGAAATGGAAAGTATTGTATATAATATTTAATTTAGGCAATAATAATCAGTCACGTACTGAATAAATTAAAGCCTTTACTAAATATGTATCCACTGTCTATACCAAAAGTGCGAGAAAATTTTGATTGACATGGACTCTAGTTATAAGTGAAATATTAGAGGTATAGAGCTAATTGAAGCAAAACTATTCCTCAATAAGGATAAAGTAGACCTATAATATACGTAGATTAATTGGGTCTAGTGATTATAAGTTCTAAACCTTTTTGAATAATTTCTAATCGTAATCATAATAAAATTATTATTCCCAGATGAAGATTGATTGATTGTGTTGGGGTTTAACGACACGTCAACCCTTGTGGGTCATTTTGTGTCGTCTCCCAGAGAAAGGGAGAAAAGAGATAGAAGAGATAGTAGAAGAGATGAAAGAGAGGACAGGGAAGAAAGAAGAAAGAGGAACAAAAGTGAAAGTGAAGAAACAGAAGAAACTAGAGCTGGTGTTTGTAAAACACTATGCCCCCAACTGCCTGACTCTAACACTGTTTGACTCCAACACTGCTTAGCCATGAAGGTAACAACAGTACAAATATATGATTTCAATGTTATTTTATTAAAGGGAAATAACTCTAAAATAGGAGATGACTGGGATAAGAAAAAAATACGGATCACCTATTTTTTCATGAGGAATCAAAACATGAAATTTCAAAACATTAGCATACATGGTTCTAAACTTATGCTATACACAATAAAGCAATGACATTAAATGGCCCGAAATTGCGAAGGGCCATAACTCCAACATTTCATTTAATTGGTTCAAAATTTATTCAGGTGATCTCCTCCTCAATCCCAATCAGTATACCAAATATCATGGCTCTAGCTTAAATACTTTTTGAGACATCTTGCTGAAAAAGTCAAAATGCCTAGAACTACAAAGGGCCATAACTACATCAATTTTTCCTGGAATTCCCTAAAAAACAAACCAGGTAATCTCCACATCATCCCCAATCAGTATATAATATTTCAAGACCCTAGCTTAAGTGCTTTTCGAGTAATCTTGCTGACAAGGTCAAAATGAGCAGAACTGCAAAGGGCCGTAACTTTATCAATATTTTCATGGAATTCTCTCAAAATATAATCGGGTAATGTACACATCATTCCCACTCACTGTATCGAATTTCAAGAACCCAGCTTAAATACTTTTCAAGATATCTTGCTCACAAGATTTAATTCTGATTTTTTTCAAAGGGGCATAACTTTAAATAAACATGCTAGACAAGAAACAAAATATGGGTCGGCTATTTTTTCATTGGGAACCCAAATATAAAATTTCAAAACCCTAGCGTGCAGGGTTCTTAAGATATGGCATGCACAAAAAAGGCTTGATGAACGGACAAACAGTCGGATGGACAAATGAAGGCAAAATAATAGCCCCATCAATTTCATTCGAAACTGGGGGCATAATCAGGTCATCTACTCATCGCTACCAATCTATTCATCAAGTTTCAAGGCTCCAGCTTCAATAGTTTTTGAGATATTTTGTTCACAAGGGAAACATGCCCAAATTTACAAAGGGCCATTACTTATGAAATATTTTTCAGAATTTACAAAAAAATTAATCAGGTCATCTACTCATCATTACCAATCAATTCACCAAGTTTCAAGTCTCTAGCTCTAATAGTTTTTGAGATATTTTGCTGACAAGATAAAAATGCCCAAAATAACAAAGGGGCATAACTCAAGAAGTATATTTCAAAATTTCTTCAAAAGTTAATCAGGTTGTCTACTCATCACTACCAGTCTATTCATCAAGTGTCAAGGCTCTAGTTCCAACAGTTTTTGAGATATTTTGCTGACAAGGTAAAATTGCCCAAAATTACAAAGGGCCATAACTCATGAAGTATTTTTTCAGAATTTCTTCAAAAATTAATCAGGTCATCTACTCATCACTACAAATCCATTTACTAAGTTTCAAGGCTCTAGCTTTAACAGTTTTTGAGATATTTTGCTGACAAGATAAAAATACCTAAAATTACAAAGGGGCATAACTCAAGAAGTATATTTCAAAATTTCTTCAAAAGTTTATCAAGTTGTCTACTCATCACTACCAGTCTATTCATCAAGTTTCAAGGCTCTAGCTTCAATAGTTTTTGAGATATTTTGCTGACAAGTTAAACATGCCCTAAATTACAAAGGGCCATAACTCATGAAATGTTTTTCAGAATTTCTTCAAAAGTTAATCAGGTCATCTACACATCACTACAAATCCATTTACTAAGTTTCAAGGCTCAAGCTCTAACAGTTTTTGATATATTTTGCTGACAAGGTAAAAATGCCCAAAATTACAAAGGGCCATAACTCAAAAGGCATTTTTCAAAATTTCTTCAAAAGTTAATCAGGTTGTCTACTCATCACTACCAGTCTATTCATTAAGTTTCAAGGCTCTAGCTCCAACGGTTTTTGAGATATTTTGCTGACAAGATAAAAATGCCCAAAATTACAAAGGGCCATAACTCATGAAGTATTTTTCAGAATTTCTTCAAAAGATAATCAGGTTGTCTACTCATCACTACCAGTCTATTCATCAAGTTTCAAGGCTCTAGCTTTAATAGTTTTTGAGATATTTTGCTGACAAGATTGCATCCATATTTTTTCAAAGGGCCATAACTCAGAAAAGGGGCATAATCCTGTCAAGAAAAAAAATACTTGTCAGCTATTTTTTCATGAGGAATCCATATATGAAATTTCAAAACAGTAGCATTCACGGTTTTAAAGTTATGCTATGCATCAAAAACCGTGACGAACGGACGGACGGACGGACGGACGGACGAACAACCCAGAAGCAATATGCCCCTCCAACTTCTTTGAAGTTGGGGGCATAATAAAAACATTCCCCTTCTACCCTTACCTGCTACAAGGATAGCAGGCCTTGCCCAACTGTAAGCAAATATCAATTGGACGCCCCGGTGCCGTGAGGTACAGGACACCTTCGCACCACCCGACCATCCCCCTCCCAGATAAAGAATCTTCAGCGTAATAGATTCTAACTGAGACAAAATTATCTGGTATATTACTATCGTAGTCTTAAATGATCCAGAAGAAAAAATAAAAAAGGCAAAGTAAAGAACGTATGGAATTATATATATGCCTAAACATAAGATAGAATTCTTATTTATTATTTTATAGCAGAGTTTAGACAGAGCACGACTGACCTAGACTCTTATATAATCAATCAAAAGATAGTATAATATAGAATAATAGCTTAACGGATCAGCTATTTTCCATGTACAAAGGCAAAAGGAAAAATGTACCTCAACTAGAGTTTTTAATCGTAGTAATCTAGAGAGGTAGCAGATAAATAAACTCTTAATTCATTTATCTAATTCGTGTAGATTTCCGATACCTTATGAATGAAATATTAATAGAAAGTAGAGAGGATCGATAGCTACTTTCTTGTAAATTTATTCCCTAGATTACATGCCGATACATATCGGGAGCATGTAGAAAAACAGAGGAGGAAAGAAGAAAAATTTTAAATTTCGTGTATATTTTTCTTCTTAGAAATAAAGATAGTTTTATAGAGCTCACCTTTGCCTTGGAGCAGAATAAGGTGAATATCTAAGAAGTTAATCTCTTTGTAGCGAATAAAAAGAGATATAATTTATATAATTATAGATGGATGTATCTTCTACACTTAGTGAATGAATTGCGAATTTGATCGTACCCGATAATTCTTAATTCATTTTTAAGAATAAATATATATATATAAAGAATTTTAAGTCTAGTTAAAAAATGACTGGACATAATTCAACAATATAAGGGGCTACTTGGTATTAGAACCCATCACTGTCATTCTATAACCTATAACCCAAGACTAGACATGTCTATAGTGCTCAATGAATAAAAGTAGATTGAGCAAGGACTAGTAATCTGACACAATGTTCTGGCACTAGTCTACGAAACTGCTGCCCGGAGGAATTTCGTTAGAATGACCTGGCACTAGTCTACGAAACTACTGCCCGGTGAAAATTTCATTAGTGACGAAAGTTAACCTCTTTCTAGCGAATGAAAGAGATAAAACATAAGTTAATTTAAAATATTAATGGAATTACACTCCTATAAGTCAATGGAATATTTAGGATTCTAGTCTGATTCGGGAAAGACTGTACAGAATTTTATTATATAAAAGGTTACTATGTATTTCATTTAATAACCTATATCCATTGACTTAATTGTGTATGAAGCTCTATGAACAATAATAGATTGTTCGGGAATTAGTGATTACTATTTTGACACTAGTTACCCGACATAATGACCTGACACAAGTATTCATAACTGTTGCCCGGTAAAAGTTACTAATAATTTGACAAACTGATCGGATAGCAGTATTCATAACTCTAGTCCGATGAAAAAGAGAGATTATATAAGAAATTGACCGAGCACAAGTATTCGAAACTTTTTCCCGGTGAAAAATAATTATTGGGCAAAATTGACCACACACTATTTGGTAAAAACTTGCCTGGTGAAAAATCAGAAAAAAATATGATAAAATGACCGGGTATAAGTATCAATACTATTTTGCCCAGTGAAATTTTCTAATAATTAGACATAATGACCGGAAGTCAGTATAAGTGACTATTTTGTCCAGTGAAATATGTCAAAAAACTAAGTCTTTCCAGAAAATAATTAAATTATTGACTGGAGACTAGTTGACTGGTGCCTGGTTGACCGGTGACTGGTGACTGGTGCCTGGTTGACCGGTGACTGGATGACTGGTGACTGGTTGACCGGTGACTGGTGGACTTAGACTTTACTGGATACTAAGTACCCAAAGATACCACCTTGATAGATCTTACCCAGGCAGTATAGCCATATGGGGTGGGGCTCCCATCAGTAAAGAATTGTCGTATAATCCATCAAGGGTTGACAAGTTCTTTACAATCAGCTTCTCCACCATGAGAATCTTCAGCCAACTCGAAGATCTCTGCAAGAAAACCAATAAAAGTCCAGGAAAATCATATTTTAAACGCTGAAGAACCTGGAACGAAAAGAACAAGAAAATATTCTGTATATATAAACACGACTTCCGAACCGACCGCGCACGAGCGTTGTGCCCAATAGCGAGAGTTGCGAAAATGCATATCAAGAAAAGCCAGTCAATAATTACTTGAAATCAAAAATTGAAAATTTTAAATAATAACATAGGAAGTGAAAGGAGTGATAAATAAACAAAAGAAACACAAGGATACAGAAATTTATCAGTGAGGAAAAGAAATAATCAGGATTTCTTTCACAGGTAAAAAATCCATGTTGATTTTCTTTGTCCATTGAAAAGAAACTGACAGTGATCAACTGAGCGGGAAGAGTTACGTCACAAAGGTAACTGCCTAAGGAACCTTCTGGTTTAAGACTTTAATTGACGACTGAAAGGTCATTTTTCTGTGAAAGGTGTGAAAACAGAAGAGAATAGCACATTATCTATAGGTTAATGTATTACAAAGTTAAAATGCCATTTTTCTACTTTCCCATTATAAGTCTATGGCAA
Source organism: Anodontia alba (assembly GCA_964016985.1). Lineage (NCBI taxonomy): Eukaryota > Metazoa > Mollusca > Bivalvia > Lucinida > Lucinidae > Anodontia > Anodontia alba. The sequence goes on along the minus strand of OZ024830.1, from coordinate 66,070,733 downwards.
CTTGAAGTTGCCATACAAACCTGAGCTTTTGAGCAATAGCAATGAAAAACACAACATTTGTAGAGGCTAATACAAAAATATTTCTGCAAAATCTCAGCCCTATGGTTTCTGAGGAGATGATTTTAAAGATATTCTTCATTTTTTTGCATTTTGGTTGCCATGACAACAATAAGAATCAGGACTGGGCAGCAAAATCACCTGCCTGGTAGAGAACCATTCAAGGAACATTTCTGAAGCCGTTTTGTCAAAATATCTGCAATGGCTTAACAATAAATGCCATTTTTCTATTTTCCCATTGTAATTCTACAGCAACTTTAAGTTGCCATACAAACCAGAGCTTTTGAGCAATAGCAAAGAAAAACAATATGTTGTTGAGGCTAATACAAAGCATATTTTTGTAAAGTCTCAGCCCTATGTTCCATATGGTTTCTGAGGAGATGATTTTTAAAGATATTTTTTTCTATTTTTTGCATCTATGTTGCCATGGCAACCAATCAAAATTAGCACTGAGCAAAATAATCATCTGCCTAATAAAGGACCACTTAAGGAACATTTCTGAAGCAGTTTTGTCAAAATATCTGTAATGGCTTTTGTAAATGCTATTTTTTTTTCTATTTTCCAATTACAATTAAGTCTATGGCAACTTTAAGTTGCCATAGCAGCCAAACTTGATGGCTGATTGTCATAAAAAAAACCCACAAAACTTTCAATCCCAGAGTGGATAGGTGCTTCAGATGGAATTTGGTCTTGATTGGCCAAGCGGCTTCTGAGAAGATGTTTGAAAGTGTGAACGATGCCAATGCCAAGTGCCCAATGCCTAAATTATCAGCTCCCCTGGAGCCTTCGGCTCTGGTGAGCTAAAAAGTGGACATTCATATCTAAGGACAAGTGTGGTTAGCAGTCAAGGTGTCAATTATTTGGGGGTACAGTATATGTCCTAAAATTTCGAATACCTAATATTTTTGCCCAAAATAATTTCTAGAAATGTCCTAAAATCTCAAACAGTAGCAGCTTTGCAAAAAGGGGATTTCTAAAATTTCAAACAGAGCTTTCTTCAGGAATTTTTTATCAGCACGTTCTCATTTCGGTTACCATTCTTTTTTTTCCATTATGGAACCGAAAACAAAAGTAGTAGTGTTGAAAGCTACCGCAAAACTTAAATGCACACAGCAGTGTCATAATGAATGTTATGTACATAACTGGCATGGGAACCGTTATTTTAATTTTTTCAAACCCAGGAGATATTGACTGAAAATTCACACACACAAAAAAAGAAAACACTTTCATCAATGTTAGCCATTTCCACGCGACAACCACATGGATGTCCGCATGATTAGTGTTAGATTATGTGCAAGTGATCTAGAACCCCATTCCAGTTGAAAAACAGCCAGGATAAATCTATGGATCCGTGCTGATCTGCCTATTTGCTGTTACTTCTTCGTATTAAAATTGCTATACCCGGCATTCAAAAGTTGATCTATCATTTCTGCAAAGCGTGAGGCACATGTGATTATAAGAAAGCGCTACAAGCGAAACTGTAAATTAGCATGTGCATCCAAACATTCTGATCTGGGTCGTTCCTCTCGTCCGTACACCGTTTCCTTTGATAAGGTCTGCCACTAATATTTAAATTAAATTTAGCGTGCCAAAGGTATCAATAATCACGCAAAAACTTTTTTCGTTGTGGGGATAAACGCCTCCAGCAAATTTCCTGTCTGACCACGGGATTGTCATGATATGCTCAATGCATCCAATTTGAACAGGTAAAAGTCCCAACAGAGATGATAGGCCACAACAAGCCAAACTGAACCTAATCACATAGCTACAGATAAGAGGAGGTATCCACATAATAATTTTCTTATTTCTCACGGAAAACATATGTTGTAGGTACTCATTAGAAGCGCCTCACCGAGGCACTTCTAATGAGTACCCACAACATATGTTTTCCTTGAGAAATGAGACGAGGCGCTTCTAATGAGTACCTACAACATGTTTTCCGTGAGAAATAAGAAAGATATCAGCAGTTTTCGGATGAAAAAAAGTGCCTTATCTGTTGCTATGTAATCATTTGTTACAAATGTGATCTGTCTGTGCATTAGCTGGAGACTGTGATTCATGTCTTACAGTGTTTTATACCAATGACCTGATCAGCGAATGGAGTGGACACCATTCTGCACTAGACTGCATCTCACACTCTGATCTGAATTACACATATCAACAAAGGGACATTTTCGTCTGAATACAGATCTAATGAACGGATTAGTATTGATGACAGAAAATTATTGTGATAAGTTTCGTTTCTGTGTAGAAGATAATTGGTTCTGCCACAGAATTCTAAACAACAGTATATTTTTTTTAAAGAAAGAAATATTGCTAAAAACGATAATAGCAGTTCACAGATTTGACATACATAGTTCAGTCTGGAGCAAAGCTAAAATCTTTGATCAAGCTGCATTTACCACAAGCTGACCTGGTTGTCCTTTCCAATACAAACGATCTTATGACCTTTGAGACCAACACAGACAAGATCAGCATGCGCATCCGCACAGTCTATGTATTATGGTGGTCTGATCTGGGTCTAAACATATCACAAACAGCATGCATTATGTCAGCAAGCAGTGTGAAAATGGCAGAAATTCGTGGGACTTGATGGGATCAGGAATTTGCTGCCTGGAAGCCAGGTTTCAATGCCTTGAATTTGTTAATCTTGGCATATTCCCAAAATGGTTCTTAAATGACTGTTTTGTATAGAATATTTACTGATAGGCTGAGCAGACCATGTGGACTCAGATCAGATGCTGTGGGCACTGCAGCGGCGGCTAACCATGGTTTACACTATTCATCCAGCAGCTTTAGGACCTCAAAAGGTGTAAAATAGATTGGTTTATATTTAGGGCTAGAATACCAAGTATGGAGTAAGAGTCTATTTCTCTATCTACGGATACTGCGTCACCCTCATTGCTGAGTATTATGTGCAGGGATGCGTGAGTGAGAATAAAAAGTAAAAAAATTAAAGTGAGGGCTAAAAGAGTGATACAGTCATTTGGCTAGTTCCGGGTAAGGTTATGCTTCATAACGATCTCCGAATAACTGGCTGATCAAAACTTGATCATTTAAGGCTGATACAGAGTACTATCCTTCCTTGAAATACCACACCGAAGAATTTGTCATTCACCTTTGGTTATCTGCCCTTGTGATGACTGTGAAGTACACCAGTGATTTGGCTAGTTCCGAATAGTTTTACTAGTTCCGAATAATGAATTAGGGATCTGTTAAAAATCCTGAATTAGGGATCTGTTAAAAATCCCTTGGATAAGCAACAGCCTATATATATTACTTTATTAACTTGTATTATGTGCTACAGCGAAAATTAATTCAATATAAAGACATTCGTCACAAAGGGACAGGTTCACTAAGACCTTACAAGAATTCCGTGGAAGGCGTCATCGCACCTGCTGGCGCAAAAGTCACAGGAGCCTCAATCAGAATGTGGTTATTAAATAAGTTTATTTCATTCTTAGCAGTGCTTACTTGGAAAACTGGGTTGAAAAAAATGTAGACAAAGTGCCTAGTGGGACACAGTCATATATTCCAGGCCAGTCCCATTCCCTCTAATGGCTATATCTTCAGCACTGACTTTTCGTATCATACAGCCCAATGATAATGGAAAGATGACGTAAAATGTGTAAAAGTCACTGGAGCATGAAATATAGGTCAAGGTCACGGGTCAAGGTACCTGCTAATTCAGTACATCAAGGAGCACAATGCAAGGTATGGTGGTTGTAGGCCTTATAGTTGAGGAGTTATCAAACAGCAACGTAAAATGTGTCAAATATAGGTCAAGGTCACTGGGTCAAGGTACCTGCCAAGCCAGGGCAATGAGGTGAAGCACTATGCAAGGTTTAGTGGTTGTAGGTCTTATATTTGAGGAGATACCGAACATCAATATAAAATGTGTCAAAGTCACTGAGTGCACAATATAGGTCAAGGTCACCAGGTCAAGGTACCTGTCGAGTCAGTACATCGAGAAGAAATGCTATATAAGGTTTGGTGGTTGAAGGCCTTACAGATGAGGACATATGGAAGGGTGACCTAAAAGGTTTAAAAGTCAATGGAGCGTGAAATATAGGTCAAGGTCACCCAGTCAAGGTACCTGCAGAGTCCGTACATTGAGGAGAAGCACTATGCAAGGTTTGATGGTTGTAGGCCTTATAGTTGAGGAGATATTGAACGTTGACGTAAAATGTGTAAAAGGCACTGGAGCTCAAAATATAGGTCAAGGTCACCGGGTCAAGATACCTGCCAAGTCAGTACATATAGGAGAAGCACTATGCAAGGTTTGGTGGCTAGAGGTCTTACACTTGAGGAGATCTGGAACGTTGATGTAAATTATGTCAAAGTCACTGCAGCCAAAATATAGGTCAAGGTCACCAGGTCAAGGTATCTGCTAAGTCAGTACATTGAGGAGAAGCACTTTGCAAGGTTTGATGGTTGTAGGCCTTATAGTTGAGGAGATATCGAACATCGATGCAAAATATGTCAAAGTCACTGGAGCGCAAAATATAGGTCAAGGTCACCGGGTCAAGGTACCTGCCAAGTCTGTACATCTAGAAGAAGCACTATGCAAGGTTTGGTAGTTGTATGCCTAATAGTTGCGAAGATCTGGAATGTCAACGTAAATTGTGTCAAAGTCAATGGAGCGCAAAATATAGGTCAAGGTCACTGGGTCAACATATCTGCCAAGTCAGGAGGTCAGGGAGATGTGTCATGCAAGGAATGATGGTTGTTGTAGAATTGTAGTTGATTAGAATAAAAACTTTGACGTAAATGTCGAACTTCGACATAACAGAACTGTTAAGAGACAGACGGACGGACGAACGGACAGACGAATGGAAAAGCGGGCACCTATGTCGCAAAGTCAGGAGGTCAGGGAGATATTTCATACAAGGTTTGATGGTTGTTTAGTCTTGTAGTTGATTAGAATACTAACTTTGACATAAATGTCCAACTTCAACATAACAGAACTGTTAAGAGACGGACAGACGAACAGACAGACGAGTGGAAAAGTGGGCACCTGTGTCGCAAAGTTGGGAGGTCAGGGAGATGTTTCATGCAAGGTTTGATGGTTGTTTAGTCTTGTAGTTGATTAAAATACTTTGACATAAATGTCGAACTTCGGCATAAATGTTGACAGACGGACGGACAAATGGACAGACATACGGAAAGCGGACGCCTCTGTTGCAAAGTCAGGAGTTCAGGGAGATGCTTCATGCAAGGTTTGATGGTTGTTTAGTCTTGTAGTTGATTAGAATACAAATTTTGACAAATGTCGAACGTCGACATAAATGTTGACAGACGGACGGACGGACGGACAGAAAATCAGACGCCTATATCGCACCCTGCTACAAGCTGGTGCGATACAAACCGGTCCTTTAGCCAAAATCGCATAATTCATGGCATAACGATTTTTCGACATGTACATCCTACTTACTGCAAGATTTAGCTCCTGTTTTCTGGATTTAAAAATCTTTCCAATATAAAATATTTCAGTGAGGTTTAAGAAGTTGAAAGGAGTTTGCTCATAAGGTCCTATTTTACCCCCTTCAGAAGCCCGAAAATAAAATAAGCATGCAGTAAAAATATATGTTAATTAATCCAATTGTAGCTGGTGTTTAGCGCTGTGTGATCTCGGCTAACTTCGTCAAACTGCAGATAATATATAATCGACGACACGAGAAAAACTTGTCTTTGAAGTTTTCAACCAAGTTAGACTCAGACCGGCCTACTCTGCCATAGACTGGCTAACTCAGCTACAGCACCAGATTAGCTAGTCGTGAAATATGTAGTATAGTGTCTACACAGCGAACAACAAGTGTGCTGATCAGACTGTGCAGATACACAAACTATGTGTCTTTGTTGTTCGCATACAGTACAGCTCAGGTAAAAGAACCAAAAACTCTTTACTCCGAATATCGGCGTTTCGCAAACTTCCCAAAAACACTCGGAATCAAACCGAGTAAATGTTATATTTGGCAGACACCACTCGCAAGTCCGCCAAAAGTATGTGTTATGTGAAGTTATGCGAAGTTACTCGGAATGGTAATATTGTACCCGGAGGCAATATTTCTCGCGAAGTGATGCGAAATCCTTGGAGTAATTTGACTAAATACCTGTCCAATTTTTATATATTTATTTATTTAATAAATAAAGTTATTTAGATATTTCTTTAATAAATATATTTTTATTTATTTATCCATCATATAGTACAGCCTGCGTGAAGGTCATATCGTCCACGCTCATGCGGATGTGCAGGTTGATCTGAGTGTGCACTGATCACAAAGGTCTCATTGTCCCAAAAGCGTTTTCCAAATTTCTGCATTCCAATCCCCCAAAATTAGGTCCATCAACCAATGCTGCCTTGTTCCCTGAATATATTCGGGTGCTCCCTCGGTCCAAAAATAACCCTGGTAGGCCCATTCATTTTTTGAGCACGTAACATGGGCCTCAACAAAGCTCCATATGAACAAGAGGCCCACGGGCCACGGTTCGCTCACCTGAGTGAAAGTCACTTCGATACTTTCAATATAAATGTATATGGCCCACACAAATAGGGAAGCAAATTTGACCTTGGAGGCTAAAAGGTCAAATGTCAACATAGAACCATCATTTGAGCAATTTTGGTAGATCTCCTGTCCCCCGTAATTTGTGCAAAGATTAGGACCCAGGGCTTATTTGGTTATGGAGAAGAAGATTTTTAAAGGTTTTTACCATATATGGGCATGGCAGCCATTTTGATCAATGGACCATACCCATTTTAGCAATCTTTCATTCTCCTGCCCACGGAGGCTCCGCATGAAATTTGAGCAACACTGGCCCGGAGGCTTCAGAGGAAAAGCCATTTGAAATTATCAACATTTTTTCCATACAAATGTATGGGGCCCATATAAATGCATACAGAAGCAAACTTGACCTCGCCGTAAAAAGGTTAAATGTCAATGTATGACAATTGTTTTAGCAACTTTGGTAGACCACCCGTTCCAGATCATATATGCAAAGATTCAGCCACAAGCCATCCTCGGTTTTGGAGAATAAGATTTTCAAATGTTTTTTCCCATGCAAATACATAAGGATACAAACTTGACCTTGCTGTAAAAAGGTCAAATGTCAATGTATGACCATTATTTTAGCAACTTTGGTAGACCCCTGTCCCCGATGATTTATGCAAACATTCAGCCCCAAAGCATCCTCGGTACTGGAGGAGAAGATTTTTAAAGGTTTTTACCATATATGGACGTGGCGGCCATCTTGGTCAACAAACCGCGACCATTTTAACAATTTTTCGTTCCCCCACCCTAAGAAGGCTCCATATGAAATTTGAGCAAAATTGGCCAAAAGGCTCCAGAGGAGAAGTTGTTTGAAATTCTGAACATTTTTCCCATACAAATGCATAAGGAAGAAAAATTGACCTCACCGTAAAAAGGTCAAATTTCAATGTACGACCATTATTTTAGCAATTTTGGTAGCTCTCCTGTTCCCGAAGATATATGCAAAGATTCAGCCATAAGGCATGCTCGGTTTTGGAGAAGAAGATTTTTAAAGGTTTTTCCCATACAAATGCATAGGGAAGCAAACTTGACCTTGCTGTAAAAAGGTCAAACGTCAATGTACGACAATTCTTTAAGCAATTTTGGTAGACCTCCTGTCCTCGATGATTCCTGCAAAGGTTCAGCCCCAAGGCATTCTCGGTTCTGGAGGAGAAGATTTTTAAAGGTTTTTACCATATATGGGCGTGGCGGCCATCTTGGTCAATGGACCGCAACCATTTTAGCAATTTTTCGTTCCCCCACTCTAAGGAGACTCCATATGAAATTTGAGCAAAATTGGCTCAGCGGTTTCAGAGGAGAAGTCGTTTGAAAATGTTAACGGACGGACGAAAAGTGATCACAATAGCTCATCCTGAGCAGAGCTCAGGTGAGCTAAAAAGTACCGGATTCTTTGGCTTGGTCTAGTCCGGCCACACAAGTGGGTCGGGCATAGTCATTTTTACTTAATGTGCCGTAGAAAACAAAACACACACACAAAAATCACAAAGAGAATCATACATCTGCCCCCAATCGACAAATAACGTATTTATATTTGGTATTCCTGTAACGACCTTTTCCCATGCAACAACCGCACGCACTCAATATAAATGACGTACTGTGGTAAAAGACCGGGAAATTCTCACTCGCGTGCAGCAACCGCACGTGTCAATATGAATTTACTTAAAGGGGCACTTCTGCTATCAAATAGGCATTGAATCAACAAGACAGCAAATGTGAAAAGAGTGTCTGTCACACAAAACCATACTTTACGCACACGAGGCTAATGACAATTCAAACACGCGAGTGAGTTTTTTACGTCCTACTAAAGGCTAGGTCATACGGAGATGTGGACCTTGGTTTAAAGTCGAATATTAAAGGCTTGAGAAGCCTGGGATTGAACTAATGACCCCTGGGTGACAAGACGAGACGCTTCACACTACACCACCAAGGCACAATTTCCCGATATTTCATACTGTTAAGTATCTAATACAAGAATTCCGCGGAAGGCGTCATCGCACCTGCTGGCGCAAAAGTCACAGGAGCCTCAATCAGAATGTGGTTATTAAATAAGTTTATTTCATTCTTAGCAGTGCTTACTTGGAAAACTGGGATGAAAAAAATGTAGACAAAGTGCCTAGTGGGGCACATATATTCCAGGCCAGTCCCATTCCCTCTAATGGCTATATCTTCAGCACTGACTTTTCGTATCATACAGCCCAATTATAATGGAACGTTGACGTAAAATGTGTAAAAGTCACTGGAGCATGAAATACAGGTCAAGGTCACGGGCCAAGGTACCTGCTAATTCAGTACATCAAGGAGAAGCACAATGCAAGGTATGGTGGTTGTAGGCCTTATAGTTGAGGAGTTATCAAACATCAACGTAAAATGTGTCAAATATAGGTCAAGGTCACTGGGTCAAGGTACCTGCCAAGCCAGGGCAATGAGGTGAAGCACTATGCAAGGTTTAGTGGTTGTAGGTCTTATATTTGAGGAGATACCGAACATCAATATAAAATGTGTCAAAGTCACTGGAGTGCACAATATAGGTCAAGGTCACCAGGTCAAGGTACCTGTCGAGTCAGTACATCGAGAAGAAGTGCTATATAAGGTTTGGTGGTTGAAGGCCTTACAGATGAGGACATATGGAAGGGTGACCTAAAAGGTTTAAAAGTCAATGGAGCGTGAAATATAGGTCAAGGTCACCCAGTCAAGGTACCTGCAGAGTCCGTACATTGAGGAGAAGCACTATGCAAGGTTTGATGGTTGTAGGCCTTATAGTTGAGGAGATATTGAACGTTGACGTAAAATGTGTAAAAGGCACTGGAGCTCAAAATATAGGTCAAGGTCACCGGGTCAAGATACCTGCCAAGTCAGTACATATAGGAGAAGCACTATGCAAGGTTTGGTGGCTAGAGGTCTTACACTTGAGGAGATCTGGAACGTTGATGTAAATTATGTCAAAGTCACTGCAGCCAAAATATAGGTCAAGGTCACCAGGTCAAGGTATCTGCTAAGTCAGTACATTGAGGAGAAGCACTTTGCAAGGTTTGATGGTTGTAGGCCTTATAGTTGAGGAGATATCGAACATCGATGCAAAATATGTCAAAGTCACTGGAGCGCAAAATATAGGTCAAGGTCACCGGGTCAAGGTACCTGCCAAGTCTGTACATCTAGAAGAAGCACTATGCAAGGTTTGGTAGTTGTATGCCTAATAGTTGCGAAGATCTGGAATGTCAACGTAAATTGTGTCAAAGTCAATGGAGCGCAAAATATAGGTCAAGGTCACTGGGTCAACATATCTGCCAAGTCAGGAGGTCAGGGAGATGTGTCATGCAAGGAATGATGGTTGTTGTAGAATTGTAGTTGATTAGAATAAAAACTTTGACGTAAATGTCGAACTTCGACATAACAGAACTGTTAAGAGACAGACGGACGGACGAACGGACAGACGAATGGAAAAGCGGGCACCTATGTCACAAAGTCAGGAGGTCAGGGAGATATTTCATACAAGGTTTGATGGTTGTTTAGTCTTGTAGTTGATTAGAATACTAACTTTGACATAAATGTCCAACTTCAACATAACAGAACTGTTAAGAGACGGACAGACGAACAGACAGACGAGTGGAAAAGTGGGCACCTGTGTCGCAAAGTCGGGAGGTCAGGGAGATGTTTCATGCAAGGTTTGATGGTTGTTTAGTCTTGTAGTTGATTAAAATACTTTGACATAAATGTCGAACTTCGGCATAAATGTTGACAGACGGACGGACAAATGGACAGACATACGGAAAGCGGACGCCTCTGTTGCAAAGTCAGGAGGTCAGGGAGATGCTTCATGCAAGGTTTGATGGTTGTTTAGTCTTGTAGTTGATTAGAATACAAATTTTGACATAAATGTCGAACGTCGACATAAATGTTGACAGACGGACAGAAAATCAGACGCCTATATCGCACCCTGCTACAAGCTGGTGCGATACAAACCGGTCCTTCAGCCAAAATCGCATAATTCATGGCATAACGATTTTTCGACATGTACATCCTACTTACTGCAAGATTTAGCTCCTGTTTTCTGGATTTAAAAATCTTTCCAATATAAAATATTTCAGTGAGGTTTAAGAAGTTGAAAGGAGTTTGCTCATAAGGTCCTATTTTACCCCCTTCAGAAGCCCGAAAATAAAATAAGCATGCAGTAAAAATATATGTTAATTAATCCAATTGTAGCTGGTGTTTAGCGCTGTGTGATCTCGGCTAACTTCGTCAAACTGCAGATAATATATAATCGACGACACGAGAAAAACTTGTCTTTGAAGTTTTCAACCAAGTTAGACTCAGACCGGCCTACTCTGCCATAGACTGGCTAACTCAGCTACAGCACCAGATTAGCTAGTCGTGAAATATGTAGTATAGTGTCTACACAGCGAACAACAAGTGTGCTGATCAGACTGTGCAGATACACAAACTATGTGTCTTTGTTGTTCGCATACAGTACAGCTCAGGTAAAAGAACCAAAAACTCTTTACTCCGAATATCGGCGTTTCGCGAACTTCCCAAAAACACTCGGAATCAAACCGAGTAAATGTTATATTTGGCAGACACCACTCGCAAGTCCGCCAAAAGTATGTGTTATGTGAAGTTATGCGAAGTTACTCGGAATGGTAATATTGTACCCGGAGGCAATATTTCTCGCGAAGTGATGCGAAATTCCTTGGAGAAATTTGACTAAATACCTGTCCAATTTTTATATATTTATTTATTTAATAAATAAAGTTATTTAGATATTTCTTTAATAAATATATTTTTATTTATTTATCCATCATATAGTACAGCCTGCGTGAAGGTCATATCGTCCACGCTCATGCGGATGTGCAGGTTGATCTGAGTGTGCACTGATCACAAAGGTCTCATTGTCCCAAAAGCGTTTTCCAAATTTCTGCATTCCAATCCCCCAAAATTAGGTCCATCAACCAATGCTGCCTTGTTCCCTGAATATATTCGGGTGCTCCCTAGGTCCAAAAATAACCCTGGTAGGCCCATTCATTGTTTGAGCACGTAACATGGGCCTCAACAAAGCTCCATATGAACAAGAGGCCCACGGGCCACGGTTCGCTCACCTGAGTGAAAGTCACTTCGATACTTTCAATATAAATGTATATGGCCCACACAAATAGGGAAGCAAATTTGACCTTGGAGGCTAAAAGGTCAAATGTCAACATAGAACCATCATTTGAGCAATTTTGGTAGATCTCCTGTCCCCCGTAATTTGTGCAAAGATTAGGACCCAGGGCTTATTTGGTTATGGAGAAGAAGATTTTTAAAGGTTTTTACCATATATGGGCATGGCAGCCATTTTGATCAATGGACCATACCCATTTTAGCAATCTTTCATTCTCCTGCCCACGGAGGCTCCGCATGAAATTTGAGCAACACTGGCCCGGAGGCTTCAGAGGAAAAGCCATTTGAAATTATCAACATTTTTTCCATACAAATGTATGGGGCCCATATAAATGCATACAGAAGCAAACTTGACCTCGCCGTAAAAAGGTTAAATGTCAATGTATGACAATTGTTTTAGCAACTTTGGTAGACCACCCGTTCCAGATCATATATGCAAAGATTCAGCCACAAGCCATCCTCGGTTTTGGAGAATAAGATTTTCAAATGTTTTTTCCCATGCAAATACATAAGGATACAAACTTGACCTTGCTGTAAAAAGGTCAAATGTCAATGTATGACCATTATTTTAGCAACTTTGGTAGACCCCTGTCCCCGATGATTTGTGCAAACATTCAGCCCCAAAGCATCCTCGGTACTGGAGGAGAAGATTTTTAAAGGTTTTTACCATATATGGACGTGGCGGCCATCTTGGTCAACAAACCGCGACCATTTTAACAATTTTTCGTTCCCCCACCCTAAGAAGGCTCCATATGAAATTTGAGCAAAATTGGCCAAAAGGCTCAAGAGGAGAAGTTGTTTGAAATTCTGAACATTTTTCCCATACAAATGCATAAGGAAGAAAAATTGACCTCACCGTAAAAAGGTCAAATTTCAATGTACGACCATTATTTTAGCAATTTTGGTAGCTCTCCTGTTCCCGAAGATATATGCAAAGATTCAGCCATAAGGCATGCTCGGTTTTGGAGAAGAAGATTTTTAAAGGTTTTTCCCATACAAATGCATAGGGAAGCAAACTTGACCTTGCTGTAAAAAGGTCAAACGTCAATGTACGACAATTCTTTAAGCAATTTTGGTAGACCTCCTGTCCCCGATGATTCCTGCAAAGGTTCAGCCCCAAGGCATTCTCGGTTCTGGAGGAGAAGATTTTTAAAGGTTTTTACCATATATGGGCGTGGCGGCCATCTTGGTCAATGGACCGCAACCATTTTAGCAATTTTTCGTTCCCCCACTCTAAGGAGACTCCATATGAAATTTGAGCAAAATTGGCTCAGCGGTTTCAGAGGAGAAGTCGTTTGAAAATGTTAACGGACGGACGGACGGACGAAAAGTGATCACAATAGCTCATCCTGAGCAGAGCTCAGGTGAGCTAAAAAGTACCGGATTCTTTGGCTTGGTCTAGTCCGGCCACACAAGTGGGTCGGGCATAGTCATTTTTACTTAATGTGCCGTAGAAAACAAAACACACACACAAAAATCACAAAGAGAATCAAACATCTGCCCCCAATCGACGAATTACGTATTTATATTTGGTATTCCTGTAACGACCTTTTCCCATGCAACAACCGCACGCACTCAATATAAATGACGTACTGTGGTAAAAGACCGGGAAATTCTCACTCGCGTGCAGCAACCGCACGTGTCAATATGAATTTACTTAAAGGGGCACTTCTGCTATCAAATAGGCATTGAATCAACAAGACAGCAAATGTGAAAAGAGTGTCTGTCACACAAAACCATACTTTACGCACACGAGGCTAATGACAATTCAAACACGCGAGTGAGTTTTTTACGTCCTACTAAAGGCTAGGTCATACGGAGATGTGGACCTTGGTTTAAAGTCGAATATTAAAGGCTTGAGAAGCCTGGGATTGAACTCATGACCCCTGGGTGACAAGACGAGACGCTTCACACTACACCACCAAGGCACAATTTCCCGATATTTCATACTGTTAAATATCTAATACAAGAATTCCGCGGAAGGCGTCATCGCACCTGCTGGCGCAAAAGTCACAGGAGCCTCAATCAGAATGTGGTTATTAAATAAGTTTATTTCATTCTTAGCAGTGCTTACTTGGAAAACTGGGTTGAAAAAAATGTAGACAAAGTGCCTAGTGGGGCACATATATTCCAGGCCAGTCCCATTCCCTCTAATGGCTATATCTTCAGCACTGACTTTTCGTATCATACAGCCCAATTATAATGGAACGTTGACGTAAAATGTGTAAAAGTCACTGGAGCATGAAATACAGGTCAAGGTCACGGGCCAAGGTACCTGCTAATTCAGTACATCAAGGAGAAGCACAATGCAAGGTATGGTGGTTGTAGGCCTTATAGTTGAGGAGTTATCAAACATCAACGTAAAATGTGTCAAATATAGGTCAAGGTCACTGGGTCAAGGTACCTGCCAAGCCAGGGCAATGAGGTGAAGCACTATGCAAGGTTTAGTGGTTGTAGGTCTTATATTTGAGGAGATACCGAACATCAATATAAAATGTGTCAAAGTCACTGGAGTGCACAATATAGGTCAAGGTCACCAGGTCAAGGTACCTGTCGAGTCAGTACATCGAGAAGAAGTGCTATATAAGGTTTGGTGGTTGAAGGCCTTACAGTTGAGGCCATATGGAAGGGTGACCTAAAAGGTGTAGAAGTCAATGGAGCATGAAATATAGGTCAAGGTCACCCAGTCAAGGTACCTGCAGAGTCCGTACATTGAGGAGAAGCACTATGCAAGGTTTGATGGTTGTAGGCCTTATAGTTGAGGAGATACTGAACGTTGACGTAAAATGTGTAAAAGGCACTGGAGCTCAAAATATAGGTCAAGGTCACCGGGTCAAGATACCTGCCAAGTCAGTACATATAGGAGAAGCACTATGCAAGGTTTGGTGGCTAGAGGTCTTACACTTGAGGAGATCTGGAACGTTGATGTAAATTATGTCAAAGTCACTGTAGCCAAAATATAGGTCAAGGTCACCAGGTCAAGGTATCCGCTAAGTCAGTACATTGAGGAGAAGCACTTTGCAAGGTTTGATGGTTGTAGGCCTTATAGTTGAGGAGATATCCAACGTCGACGCAAAATATGTCAAAGTCACTGTAGCGCAAAATATAGGTCAAGGTCACTGGGTCAAGGTACCTGCCAAGTCTGTACATCTAGAAGAAGCACTATGCAAGGTTTGGTAGTTGTATGCCTTATAGTTGAGAAGATCTGGAATGTCAAGGTAAATTGTGTCAAAGTCAATGGAGCGCAAAATATAGGTCAAGGTCACTGGGTCAACATATCTGCCAAGTCAGGAGGTCAGGGAGATGTGTCATGCAAGGAATGATGGTTGTTGTAGAATTGTAGTTGATTAGTATACTAACTTTGACGTAAATGTCGAACTTCGACATAACAGAACTGTTAAGAGACAGACGGACGGACGAACGGACAGACGAATGGAAAAGCGGGCACCTATGTCGCAAAGTCAGGAGGTCAGAGAGATATTTCATACAAGGTTTGATGGTTGTTTAGTCTTGTAGTTGATTAGAATACTAACTTTGACATAAATGTCGAACTTCGACATAACAGAACTGTTAAGAGACGGACAGACAGACAGACGAACAGACAGACGAATGGAAAAGTGGGCACCTGTGTCGCAAAGTCGGGAGGTCAGGGAGATGTTTCATGCAAGGTTTGATGGTTGTTTAGTCTTGTAGTTGATTAAAATACTAACTTTGACATAAATGTCGAACTTCGACATAAATGTTGACAGACGGACGGACGAATGGACAGACATACGGAAAAGCGGACACCTATGTTGCAAAGTCAGGAGGTTAGGGAGATGTTTCATGCAAGGTTTGATGGTTGTTTAGTCTTGTAGTTGATTAGAATATTAACTTTGACATAAATGTCGAACGTCGACATAAATGTTGACAGACGGACGGACGGACTGACGGACGGACGGACGGACGGACGGACGGACGGACGGAAAATCGGATTCCTATATGGCACCCTGCTACAAGCAGGTGCGATAAAAAGGGTTGCAGACATTTCACCATGCCCCGCCACTGCACTTACATCAAGCAAGTGCCATGACTCTGTTAAAAAACTAATAAAGTTTCAAGAAAATATCTCAAATTGTTTTCAAGTTACAGAGGGGACAAAAAAAAAAAAAAAAAAAAAAGGAAAGAAAGAAAAGAAAAGAAATATTACAGAAACCACTAAAATATTTTCGGTTTTCAAAGGGCCATAACTCCAAAAGTAAGCTCTATCGAAAGGAAAGAAGGGCAGTTATCAATTTCTGCTGAAATGATTAATAGCTTATGAATAAGCCCACCCTGGAAAAGTGCGCGTGATCGACAAGACCGAAATAGTGTAGACTGGGTCGTTTAACTCCAGTTCAAACCAAAATTACGTCGGTACAAAATTCTCATGTCTGAAGTATGATTTACAACGTACGTTCACTGAATCAGACAAAAAGTACAGTACTACAATGTACCAGCAAAGACTCCGGTCAGTCTCTGCATCGACCCATTAGATAATAGAGGGGTAAAGATTCACCGAAAGTACGGTTCACCGCGGTACGAAGCTGGCGGTTTGGTTCACAGTCCGTTTTTTGGTAATTTCGGTTCGGTTCGGTTCACAAAAAAAAATTTCCTTGAAAGACAAAATTAAGAAAAAAAAAAAATAGCAGAGAAACTGCTTAAATGTTGTACTTGATCTTGCTTTATTGCTGCATTAATTATCGATGTAAGCGTCTTCTTTCACCTTACGACAACTACCGTATTCCGTTCCGCTAAAAAGCACTCGCAACAGTAAGGGCTCGCGTTACCGATCGCCATTGTCGCCATTTGCGCAGAATTTGACATACAAAATCATAAATTGGCGAAAACAAGTGCCGAAAAAAATATATCGCCTGAATTACCCGCTACTGAGCCATATAATTGTCGCGTGTGTCTATCGCACCTGAATTTGATGAACGCGATATAAAGTCACGTGCCGTGATGCGCAGTTTGACAGTAGCACCACCCACTTTCCACGCCTTTCGTCCTCAATATTCATGACACTCTGCCGAAACTACCAATCAGGAATTAATGTCAGAGTCGCATCGCCTACGTCACGGAAATTTACCCAGAATGTAACCACGTGGAACAGTATGTCAAACACAAAGATGGAAAACAAATTGATTACACGAGAAATAATTAGTGTCATTAATCGGTTCGGATAATGCTAATTAAAGCGGTAAATACACTTCGACATTGCCGACTTTAATTAAGCATGTTTCGGTACCTTCTGGTGAGCCTTTTATTTGGAGATCAACAAACATCGTCCCGAAAAAAAAAAAAATAGAATAATGCCTCGGAAGCGGACACATTAGTCTCCGATGGTCCGGATCGCGCATTCGATTCCGACAGATTGTAGCCATTTATCATGAAATACATGTATTTGCTACAGTCATTCGCTCCTTCCACTGCTTCAAGATTGGCAGTTACGAGTCTCTTGCGGAAGGGTGTTCAGTGTACTCGTAAAGCAATTGCAGTAAACTCCCTTTTAAGTCAGTTGCAGTTAGCTCCCTTAAAACAGTAAAAACCTGCAGTGTGAGAAACTTACCCCGCATTTATCAGGGTACAAATGAATATTATGTTACGTTATTCTCTTACAGTATAATACATTAATAGCATTATATTTATTGGCTTACAGCATTTTTCAGAACTCTCGTTTCCATGTAAAGTGTTATATTTTTGTGTCTTTAACATTCGATATGCAAAACCAAGACTTGTTATTAATTCATGACATTGTAATTAATTAATTAGAACAAAAGTTTTAAAAATCAGTGTGAGAATTAATTTCAAGTCCCCCACATATTTCACACTATACTGATTCATGAATCTACTGCTGCAATTATAGGAATCAATAAATGAACACCCTTTTTCTGACAAGACAATTATTTGGCGAAAAATGGCCAAAATTTGGCTCAAAATCTGGCTCAAAGTTAAAGAAAATGGCACACAAAAAATCAAATTGGCAAAAATGGTGGCGGAAGAAATAAAAATATCCTAGTGCGAACCCTGATAATAGACTATTCGGCCCATAAAAATATCTCGATTTTCGTGAAAGAAAGTATCACGATATGTATCGTGAGGTAGGTGTATCGTTACACCCCTACTAGATAAAGCAAGCTTCTTGGATAGCCCGGAGTCCAAAGAAGGTGCGAAGGGTCTGGTCAGAATGTGCTGTTGCAGTCGCACTGTTTAACCCGCTTTGGATAGCCCGGCTGTCGAAGGTCAATACGATCAGCGAATGCTTTTATCAGAAAGTGCAGTTGGCAGATTGACACGAGTCTTCGCTTGTCTCACAAGACGTTTTGTTAAACCCAGAGATTGAAGGATGGATGGATGGATGGATATTTTATTTATTGACGCTCAACCCTAAAAGGGCATATAGCGTCTAATAATTTTTATATTATATGATGATTTTATTTAATGACAAATTAAAAATATCTAGGATTGATGTGTTCATTTTAAAAAGAAAGTATCAATGATTTTAATTTAGTAAAAATGCCGATTATATTTTATTAAAAAGTCTGATCTCTTTAAGAAAGTCGAGTATTTTTTTAGTTGGTTATCATTAAAAAGTTCCTTTATATTTTTTACATTAAAATACTTTGTGCGAATATAATCAAATTCTGCACAAGAAAATGTTTGATTGTAAAATGTTCGTTGCAAGGAATGCAGAATGGAGCTTGTTCATTTTTTAAAATATAAGAATGAGTAATTCTAGTGTGTCCAAGTCTACATCTGGTGATTTTTGTTTGTTCTTTTCTGCTGAGATTAGAGAATGTGCATTTGCTGTTAAAATTTGGTTTTATTTCATTTAGTTTATTTTGAGTTTGTGTTTCCCAAACAGACTGACATTTGTTGTTGATGTATTGACGGATGTTTGATTTAAAGTCGGAGTAAGGAATTTTAATATTTGTTATCACTAAGGATAATGCAGATTTGGCTTCTAAATCAGCTAGTTCATTTCCACGAATATTAACGTGGCTGGGAAGCCAACAAAATACAATTTCTTTTGAAGCTGAAAGGTAATAATATTTTTTAAGACTTTGCTGAATTAATGGGTTCCTATGGTGTAAATCTTTAAGGGATTTTAATACAGAAAGAGAATCTGAATAAATGATGAATTGTTTTTTAGACTGATCTCTGATATGATAAAGTGCAATATCAATTGCCTTGGCTTCGGCGGTAAAAATGGAGCTATTATCAGGTAATCTGATACGGTCAGTAAAATTTGGACTAATAACAGAACAAGCAACTTTCTCATTTTGTTTCGAACCATCTGTATAAATTGACAGGTAATGTTTATAATTTGATTTGATTTCTAAAAATTCATTCTTAAAAATATGTGACTCAACTTCTGTTTTTATGATGGTCTAAAATAATCTTTGGACGGTTTAACGTCCATGGCTCTTTTGATGGAAAAGAAAAGGGCTGAACATTTTTAACATTAATATTGGCCTCTTCAAGTATCGGTTGTATTATCAGGCCAAGGGGTTTTATAGCCGTTGGTTTATTGTTGTAAAATCTTTCGTATTTAGGATTAAAAAACACAATCATAAGCTGAATTTCGTGGATTGGCGGCTAATTTAGTAACATATTGAAGAGACAATTTTTCCCTTCTTATATACAGTGATGGTTCATTTGATTCAGCATATAAACTTTCGATGGGGGAAGTACGAAAAGCCCCTAGAGCCAAACGTAAACCTTGGTGATGAATAGTATCCAAAGATTTCAAATAAGATTTTCTAGCGGATCCATAAACTATGGATCCATAATCAAGTTTAGATCTAATTAAAGATCTGTAAAGATTTAAAAGAACAGTACGATCTCTTCCACCGTTGGAGCTGGAGAGAACTTTAAGAATATCAAATGCTTTTAAACATTTAGCTTTTAAAGCTTTGATGTGTGGGATAAAAGATAATTTGTTATCGAACAAAAGACCCAGGAATTTTGCTTCACTGACGACTGGAATGGGACTACCATATATGTTAAGATGAGGATCTAAATGTAACTGTCGTATCTGACAAAAATGAACGCATTGAGTTTTTGTTTTTGAAAATTTGAAACCATTTTCTGTTGCCCAATCTTCTATATTATTTAAACATCATTGTAGTTTGAATTCAATGGTTTCCATATTTTTCGATCTAATAAATATTCCAAAATCGTCAACAAAAAGAGAACAATCAAGGTCTTTCACACATTTAACAATATCGTTAATTTTAATGCCAAACAAGGTAGGTGATAAAATGCTTCCCTGTGGTACACCTTGTTCTTGTTTAAATATGTCCGTACGTATTAGCTATTCGAACATTGAATGTTCGATCTGATAAAAAATTTTGAATAAAAAGTGGTAATCGGCCTTTAAGGCCTAATTTATGTAAATCTTTCATGATGCCATGTTTCCAAGTAGTATCGTAAGCTTTTTCAAGGTCAAAAAATACAGCTACAACATGTTCTTTTTTAACAAAGGCATCACGAACAAATGATTCCAAACGAATCAAATGATCGTTTGTACAGTTATTTTTTCTGAATCCAGCTTGATATTTTGTTATAAGCTGGTTTGATTCCAAGAACCAAACCAGCCTATCATTAATCATTCTCTCCATTGTTTTATATAAACAACTTGTCAAAGCAATAGGTCTATAGTTAGTAGCTTCAGTATGATCTTTATTTGGTTTTGGTATAGGTATAATAGTTGCTTTACTCCAGTCTTTTGGAAATTTTCCAGTGATCCAAATATCATTTAAAATATTTAATAACGTTTCTAAAGCGTTATCGGGTAAATGTTTAAGAATTTGATAATAAATGTCATCAGGACCTGCAGCTGTATCGTGAGATTTATGAAGAGCATCTATTAATTCTGAAGCTGTGAATGGTACATTATATTTTTCATGATTCAGTGACATAAAATTTAAATGCTCTTTCTCTCGTTCTAGTTTTATGTTCTGAAAATTTTCCGAGTAATTTGCACTAGAAGAGTTTTTCTGAAAATTCTCTCCTAGTGCATTGGAAATATCTTTAGTCGTTGAGCATATATTTCCATTTGATTTAATATGGACATGCTTGTTATTTTTATTTTTGCCAGTAATTTTTCTAATCATGGCCCATATTTTCTTTGCTGGAGTTCTAGAGTTAAGTTTGGAGACGTATTGCAGCCAAGATGTTCTTTTAGCCGTTTTTATTGTCTTGCGAGCTTTTGCTCGCATTTGTTTGGCATGGATTAGATTTTCTTTTGTTGGCTGCCTATTGAACTTTCGTAAGGTAGATTTTATTTTATTTATTGAATTTTTAACATCGTTATTAAACCAAGGTCTATTTCTTTTTGAACGTGTCAAGGACTTCGGAATACTTTTTTTCGGCTATGTGAATTAATGTATCAGCAAAAGCTTGCATATCATCTGCTGTTTTAAACATTTCAGGTTTTAATTTTTCATTACATAGCTCCATAAAATTCTCCCAGTTTGCTTTATTCTAATTCCATCGGGAATGATGGTCTTCATTTGTCGATTAAATTTCTTCAACTTTAATTGGAAAATGATTGCTCCCATGAAGGTCATCTAGAACTGACCAATCAAAATCTAAGTAAATATTTGGAGAGAATATAGACAAATCTAAAGCAAAATAATTTCTTGTAGGAGAATGTAGATAAGTTGGTTGTTTATCATTAAATAAACATAGATCATTTTCTGCAATAAAATTTTCTACAATTTCTCCTTTGTCATTTGTATCCAGACAACCCCATAGTTTGCTGTGACTATTAAAGTCACCTAAAAATAAATAAGGACAAGGTAACTGGTTTATAAGATTTTCTAAATCGTGTTTAGAAAATTTACAGTGTGGAGGAAGATATAGAGAACAAATTGTTATGGATTTAGACAGAGTGACATTTACAGCAACAGCTTGTAAATTACTATTTATATCTATTTGTCTATGAGGAACATTTGATTTTACAAGGATAGATGAACCTCCTGATGCTTTCTGATTTTCAGTTGCGATATGATTATATAAACTATAATTTTTAAAATTAATATTATCTGTAGTTTTTAAAAAGGTTTCCTGGAGACAAAAGACAGTCGGAGAAAGTAGTATTGTTAAAATTAAAATTTCGTTATAATTTGCTTTGAGTCCTCGACAGTTCCACTGAATAATTGATTTTTTATCCATGATGAATGGAGAGATAATTTTAAAATAAGGAACTTAATCCGTTTATTTTTTCCGGGTCTGCGACAGCATGGAGGAGTCAATCTCTAACTCCATGCTGTCGAGGGAATCGAACCGTTTGACCAACTTGATCGGATTAGCCGATCCCCCTTTACTGTATGGATTTGGTTCTTTACCTTTTTCTTTTCCATTTTTTCCTTTTTGATCAGCTGTCCTGTTCCTGGATCTGGATCTTTGGGATCCATTTGCTTTATTCGACTGTGTTTTGTGAACTGTTTTGAGATTTTGTTGGTGGTCTGGACTGATGAGTAGATGCGGGTTTAGGTTTAGGCTTTGGAGTAGGAGTAATGACTTTTGAATTTGCTTTAATAACAGAATCTTTTTCGTTAAACTGGGTAGAAGTTTCTTTTGTTTCAGGTTTAGTGTTTAGGGATTGAACAACTTTTGCAAAGGTAATTTCAGGTTGGTTTTCTTGAATTTTTTTAGCTTCCAAATAAGTGATTTTTTGTGTAACTTTAATTTTCCTAATTTCTTTCTCTTTTTTCCAAATTTCACACTGATTTGATTTAGATAAATGATTTTTGTGACAGTTCACGCACTTTGGTTGATTTTTGCAAGCATGTGTAGGGTGGTCAAAATCACCCATACCACATTTTTCACAGACTGGTTCAGGACAGCCGTTATCATGATGTCCAAACCTCTGACAGTTGAAACACCGCAGAGGATTTGGGATGTAAACTTCAACCGGTATAATTCGGTAGAAAATTTTTAGTGATTTAGGTAAAGAGGTGGAGTTAAATGTTAATAGTAATGTATTTGTTTCTATCAGGTTTCCGTCTTTTTTGATTGTGAAACGTTTGCAAGCTGTTACTCCTTGTTGTTTGAGATATTCTGTTATGTTTTTTTCGGTTTCATGTTTGAGTATTCTGTCACGGATAATACCTTTACAACTGTTGAGGGTTTTGTGTTCCGTGACAGTGACATTTAAATTAAAGAATTTTGTGATTTTTAGAAGGTTTTCTGACTGGCTTTTTCTATTCGTTTCAACTAAAAGGGTTCCATTTTTTAATATTTTAACATTTTTTGGTGTGCCGATTAATGATTCAATTTGTTTTTCACTTATGAAAGGTGATAATGATGTGATTTGTTTTTCCTCTTTACTCTGAATCACTAAAAACTTTGGAAAGTTTTCATTGGCTTTGAAGGTAAACGTTGTCGGTTGCATTTCGTCCTCCGAGTTTTTGGTTTGATAGCTATGTGCCCCACCCTCCATGGAGCCCTACAAGGGGACGTTTAACAGAAATGGATCTCCTATTTCTAACGTCAAGGCTACATTGCTATTATACTCGGTGTCAAGATCAGAGTCTTCAGCTCGGCCTCATGCTTAGATGACTTCCCACCTATTCATCTAAATTTCCAATGAAAAATTTATGAACAGTTGGGTTCATCCCCCTAACCACAGCCTCCACTCACAGAGGTTTCCGCCAAAGCCCCAATACAAGCCCACCAATTGACCCTCCAGCCACTGCCCATTGAAACTCACTTAAAGTTAGAGGAACATGAGAAAAATAAGCCCGGTTGGTACCATAAAGATACATATGAAAGAGAGAAAGAAGCTAAGAACAAGTTGTGCGCTTCTAGAGCTTGGCATGACTGAGCCGATTGATCCAGGCCGGATCTAACCCAGACTGCTCTTCTATCTGAAATAAGGGCCAAAATGATGTGTTGAAAAGCTGGAGATCCCTGGGCTTTCCTCAATCATCAGGTTCCCCTCTCCCAGCATACGAGACGCCACCCACAGCAAACAGGTGGTTCCTGTTTTAATAAGGGATTACATCCTATCCACTACAGAAGGAAAGTGATCTGTAGATTTTATTCCCTACAGACAAGGGAGGCCGAAAACGTCTGGGAAATTGAAAGGTTATTTTTAACATTAGGAGATCCATATTTGAAATAAACAGTTTATTAAAGAAAGAAGGATTCATTTTGGATTCATTTTTTAAGAGAGTCAAACAAACAAGCTGTGTTAGATGATATGCAGCTTTCAAATGATATGTAGCTTTCATACCTTGAAAAACGTTTAGTTTTTTATCTAACAATATTAAATGCATCTCAGGGATCAAGCTGGCTCAAAAATTTAGGGAGAAGTGACTTCTCCCTCCAGACAAAACAGGGAGAAGTTTTATAGGATGAGGGAGAAGTCAAGACTCGGTTCACCTATCGCCTTACTGAAAGCTCGACAATTTAGGACTCTCGACTCACTTTACTGCATTGTCTTGGGAATTTTTACCATATTGTCTTTGGAATTAACAAAGAAGGAAACAAATTTTACTGTAGACCTGTTCATTCTTACTTCTAAACCAATTAAATAATGCAAAGTAACACAGACATGAGTAGGGCAAATACATTATATCTGGACACATAAGTTCATTCATATCTTTTTGGAAATTGACAATTCTTTTGAGTAGATAGTCAAAACATCAAGGTCTGTGGCTTGGTAAGTAAGCTATAAACATAATGATAATAATAAATTTGTTAAACTAAAGTGTCTGCTAACTTCTAAACTTAGTTTTTTGCACTTTTAATGGTGTTTCTGGCCAATTTTCAGCATGTAAATGGTTCATTTATGAAAAAACGGACACCCACGAAAACTAATGACATTGATGAAAACGATCTTTTGGTCACTTAATAGGCGAACAGTTTTCCTCCAAAACTTGTTAAATCACATCAGACTTTCATTCAGTGGCATTTCTGATACATCTAACAACATTTTTCAACAGATTTTTACCTTTGCATGTTTGCTCAATTTTTACTGGATTTCTTCCAACAAAAAGTTCGTTTTGCACAAGAACTAGCTTTTTCAAAAGTTGCAAAAACGGAGGGCGAAGTTTTTGTCGCCCTCTGGGCTTCCCAGGGCGACTTTCAGCCCTCTAGGGCGACTATTTCGCCCCAGTCGCCCTGTAGCTTGATCCCTGCATCTTACTTTTTAATGTGGAGAATGTTAGAGTTCGGAAAAATAACACTAACACAAGACAAACACATATGTTAAATACAGATGAGGTTATAATCTTCGTCCCATGTGCGACCCACGGGCACAGGATGATACACAAACAAATGAAGCATGTTAGTTAACATGAGATAGGAAAGGTTTATAAGGATAGATCTCGCGAAATTTGTTTTTTTCCAATTTAAGATGCATTTCAATAAATTTAATTTTAAAGTCAGGAATTATACCGGTTGAACGGACGTTTGCTCTGTATGTTAGGGGTTTTCCCAACTGCCACAGAAGCGAAAGGCAGCCACCTATTTCGAGGGCCCGGGTGGTCACGGGCGGCCTCTTTTAGACGGCTTGTACGTCACGCAGAGGATACGTCTGGCCTATTCTAAGCCCGGGACCAGCACGGGACTATTTTAAGGGACAGATTTTTTGAAAAACCTATCCAAGTAGCCAATGTAGAGCGTGATTAGCTAAGTGGTTAGTGCACTTGCCTCTACTGCTAGAGGTACCGAGTTCAATGCCAGCCAATGAACATGTAGTAGGCAGAATGGGCAGCTCACGTGCAGTTCCCACTGAATAGGCAGAGTAGGCAACTCAGTAACCAATAAACAAGCACTAGGCAGAATAGGCAGCTCCATTCCAACTGAATAGGCAGAGTAGGCAGCTCAGTAGCCAATGAACATCTAGTAGGCAGAATAGGCAGCTCAATTCCCACTGAATAGGCCGGGTAGGCAGCTCAGTTGCCAGTGAACATGTAGTAGGCAGCTCAATAGGCAGGGAAAGCATTTAAGAGGCAGCAGAAGGCAGCTCAGTGGCCAATGACAGACGAGGAAGCAGAATAGGAACAGTAGGCAGCTCCAGATCCCTTTTTGGTCATTGTCCATAGATGAGCTGCCTACTCCATATGAGGGGTAGGCCACTCAAAATTTGCATGGCAAATTTCCAATAGGCAGCCTATAGGCCTATGTTTTCCTTAAATTCTTCCTTTAAAATGGCTCTTGCTTCCTCAGACTTGCTTTGCTCAGGCAGGATTTTAAATGCATTATTGTTTCTTTCAACAATATATAATCACGTCACTCATGGCCAATTGTTTTGCAAAGAAATAAGTGAATATCCGGACATGAGTAGTGCGAGCTAAAAAGGTGGCTGTTTCAGGTGGGTTGTCGACAGTCTGGGGCTTTTGTCATCTAGGAGGGTGTTATTTTAAAAATTGGAGAATGCTGTACTGTGCAGAATTAAATTCCATACAACCCAGCACCAAAATTGACGCCGAAATATGTTTCATTCCGACGACAATTGCTTCGAATTGTGTGCAGTTTTGGATGATTTACCCACTGAAATTAATGTTTTCAGCCATATCTGCATCTTGCATCATTGTTTACATTTGAAGACTGTCATGTTATTTTCAATTTAATTGCCTACTTAGATTGGGTTAATAATAAAATCAACTGGCGCTAAGATGCATGGCCCACGCCTTAGCCTTAGTAATGAAAAGTGGCATTAGAAAGGGATTTCAATAGCTCGAGTATGTCAAATATATCAAAATAGCTTTTTGTATTTTTCGCTGACTGTCCACAGACAGGCTTACGAAGTGTCCAAGATGGACGGATAAGTCCATTATAGGACACTCTTCCAAAGTCGACCTTACAGTGTGTCGACTTTTCTGCAAAATGTCTGCATGTGTTTGATAGTTTATAAATACACTTGCCATTTCCTTCTAGGTTTGTGTTCAATTAATTTATTTACAATGTTTACATGCATGTATTTTTAAAGTTTCCCTCCATAACACTTTCTGTCGGTGTTATAGTAAATATTATCAAGCCAGTTTTATCCAGGTCAGTGTTTCTTATTTGTTATTATGTCTGTGATTTAAAACTTGAACTATGAAGAAAATCAAACAATTCCTGATTAAAAGATGTTGATAAATGAAATAGTTTACCATTCTGTCCATCTTCTTCATTTCTTCAATTGTCTCTTGTCAAGCTTCACAAGCATCAGTTCAGAAAATTTGAAATCTAATGGTGGGGGTAGGGGTAACAAACTGCTTACTGTTCAATACTGGTTTAATATTTTCAACAGAAATATGATGTTTAAATTGGCCATGATAACTGGTGTGTTGTTTAAATTAAAATGAAGCAAGTGATATCGCTTAAGAAATTTTAGGGAACTTCTGTTTCTTCTAAGTGCTCTATTTTTAGACCAAAAATTGGCCATTTGTCCTCTAATTTTGACTTTATTGTTTAAATTATGCTTCTTTTTGTATCTAACTAAAAAGTCTTGCTTGTAATGAGTTAATGTCAATCTAAATATACATTTTGCATGCATACTAGAACAATCAGAAGACAATTTAGGCTTCAAAAGCAGACTTTTAGTATTTGGCGGCCATATTGGATTTCTCGGTTCGCCATCATTTATGCCAATTTATGCCGGCAGTTTCAGAAACTACAGAGAATGTGGAACATTTTGGTATATGACACATCTTGTTGTACGGGGGGTCCGGGTTCACAATTTTTCAGTCTTGAAAGTCACCCTACCATATGTTAAAACTCAGGCTCAGCAGATAGAGAGGGTTCAGAGGACGGCTACCAGGTGGACTTGCAGGAGATGGCGGAATGCGAGCAGTGTTGGGTGATATGCTGGACGAGCTGGAATGGCCGTCCCTGGCATCCCGCCGGGAGCAGTCCTCTTTAACCTTTTTCTATAAGATCCATTTGGGAATGGTTTACGTTGATAAAGACAAATACTTGACCCCTGTAACAGGATTGAGACAAACTCGGGAATCTCATGACTCACAGTATAGAAGATATCAGGCCTATAGTGATGCCCTGAAGAATTCTTTCTTCCCTAGGACTATTCCACAATGGAATAGTCTCCCTTCCTCAGTGGTCTCAGTTCAGACCACAGAGGAATTCAAATCCCTTACAAATTAATTTGTTCAGAGGCATTTGAATAGCATGCCTCTATCTTCTGATTGTAAATAGTTTTATTGGTCCACCCAGATTTTTTTTTTTTTTTATGCTAAATTCTAAATTTAGCCACCCACCCACCCACCCACCTGAGATAATGATCAAAATTGATCGACTCAGTACCAGAAGATAGATAGATAGCTAAAACCCGGAACAAGCCAAATAACTGTAGATTCTAGTGAAGTATGAAAAAAGATGATAGATGAGTGTTAGTATGAATGAGATTTAAAAGCAGATAAAAACAATATTATTTTCTATAGTATACGAAAATTTTCTGTAAATAGAACAAAAAAAATCTGAAAAGTTCGCGCCTTTTTTGCGGCCCCGCCAAAACCGTCGTCACCGTCGGCTCGGTTTTTTTTAAAATGAAGATAAATCATATGAAGACATAAAATAATCCAAATGTAGGAATGGTAGAAAATAGTGTAAAGACTCCTCATTTAGTGAAAGTTAAATTGTAAACACACCTTATAAAACGTTTGAGAAGCTGGACACCCCACCCACCTGTGCACGTGAAACTGGGCCGTAAAAAAAAAAAAAAAAAAAAAACACTGCTACGATACAAAGACAAACGTACCTGCTGCTGCTACCGCAGCTGCTGCTGGACTTCATGTTGACACCAGCATGGTTATGAAAAGATGAGAGCTTTTAGACCTGATGAAAACGACGAATCTCTGTGCGACGGATAATTTGACTATCTCTCTACGAAATCAAGTTTCCGTGCGTGAAGGTGTTATATAGCGAGTTGTCACGTGACTCTGAGGATTGGCCTGCTGCAGAAATTTGTTAAATATTCTGCGTTCAATTCATATTTATTTAGAGATATAAGACAGACATATTATGACTTTATAACAGCATATAGCATACTCCGCACAGACCCGTACGCAGACTTTTGAAATGGGGGTGCGAAATTTTAGCTATTCTGAAAAGGGGGTGTGCATATGCTAAGAAAATGCCGATTTGGGGGGCAAACTTAGGGGTGTAAAGTGAGTTTGGAAAAAAAAAATGCATGATTTTGAAGTAGGGGATGCAAATTCGAACACTCCCCCCCCCCCCCCCCCCCACACACACACACACACACACACGCCCTCGCGTACGGGCCTGCCTCGGATAAGTAAACATTTATACTTCGAAGATTTGAGAAACCCAATCCCTGTTATGCCAGAAATCCAACTTTCAACAGCTGGGATTCTGAAGTTGTTAAAAAATCTCAATCCCCGAAAGGCAGCAGGCCCTGACAAGATTAAACCTGAGGTTCTGAAAGAACTCAGAGAGGAACCTGCCCCTATACTGAAAATTCTCTTTGAGAGATCCCTCCAGAAAGGTATGGTCCCCAGTGATTGGACATTTGCTAATGTGACACCTCTTTTCAAGAAAGGTGACAAATCCTCTGCTGCCAATTACCGACCCATCTCCCTTACATGTATCTTGTGTAAGGTAATGGAGTACATAATAGCCTCCAACTTGGTAAAACATCTCGATTCAAATGGTCTCATGTACGAACTACAGCACGGTTTCAGAGAGAGACGCTCTTGTGAGACACAACTGGCCTCCCTTTTTGAGGATCTTGCACGCAGGTCCAGCCAGGATAAACAGACTGACCTGATCCTGCTGGACTTCTCCAAGGCGTTCGACAAGGTAAACCATTCGAAGCTGATCCAGAAACTGCATGCATACGGTGTAAGAGGCCCTACCTTACGTTGGATTCAGGCATTCCTAAGCAATCGTCAGCAGGGGGTTGTTGTTGATGGCGAGAATTCAGACTCTGTCCCAGTGACATCAGGGGTCCCTCAGGGCTCCGTCCTGGGTCCGGTTTTGTTCCTGGCCTACATCAATGACCTTCCCCAGGATGTAGTCTCACAGGTGCGTCTCTTCGCTGACGACACTGCCATATACCTGACAACTGAGTCTCAGCATGACAGTGACTGCTTACAACGCGACTTGGACCTACTTCAGGCATGGGAATCTAAGTGGGATATGGAATTTAACCCTTCCAAGTGCCAGGTCATACGGGTGACTACTTCTAGGACCCCCTTCAATACAGAGTACATACTGCACGGCCAGGTTCTGGAGGTGGTCACCAGTGCCAGGTACTTGGGGGTAGACATATCCAGCAACCTTAGCTGGAACACTCACGTGGACAGAGTTACTGCTAATGCCAACCGGTCTCTCGGATTTATTAAAAGAAATGTAAAGACAAAGTCCCCTAAAGTCCGAGAAATGGCCTATCAGACCCTTGTACGTCCCCAGCTGGAGTACGCTTCAGCTATATGGGACCCCCACACCAAACGAAACAACTATAAGGTTGAAATGGTCCAAAGACGTGCAGCCCGTTGGACTATGAATGATTACGCCAGGACAACAAGTGTCTCTTCATTGTTGCATGAGCTGGACTGGCAGACCCTTGAAGAGAGACGATCAGTGGCCCGTCTCTGCCTCTTTTATAAAGTAGTCAATGGCCTCGTGGCCGTCCCCCTTCCTGACTACATTCAGCTCCGTACTCATAGGATATCCAAATATTGCCATTCCATGACATTTCGTCAGATCCACACAGGCAAGGACTCCTATAAGTACTCCTTTCCACTGGCCATTGTTCAGTGGAATACCCTCCCAGAGACAGCTGTAACTTCTCCAAGTCTTGATTCATTCAAGGCAGAAATTGGAAAGTTGCAGTTCCCCAAACCCTAAACATACATGTGCTTGCTTTTAACCAGATTTTATTGTTTTTAGCCCTAACCCCATATCCCACCCCCTATGGTTGATCTGTCCAAGTCATTTGTTTTTATGTCTCAACCCCCTTGTCGATCTAGATTTTAACCTATCATCTTGACATAGACTCACTATTATGCTTTTACTTTTTCTTTTTCATAACACGACGCGCAGACCTGCTAAAATTGCTCGCGAGGGCGTAAGCAGTATTCGAAGATAGATAGATAGATAGTATTTACTTATCTCGGCATTTCTTATAAAACATATTAACGTTCGGCGTCAGTGTTCCTTCCCCTCCTCCCCCCATCTCAACTCCACCGACTGGCAAAGGGGACCGGCCACTCAAACATCTGCCATGTTTATCCTAAATTAGGGTCGCTTACTGATTAGAAAAAAAAATGCCATTTTTGTAATGATTCTATGGAGAAAAAAAAATATATATATATATGGCTAAAAGCATTCTGATTAGTAAAGAGTAGTCTGCAGTTTTACAGAAAAGTCAAGGGAAAAAAAAAAAAAAAAAAAAGGAAACGAAACCTGGTTTGGGTGAAATAGAAATAATAAGGAAAATGGAAAATAGCCTTAACACATTACGAAAACACGCCTATTCAAATATATTGAAAATTTCACCACCAAAAAACTGAAAGTTTTCAGATAAAAATTCTGATTATTATTATTATTATTTCATATTTCTGCTCAAAATATAGATTGTGGGTACTCGTTAGAACCGCCTCGGCGAGGCGGTTCTTACGGGTACCCGCAATTTATGTTTTTGAGCAGAAATAAGAAAAATAATGTATACCCCTGTAAACCCCAGTTTTACTATATAAAAGTGGGGTTTAATGGGGTCAACTTATATAGGCGTGTTTTCGTGATGACATTGTTTTAGCCCCTTTGATATCTTAGTCAAGAAAAGAAAATAAAGGAAAAATAAA
This sequence comes from Anodontia alba, assembly GCA_964016985.1. NCBI lineage: Eukaryota > Metazoa > Mollusca > Bivalvia > Lucinida > Lucinidae > Anodontia > Anodontia alba. The sequence goes on along the minus strand of OZ024830.1, from coordinate 66,039,172 downwards.
GAAACGGCAAAATTTGTAATTTTTTTTTACTAATATATGGCTAAAATATATTCATGATTGGAGCAAATGATGGCCTAAAGTTAACTTTAAAGAAAAATCTTAAGTATTTACAGAAAAAGTAAAGAAAGAAAAGAAAACGAAAACTGGTTTGGTTGAAATAAAAATAACAAGCAAAAGGGAAATTAGCCTTAAAGTATGTTTTTTAGCCCGTGTGATATTTCAGTCAAGAAAAGAAAATAAAGGAAAACAATGAAAGAAACGGCCGAACTTTTAAAGAAATGTTTTTTTTTTTTTTTTTTTTTTTTTTTTTTACTAAAAGAGCAATCTCATCCCCGCATCCCCAACATCCAGACCCTCATGAAAGTCCCTGCCGCGGTTTCTACAAATCAAGAAGTAAATGCAGTGTTCATCCTGATCAGACTGCGAGTGATAAGGCTTGTATGTCCGAATGTTTAGAATATATACGGTAAACCTGTGCGAACTGAACAGATTCTGGCCAGCCTGCCTACTGCCATCTTTAATTGTAGCCGCAATGATCCTCACATTACTCCAATTTTCATCAGAAATTTAAGTCGAATAGACCCTGACGACTATCGCAACGATTCTGAAAGTGTTCACTCCGTATGAGCTGGCTGATCGGGACCCATCGTTGTTCACGTGTGTTAACCCTTAAACTGCCAATCACAACAATAGTCGTCTGCCTTTTCGTCTACTTGTGATTTTAAAAGTCATTTTTGCAAACAGTGTGGATCCAGATCAGACTGCTCCAGTCTGATCAGGGTCTACACTGTTTGCCTGTATGCAAAAACAGGTTTGAAAAGTCTGCAAGAATATTCAGCAGACGACATAAACAGACGACATTTTCAGATGCAGTTTTTCTTGGCGCTTTAAGGGTTAACCCTTACAGTGCTAATTACAACAGCAACAGACGACATCTATAAGAAAATAAGACTTGGCATTCTATGTAAATTGTCATGAAGTACCAGCCTTATTTTCTCTAATTAACACTTTAATTACAAGAGGCCCACGAGCCACGGGTCGCTCACCTGAGTGACATAGCCACTGCAGATATGCAGATGTTATGCAACATTTTTTGCCAATCCTGTCATCGCAACTAATGAAAAGATCATCTTTTAAGCAGTTCTTAATTTTGAAGAAGAATATTATATATGGCATGACAGTCAATGGAGCGTGATCATTTGAACAAACTCTCAATCACATTTCAACAGTAGGATCAATAAGAAATTTGGTTGCAATTGCCTAAGTGGTTTCTGAAGAATCATGATTTTATACATGTAAACAGCACAGTGGCAGGGAAATATAATAAATATAAACAAGGTGGTAGCCATCTTGGATTTCCAATCAGAATGATTTTAGCTACTGTTGATCTACAAGTCACCTCGATACTTCCAATGAACTTTGAGTCAATTGCCCTTTCGGTTCAGGAGAAAAAGTTCAAAACAGATTTTCAAGATTGCCACCATAGCCGCAATTTGGGGTTTCCTATCGAAACAATTTGAGCTATTTTTGATCTACAAGTCACCCTGATGCTTCCTACCAAGTTTCGAGTCAACTGGCCTTTCAGTTCAGAGGAAGAAGGGAAAAATAGATTTTCAAGATGGCCGCCATCTTGGATTTCCGATCGGAATGATTTTAGCTATTTTTATATCAACAAGTCATCCCGATGCTTCCTACCAATATTCAAATCAACTGGCCATTTGGTGCAGGAAAATAAGCGAAAAAAAGAGTTTCAAGATGGCCGCCATGACGGCCATCTTGGGATTTCCGATCCAAACAATTTAAGCTATTTTAGATCTACAAGTCACCTGAATGCTTCCTACCAAGTTTCGAGTCAAATGGCCTTTCAGATGAGGAGAAGAAGCGAAAAATAGATTTTAAAGATGGCTGTCATTGCAGCCATCTTAGATTTCTGATAGGGATGATTTTAGCTATTTTTGATGATTTTAGCTATTTTTGATCTACAGGTCACCCTGATGCTTCCTACCTAGTTTAAAGTCAATAAGCCTTTCGGTTCAGGAGAAGAAGGGAAAAAAAGATTTTCAAGATGGCCGCCATGGCGGCCATCCTTGATTTCCAATCGGAACGATTCTAGCCATTTTTAATCTATAAGTCACCCCGATGCTTCCTACCAAGTTTCAAGTCAACTGGCTTTTGGGTTTAGGAGAAGCGAAAAAAAGATTTTCAAGATGGCCAACATGGCGGCCATCTTGGATTTCCAATCAGCATGATTTTAACTATTTTTGATCTACAAGTCACCTTGATGCTTCCTACCAAGTTTGGAGTCAATTGGCCTTTCGGCTCAGGAGAAGAAGCAAAAAGTAGATTTTCAAGATGGCGGCCATGGCAAACATCTTGGATTTCCAATCGGAACGATTTTAGCTATTTTTGATCTATAAGTCACCCCAATGCTTCCTACCAAGTTTCGAGTCAATTGGCATTTTGGGTTAGAAATAGAAGCGAAAAATAGATTTTCAAGATTTTAGCTATTTTTGATCTACAAGTCACTCCGATGCTTCCTACCAAGTTTAGAGTCAATTGGCCTTTAGGTTCAGGAGAAGAAGCGAAAAATAGATTTTCAAGATGGCAGCCATGGCGGCCATCTTGGATTTTCGAATGGCACGATTTTAGCTATTTTTGATCTACAAGTCACCCCGATGCTTCCTAGCAAGTTTGGAGTCAATTGGCCTTTCGGTTCAGGAGTAGAAGCGAAAAATAGATTTTCAAGATGGCGGCCATGGCGGCCATCTTGGATTTCTGACCGGCACGATTTTAGCTATTTTTGATCTACAAGTCACCCCGATGCTTCCTAGCAAGTTTGGAGTCAATTGGCCTTTCGGTTCAGGAGAAGAAGCAAAAAAAAATAGATTTTCAAGATGGCAGCCATGGCGGCCATCTTGGATTTCCGATCGGAACGATTTTAGCTATTTTTGATCTACAAGTCACCTCGATGCTTCCTACCAAGTATCAAGTCAATTGGCCCAGGGGTCTAGAAGGAGTAGGCTTTGAAAGCAATTGTTGAAGCCGCACGACGAACGACGGACGATGGACGACGGACATTGACTGACCACAATAGCTCACCATGAGCACTTCGTGCTCAGGTGAGCTAATAAGGATTGACACATGCGAACAGAGACAGACCCCGATCGGCCAGCTCATACGCATGCAGCGTATGCTTACATAACCGTTGCATACGGTGCGACAATGGAAGGCACAAACAAGCGAACTCGTACGCACATCTGATCGGGACATTCACTATTCGCTTGCATAAAAAGACATTTAATCTTTACCACTGTCTTGGTAAAAGCAGAAGACGACAAACTTAGTCGAAAATAGTCTTTGACAAATCAAGCGACTTGTCTCCAAACGGACCTAATGTCGGGAGCGCTAACCACTCGGCCACCACGACGCTAAAAGAACCTCGTTAAAGGTGGCATGCAGCTAATTACTCTATGGCGCTTCACTGCACCTTTCATTATCACCTCTTCATCGTATCGATATGACTAAAACAATGTTGAAAGAGACGTAAAACACTAAATGATCACCGAAATCGCATGAGCGAAACTAAGAAAAGGCACACCACACAGCCTTTGCCTGAAAGCGAAGATCAAGATCAGCCCGCGAACTTCCACATTCAGAACAGGGCCTCATATTGTGTAATACCTGATTATCGTGTGCGAAAAGTAAAGTTAACCATTTCATCCTCGAGTTTCTGAAGCGGTGTCCTCCATCTTTGAATCTGGACAGAATCATAGTTTCAAATAGGGGTCTGAGTCAAAACATCAAATAGAATGCCAAACAGTGTAGATCCTTATTATGAGCCGTCTCATCAGGATCTACACTGTTTGGGAAAAGGAGGTTTGGGTCTGCAGGAATGAAAGGTTTTATGAGCAAGTTGCTCTCGTTTATGTTGACTGGTCTGGGTATTCACCGTTCCAACAAATAGAAGGCCTCTTTTTTAATGACAAAATTCAGATGGGACGGTTAATGTTTAATGCACAATAGGGGAAATCTTTGACGGCATATATGCACAATAATATGGCATGTGAACACTGGGATCCCAGGTCGGAGATTGGGACATCTGTGCAGTCTGATCTATGCCTTTTACTGCCCTCTAATAAAGTATTGAAAATTATCGAACTCCTTTGCTATCAGTTACAACATGAAAACAGGACTTTGTACCATACAGTTGACTCTCGTTATCTCGACCTCGCTTATCTCGAATAACCGTTTTCGAAGTGAAAATCTGGTCCCTGCCTTAACATGAAAATCTAACAACAGGTGTGTCCTAAGGAGCAATTTCTCCTCTTTTCCACAATATTTTCAATATATCTCTAACCAAGAGTCCAATAGCGTAATTATAAATTTGTTAAATGTGGTTGTTCGAATTATTTTTTCCCCAGTTCTGCAAATCTTGATATGTCGAGGTACGAATATCTCGAAGTATTTCAGACAGTCCCTTGGACTTCGGGAAAACGAGACTCGACTGTATGTGGACAGCAAAGGCCGAGACTAGAGTGAGCATTTACGTCCGCTTACAGAATCATTTTTGAACCGCAACATGAGAAAAATCTATCTTTGACATGTACGCCCAATGAAGACTCAAATTACCCTGCGCATCCGAGCAGTCTGATCAGATTCTTCGCAGTCTACATGAAGAGGCTTTGAGTCCTTGGCATCCAAAATGCGTCCAGGGATTCAGATCAGTTTGCTTGTGTTGGGGTTTAACGACACGTCAGCCCTTGTGGGTCATTTTGTGTCGTCTCCCAGAGAAAGGGAGAAAAAAGATAGAAGAGATAGTAGAGGAGATGAAAGAGAGGGAATGGGAAAAAAGAGGGAAATGAAAGAAAATGAAGGAACAGAAGAAATTATAACATTCTCCCCTACCCTTACCTGCTGCAAGGACAGCAGCCCTTGCCCAACTGTAAGCCAATATCAGTTGGACGCCCCGGTTACCAAAGCAACAGGACACCTTTGCCTCACCCAGCCACCCCTAGGTTCAGATCAGACAACGCGAATGCGAAGGTTAATCTGAATTCTCGCAGGGCACACATGTTTGAAGGTATGTTTTCTGACGTTGCCTCTCAGTTTCAAGCAAAAATTCTTGATATTTTTCTTATTGACCCACAAAAATATAAGTTGTGGTATTCATTAGCAGAGCATCTATGAAGCACTTGAAATGAGTACCCAGGTCTTTGAGAAATGAAAAAAACAACAACAACAACAAAAAAAAAAAACAAACAAAAAAACAACAACACTACAATACATACCAATAATTGAAAAACGACCATATTACGCATGTTGTCAGCATACTCAGATCTATCAGACCCTCCACGCAGACTTATCTGAAACTACAATAGTCACTAACACCATGTATGGTCCTCAATCATTTTATTGGCAAACAATTAAGACCCTGATTGGGTGGATGCGCGCCGTGATCTAGGTCTACTCTGGTCGCTTACGTCAGAACGTAGGATTTTTTGTTTTAATTTGGAGGGGTCTATTATGTATTCGGGATATTGTTTTCTTGTTTCTCCACCAAAACATATCTTGTAGGCTACAAACTGACTTGTCCTTGTGACACATCATTCATTGTGTCGATTTGTTTTTGGGTAGAGAATTTCTAAAAGGGTGGGATCGATTCGATCAAGTTATCATATTACCCTCAGAATTCAGATAGACAGACCCGAGCCGGATTGCTGGCGTGGGATATAAACTGTCGCAATCATCATATCCTGGTCGGTGCCAAGATACTGTCTGAGATTTTAATCCATGCACTATACTCTGATTAGAGTCTATAACAGTTACAAATTTCGCAATGCAATTTCAGACAAAGAAACCCGATCTTCGGTAAAATTTTTGCTTCCTCGGTTGACTAATAAATATGTACTCCTCATAGGAAATAACGTCTGTGTCTAGTAACTTTGTCTCCAAGAGACAGAGAATATCAAAACTATGTACTCTGAATATAGATTCAGGGTAAAGGATCCTTCGTTTCAACCCACATACAGTCGAACCTCAATGGCTCGAACATCTTTGGGACCATGGAAATTCGTTCGAGACATGGGTAGTTCGAGCCAATAGGGGTTAATCATGGCACCTGTTCAGGAAGAAATAGCGATAATTTAGGGAAATCTTTTCGATTTTCTACACAATGATTGTATGTTGAGTGTACTGATTAGAATCGCCTCGATGAAGCGATTCTAATGAGTACACACTACATACGATTCCATGATAAAATAAGAACAAATCCCTAAATATTTGTTTTCTTGAGCTATTGGAAGAATTTTGTAGGGACTGAAAAAAGAGTTCGAATCATCCACAGTAAACGAGCCATCCGTGTTCGAGCCATTGAGGTTACATTGTACGTTGAGGCTACCAACTGACAGTGTAGAACAAGAAGTGTTTATATTAGGACAGCTTTTTCGATTATTGTCGCCTATGGAAGCTTAGTGTAAACATAGACAAAACTAAAATTATTGTACAGTCGACTCTCGTTATCTCGAAGTCCAAGGGACTCTCTGAAATACTTCGAGATATCCGTATCTCGACATATCAGATTTGCAGAACTGAGGAAAAAAGATAAATCAAACAACCACATTTCTCAAATGAATATGTAATTTGAATCCTTAAAATAGAGATATACTGAAAATATTGTGGAAAAGAGGAGAAATTGCTCCTTAGGAGCAATTTCTCCTCTTTTCCACATTATTTTGTTACCTGTTGTCATAGTTTCATGTTAAAACAGGGACCAAATTTTCACTTCGAGATAAGCGGTAATTCGAAATAAGCGAGTTCGAGATAACGAGGTTCGACTGTATTTGGATCTCGAGGAAACCAGTACTTTACAAACTAGGCTCAAATCCTATCGAAATTGAAGACAGTTATAAATATTTAGGCGTTTTCTTCACAAAGTCTGGAGGTTTCTTAAAAGCGAGAAAACACGTCGTGGAACAAGCCCGAAAAGCCTTGTATTATTTGTACACAAGAATAAATAACCTTAATCTGCCAATTGATCTACAACTTAAGCTATTTGATCAAACTATTGTATCTATCTTGACGTATGGGAGTGAGGTCTTTGGCTTTGAAAATATTCAAATTCTCGAAAGATTACACACAGAGTTTCTCCGCACTATTACAAAAATTAAAAAAGCACGCCACATTATATGTTGCTGGCTGAATTGGGTCGCTACCCCCTTGAAGTTACAATCAAATTACGCATGGTAGGTTTCTGGACTAGAATTGTTTCTAGTAAAGAAACCAAACTATACAAAATTATGAGGTATACCCCAAATCTGCATTCAAAATGGATTAACTACGTGAAAACAATTTTTGATGATTGTGGCAGATCCGATGTCTGGTTAAATGGTGGTTAAATGTATAAGACAGCAGATAAAATGTAAATTATTGGATCAAAATTATCAAGTTTGGCACGCTAACCTACAGAACTCGACAAAAGGTACAAATTACCAACTATTCAAATACTCCATTAAGTTAGAACAATATTTCTTAGTCCTCGAACGTAAAAATTACCTGTCATTTGTAAAATTCAGAACAGCTAACCATCGGCTACCTGTAGAGTTACTTAGATGGGAGGGCGTTCCTCATAGTGAAAGAATATGCCATTTGTGTGACGCCAATGACGTCGCCGACGAGTTTCATTATCTTTTATGCTGCAACCGTTTTACTCAAGAAAGAAGGCAATTTATCAAACCATACTACTTTAGACGCCCGAACATTTTAAAATATAAAGAATTAATGAGTTTAATATCGCCAGCTAAACTGAATAAGCTATGCCAGTTTATAAAAGCAATACTCAAACATTTTAACTCTTAACATTCAACTGAACTGCATTATACAATTAATGTTAAGACAGCAGATAATTTTTTTTTTTTTTTTTTTTTTTTTTTGCTAGTAAGTTGTATAGTCATCAGTACGCCTGTAAAACCTAAGTGTCAGTACCTGTCTTACGGCTTCAACAATAAGAAGCCCACTCCACTACCCAAGTGGACACACGAAGCTGGGGCGGTGTCGCACCGATGTTGATACATCTCATAGCAACAACGTTGGTGCGACATTGCCTGGATGCCGTGTGGCCAATTCCTGTTTAACAAACATAAGCCTAAGTGGAAATAGAATTACCTCTTTAGACAAGGAATTACGTTTGGTCGGCGGTGGGGAGTTTTCACGAGTAAATGTGGAAGCGTTCCGCCGGCGACCGCTTACTCAAAAAAAAAAAAAAAAAAAAAAAAAAAAAAAGAAAAGAAAAAAAAGAGGAAAAAGAAAAGAGGAAAAATCTATATATGTCTAACTATCTATGCATGTAACATAAAATGATACTTGTGAAGATGATGACCCCTTTCCGATTTAAATGGGCTAACTGAAATAAGTTTGTTTGGGCGCCGGATGCATGCCGACAAACAAGTTTGTACGTGTGGCTAGCCACGATGCCACAATTTACATTGGGACACTGTTGCGACGCCACGCAAACCTTGTAAAGGGATGGCATTGCGTTGTGAACCGGGCAGATATTTGTGCTGGTGAACATACCTGTTAAAATTGCATTTATTCTTTGATTAATTATCCAAATTTATTTATAGCACATTTATAAATTAATCCTTTTAGAATACTAAGCTCCTATTTTTCCTCCTTGTATCTGTGCACACAAATTAACCGACAATAAAATGAGTGTATGCACGCGATTCGCGTGCCTTCTTAATGGTCTGGTGATCTTTATCATTATAAAAAGCTGTGTCTTGGAGAAAGGACCTTTGAGCTGTGTTTTGGGTTGTCATTTCCTGACAACACTCCGTCATATGTGATTTCATCCTTTGACAACATATTACCACATGTAATAGCTTTGTAGCAGAACATCGACTGACCGGGCAGATGTGCAGCCTTGTCTACGATTTAGCAGAATACATACCTGAATATACACAGGATTAAGCCCCTTCTCCAATGGTCCGAGTTCAGGTGTTTTATAAGGGACAAAACTATGTAGTATCAGTACTACTAAGTATATAGGAGGTTGCCTCCCTTGGTATACAAAACAAAGAAAAAATTTTCTCCCCCGCCCTTCCACCCCCCCCCCCCCCCCCCCTTCTTATTTTTATTGGACTCTACTTTCTTCTTCTCAATTTAATATATCTAGAAAGGCCAATTCTTGCTTTATATGCTACGTCATGTTGTATTATCACTGTATGTTGACTGTATGAGTGTCTGAGAAAAATAAAGTTGATTTGATTTGATATATTAGGTATAGTCTTATGTGTGATTGTAGATTGAGGCTAATGTGCATTCTTATCATGATCATGATTTTCATAATGCTTTTCAGTGTAAATATACTGTTTACAACATTTCCGCATAAATCAGAAGTTTTATTCTAGCCCATTAAATAACTAGGAAAGTGGTTAAAAGTCATTTATTTTTACTCTCTTTGTTCCTTAGTTCAGAAACATAGCTATTATTTCTTATTATTTATAGCTTTACTACTCTCTCTGCCAAATCCTTTTGAAAGGATTTGACATTTCAAACATGTTTAATGAAAACAAAATATTTTAAAATGTCGTCTGCTGGAAATATTACCCAGAGTGTTAAGCGTTAAAAAAAAAACAAAAAAAAAAAAAAAACAAAAAAAAAAAAAAAAAAGAACATTTTTTTGACTGAAAATAATTATTTTGCTTTGCATTCTGACATTCCATATGTGTTAGAAAAAATATTTTATTATCACTTCTTAATATTTTCACGTTTTTTTTTTTTTTTTTTTTTTTAACCGTGATAATATCAGATATGACATGTCAAGCATCTGATAAGACATGTCAATCACCTGATAAGACCTGTCAATCATCTGATAATACCTGTCATTCATCTCATGTCAGAATACCCTAAATGTACAGGTCAATGAAGTCCATAGCTGAAAGCTTTGCATTCCACAGAAAAATCAAGTATTTCTGATGATTTTAAAATATTTTGTTCAATCTTAAACTTTCACTGTAAAAATGAAAAATAAACTTGACGCCATGTGAGTCACTGGAAGAAACAAAGATTGAAAGAAGTTGACAAAATATTAAAAGATTTGGGACATAGACAACACAAAAATTGTGTTTTTATGAAAATACAAGTAAAATGCAACTATACAAAAATAAATACAGTCACAGGGCATTAATTAAAAATACAAACATCAAAATTGCATTATTTAGACAAAACAACTACCTTTCAGCTAAATACAACAAACTTTTTTACAATTTTGAAAAGTTAAAAAAATATTTCAATTTCATTCTTTCATCTTTGATACAAAGTCATTTCATTTTAAACTGATACAAAGTAATTTTACCAATGAAAAAGAACAACTGAATGAAAAATAATATATGACAAACTAATGCTCACTTCTAAAACATATCTTTTGCATTTAAAGGGGAACGCAATATAAGTTGTAAGTAAAACTTTGAGTAAAGTGCTTAACAAGCAATTTATTTTGACGCAATACTTTTCAAAATCGGCCTAGAAATAAGGAAGTTATGGTGGTTTGAATATACTTAAAATGGCTGTCATGGATGCCGCCATATTGTAGGCTTTGTGACGTCACACAGCCCAAATTAAATATGCAAAACCAAATTATAAAGTGTTTCTAAGAATAATTTTGCTACAGAGTTTTCATGATCTTTTAATTCTAGTGACAAGCAATCATTAAAAAAACCAACTTTATGAGAATAACTACCTTTATGAAACGAATTTTAATTTTTATGAAACCTCATTTAATATTCAAAATGGCGGCGCCCATATAACCAATGTTAAAATATTCAATTGTCTATAACTTACTTAATTTTTCACCGATTTTGATCAATTTTGTGTCAAAATTCATTGTTTGTAAAGTTCTTTACTTTAAAATACAATACCTTTGAAGGTTGCGTTCCCCTTTAAGGACAGTGTTACCAAAACTATTTTGGAGTGGGTAAATGTCCTCTTTTAGGTTAAGAGGGGTGGGTAAATTTTTTATTTGGGTTTTAAGGTCCTTTCAAGAAAATTTCACTTATATCGATCCGATAGTTCATCAAAGTTGGGCGAAAACCTGAGAACCCGGGAAAAACCACCTGACCATCCGTAAGCAGAACTTGGCTTTCCCACATGTGACGCGAGCGAGGCTCGAACCACAGTGGTGAGAAACCTAATGGATTAAGAGTCAACTCTCCAATCCATTAGGCTATGGCCGCCCGCTAAGGGTGGGTAAAGGTCCGGTGGGCAAATGTACGGGGTGGTTAACAATAACAGGCCATACCCTGTTGAAACAGTTGAGTAGCAAAAAATATTTATTTTTTTTTTTTTTGTCAAAGACTGAAAACTTGAGAAAACTTAGGTATTCTACCAGATGAAAATCCTGTGATTAAAATATTATCACACGTCCAATATGTAAAGTTCTAGATTAGCATGTGAATCCGCGCATTCTGATCTTGTTTGTCACTGCTTGTTCACTGTTTCATTTGATACAATCTGCCGTTACTCCGGCACTAGTCTGGCCCCAGACCCTTTCTTTATTTTTCTTTTCTTTCTCTTTCTTCTTTTTTTTTTGAGGGGACACAACACTTGTATAGCTTATAGAATTTTTGTTTACTTCAGTCCCTTGGCTAGAAAGAAATTTTTGTTCAGCAATAGGTAACTTGAAGTTGGATTAAAGAGGATCATGATAAAAAAAAATAATGCAGAGAAAGAGAGAAATAGATATAAAACAAAAACGACTGGAGCCAGTCTACTCCGGCACATCATCTTCTAACATTTAAATCATAATAATAATTATGTTTTTATTTATAGAGAAATACCATTTGGATTTTCTCCAATCTTCCCTGTTGTCCTTTTTTAAACAACACATACATTTACAATATATACAGAATACATGAAAATGTACAATGTTATATTCAGACATCACACAAACTCACAAGCACAAAAGCGCAAACAATCATGCACTTGTAATTTACACTTTCACACATACATAACTACTGGAAGAAGAGTCCTATAATACATTTTGTGTTCTGTTTTGTGAATGAAACCACTGAAGATATTTTGATTTGAATTGTGGCAGGGATGTACTTTGTTTAACACCTTCAGGTATATCATTCCATATCTTAGATTCAGAATATGCAATTGAATTTCGGAAGAGTTCTAAATTTGGTTTGGGCACATAGAGCAAATTTGCTGTAGTTGATCTGAGAGGCCTTTGGTGGATATCTGATGTGTAATGATGAATTTCTTTCAGATAGGGTGGTGTTTAGTCATTTATTATTTTATATATTAGTACTGCTTTTTGATAGATAACTCTGTCTGGAAACCTCATCCATTTAAGCTCAGAGAATAGTTCTAAGGATGGGGTTTCCATATCTTTATCTAAAAAAATTCTTTCTGCCCTTTTTTAAAATTTAACCACAGTGTTTGTGAGTGTGGTATTAAGGTTGCCCCATACAGTGCAACAGTAGTAGTCAATATGGGGAAGAATGTATGCATTAAAGAATAATGTTCTAATGGGTATGGACAATTAGCATTTTATCCTATTAAGCAGGTAGAGTAAAGAGTTGCATTTCTTAATTGTGGCCTCAACCTGTTGCGACCAGGATAGATTGCTTTCTATATATACCCCTAAAACTTTTTCATTTTGCGACAGGGCTGGACCCAGAAGGTCTGAAGACGTGTGGGGTGTTGGGGGGGGGGGGGGGGGCGGGGGTGGGCACTGACTGCCAAAGGCATGTATCGAGCGGCGTAAGCCGCGAGAGGGGGAGAGTATTAGAGGGGGTTTCCCCTCTTATAAGGGGGTCCGGGGGCCTCCCCCGGGAAATTTTTAAAATTGAATTGCTTGAGAGTGCATTTCCATGCTATTTTCAAGTCATTTTCATTAATCTTGCAGGCTGATTTTATTATTTTTTTCTGTCAATTTCAGGAGGTCGCGGGTTCGAAAACTGCTGGGGCAACATTCTTTTGTGGGGTCATACTCTCCCTCCCACTGATTCAAGAAGGGCAGTTGTCAGTTTCTGGTGAAAGTATGTGCACTGTACTGGTTATGTATAAGCCTGCCCAGGAAGTGCGGTTATGTAAATTGACCGGCTCAAAAATAACCTAAATAGTGTTGACTGGGCCGTAAAACCCCCAAAACAAATGAAATCTTCCACCTTATGCAGGTAATTTCTAAGCTGCAAAAATAATTCTGGCTAGTTTGATAATTACCAGTGCTAGCCATGCAGAAACCTGGATAACATACCTGTCCCTTCAGCCACCACACCCACACAAATATATATAGATTGGGTGGGGTAGGGGTAAAGAGGGTTGGGCTGGGGCAAATTCCCATGCCCCCAACCAATCATTCATTATTCTGCAATGCCGAGGTGGGGTGGGGTTGGGAAAGGGCGGGGGCGGGGGGGCGGGGGCGGAAGCATGTCATAGGGTAGAATAGTCGATATAGTCACGGGGGTTTTCCGATAATCTCCGAGCGCTCCGGAGATAAGCAATTACCTGTATTTGGCCCTCAATTTAATAGAAAAATGTATAAATTTCTTTCCTAATGTAATATATTTTCCGACATTAAATTATAACGTCTAGGATGAAAGAGCATTTCAAGCTTTTTAATCTGGTATAAAAATCATAGAAATACGTCAATGAGAAGTTTCTTCCATCTGAGCTCAAAGTATTCTTCCTTTTAATTCTAATTTTCTTATAGAATTTTATTCAGAATACGCGAATCTTCGTTTTTTCACCAAATACATACATAAAATAGCATTTGCGAATCTATTATAACGTATGAGCAGAAAGTTAGTATTCCATTTTTTATAATGATGTAATTTATTCATATATAGCTAAACGGGAAGTTTCTTCCATTTACACATAATTTTGCTAACATGTACTTTTAATCCGAACGTCGAACCATTAGTATGGCCGAAAATTTTCCAAGTTCTGTATATAATTCGTTTAGATATTCTAAGCATGCGATCATCATACCAGCAACTTGTGTCAATATCATGCGAAAGTTTATATATATATATATTTCCCCATCGCATGATTTTCAACTCAATGAATGAATGAATGAACAAATGGAACGAACGAACGAACGAATAAACGGACGGGCGGGCGAGCGAGCGAGCGAGGGAGGGAGGGAATGAATGAATGAATGAGCGAGAGAAAGAAAGAGAGAGAGAGAGAGTGAACGAACGAACGAACGAGCATGTGAGGGAGGGCGGCAGGGAGTCCCTGACTGATTTTGTGAATGTGTGAAGTTCCAGTTCAGTTTTCAGATTTTTAACGCTGCCAGGCAACTGAGTCACACAGAGGCAGCGCCAGATAAATCTGGATTAGTTTTACTGGACTCGTGGGTTGGTTTGAAACGGTGCCTAGTTATAATTCATAACTAGGTCACCTCGCACAGACACGGAGTGCGTGCACGTCCAGACCTCGTGTGTGTCCGGACCTCGTGCGAGAGTAGTAGTCCGGCCTGTAAGTTGCAGAGTTTTGACGATCGGCCGAAAAGTTTGAGCTTTTAATCTCGTATCTAATGCGTGTCAATTTCGACTGCAGAATGCATTAGGCACACAGCTCTAGTCGAGAGTAAGTTGCACTCACTAGCCACATGTTGGTCGGTCAGACGCCGGAAAGGATGCAAGGTGGGGTGTCCTCACCCAGGAGCCAAGAGGGTGTCCTTACCCTAGAGTTTGTTGGGTGTCCTCACTCTTGGGCCGAGTGGGTGTCCTCACCCGGGGCCACCTATTCAGGAGGTACCAATCGGTGGAGCTTGTGTCTCGTTCCCTCTGGTTCTTTGCAGGCTTCCTCTAAGAAGTTGTACCAGTAGGAGACGTTCTCAATCATATCGCAGGTCTCTATCTTCTTCTCGATCGCCGTGTAGTATTCTTCATGGTATTGTTTCGAAGTTGGTCCCTTGATGTAGTATCAGTCTTTATCTCCCATATGATACATGAAGAAGACTGGTAGGTTCACGTTGAGAGTTTCGTCTGGACGAGGGAGTCTTTGTGCTTTTACTACCACGGCTTCGAATTCCTTGAATGTTGGACTGTAGACGTCTATGAGGTCGTACTTTTCATGCAGAGGGAACGGCTGGCTGAATTCATCATAGTAGATCACCACCGGTGGTTCACTGAGATCTCTGGTCGGCTCTGGCGGAGAGTTCATTCTTGATCTCTTCTTTGGCGGGCTGTCTGGAGTAGTGGGCGGTGTGGCAGGTTTCTTGATGACTGGTGATGGCTCGATGATAGCTGTCTTCTGGGTGCGATCGTATGTTATGTAGTCTCTTGCGGTGTCTGGTAGTGTCTCCGTCGTTGGTAGTGTTGCCTCCTGCTCCATACAGGGCGTTGATCGGCGAGCTGGTGTCGATGTCGTCGTCGGTCGTCTGGCTGGTGCGGGCTGGCGAGGCCACTCGCCAGCAGACGATGCAGGCTGCCTCCTGCTTTCAGCCCTCTTCTTGTATCTATTGGTTGGTAGTACCTTGTGGAAGGTTAGTTCCACACGAACTAGGTCCTTCCCGTCTGACATTCTCCAGAGTGGAGAACCGACGAAGGTATATTCTTTCAAAGCGTTCATCAGAACGGTCGGCAGCATGGTTATCTGTTAGTTGTTCACACTTCGGAGGTCGAAGGTGGAATGTGTGTGAGGAGTGTGTGAATGAATTTAGCGGCGAATATAAAGTTGACTTCAGTAAGCTCAAACGATGTTCAACTTTTAAATTAATGTACAGCTATTCAAACAAACAAAGATGGTCAAAATATGTTTTGATTGGAATCAGTGTAAATCGTTACATAAACAATCATTATCACTAAATCGTACAGGTAGCCAATAACAATACCAAGGGAAACAAGTACATGTTTTGGCCACGGGCTTAATTCACAGATAGTACAGGAGTTATTGATTTGACACCGTAACGAGTTTTCTGCGAGACGGCCCCTTTTGCCCACCCCTGGAGGGAATAAAAAATAAATAGAGCCTGGCCATAAGAAAACCTGTTTTATACCTTTGCGAACATCAAAGACACGTATCAGCCTATTGCATCTGCATAGTCTGATCAGCGCCTTTATTTCCTGTTCACTGCTTAAATGGTATAATGTATCCAGTTTTTCAAGACTCTAGTTTTTCTCTGCAGCTGCGCAGTCTGATCTATTTCATACCTGGTTGTAACTGCAAAGACAGGGTTTCTCGTGATGAGACTAAATAAATAAATTAACACTTAGCTCTATGGGTAACTTTTTAGCAGACAACATTTTGAAATATTTTTCTTATATTTCCCAGAAAACAGGTTTTTAGTTGAGACAATTTGCATGAAATGTCAAATCCTGTTTAAAGGGCAAAATAAGACAAATGTCACCAATTTGTCGACTGCTGAATTAGCTGAGAGAGTGGTTAGGATTAAAACCTCCTCGAAAACAAATTAATAGAACGCTTTGAACAACACATTAAAACTGTTTCTTCCATCTGAGCATGTACATTATCTAGATAAAAAGATGTAAGATGTGAAATCATGTATTTATAAGACAGAAGCCTATGTAACTGACCATATGCTACCTATCAGCAGGGCAATATTAACAAGTCATTGACAAATCACAGCATTTACTAAATGACTCTTTCATTATCATTTGTGAACTTCCTGTTTTCTGGAAATCACAGGTATCTGGGTAGCTTATCCATAAGAGTGTAATACCGAAAAATACCGGGGGCAAGGTATGACTAGCGGTCGCTTCGGGGGCGGGGGGGGGGGGGGGAATGGGCCCCTTTTGCCTACCCTTGGATCCGGGCCTGTGCGAGATGGATCCGGGCCTGTGCGAGATCTGTATTTTCTCTTGAGAGAGTCTGAGGTCTGGGGGATTCTCCATTATTTTGTTTACTGTGGCTCTTGAGGATATAAACATAGCCTTTGTCTTAAGAATATTAGCTATCATTTTATTTCTTTCACACCATTCAAGAATGTTTTTCAAATCAATATTTTTGCGGTTTGTTAGGTGCAGAATACAAGGATCAGAAGAGAATAATTAAGCATCATCTGCAAAAAGGTTCAAAAGCACAGCATGATGTGGACAGGGGTAGATCGTTAATATACAGAAGAAAAAGAAGGGGTCCAAGAATCGATCCCTGAGGTACACCTGCAGATATAAGCTTAGGGACTGAATGTTTACCCGAGATGTGTACTTGTTGTGTCCTATTTGTCAGATATGAACCATGTCAAGGAGCTCTGACCAAATTTGTATGCAGCCAGCTTATGAAGCAGCAGTTTGTGGTTTATTAAATCAAAGGTTTTTGATAGGTCTGGAAACACTGCTCCCACTGTTTCGCCATTAGTTAATGCATGTAACCAATTATCCACAATATTTATCAGGACTGTCTGACATCAATGTGATTTCCTAAAGCCAGGTTAGTTTCTGCACAGAAATTTATTAGTTTCCAAGTATTCAATCATGCAGTTGCTAACATGGCGTTCAAAGAGAGAATTGATTATAGG
Source organism: Anodontia alba (assembly GCA_964016985.1). Taxonomy (NCBI): domain Eukaryota; kingdom Metazoa; phylum Mollusca; class Bivalvia; order Lucinida; family Lucinidae; genus Anodontia; species Anodontia alba. The sequence goes on along the minus strand of OZ024830.1, from coordinate 66,021,684 downwards.
CAAAACAGAGATAGGCCTATAGTTGTTGATGTCAGCCTTGCTGCCTCTTTTGAAGATTGGGGAAACTTTTGCCCGTTTAAGCATATCTGGATATGAGTTTGATTTGATACTTAAATTTAGAACATGGGTAAGTGGCTTAAATATAAATGGTGCAGACATTTTTAGAAACTTTGCACTAATATCGCCTACTCCTGTGGCTTTGTTATCTTGAAAGTTTTGGAGTTGCTTCAAAACAAAGGATTCAGTGACTTCAGCAATACAAAATTCTGGAGCACCTTTTAAGTTTTGACTATACTGCCGTCGGATATTGCCTATGTCAATGTTGCCATCAGATCTTATTAGTGTTTCAGTCCTGACTGATTTATGAACAGATGTGAAATATTCATTAAAAGTATTTGCAACTGTTTCTGGATCTAAGATTGTATTTCCATCCTTATTGTCAATAAAATTTGTGACTGTTTTTGCTCCTTTGCCAGCGATGTAATTTAGAGTGTGCCAGAGATCTTTTGGATTTGTTGAGGTGCTAATACAGTTGGAACAGACTTGGGTTTTTGATTTCTTTATCAAACTTTTCACTTTGTTTCTCCAAATATTGTATTGTTGAGTATTTGAAGATTTTTTATACTGATCTCTCATTTTCCTTGCCTGTAATATGTCATTAGTTACCCAGTTTGGTTGTTTTTGCCTTTTTACACGGCATTGTTTCTTTGGTGCATGATTTGAAAGAATACAGTTGAAAATGCTTGTAAAGAAATCTAGCGCATCACTGGCATCATCAAAAATGTCTATCATTGACCAAGGCTGATTTTCCAAATCATATAGAAAGTTTGTCTCATTAAACCTTTTAGTATCTCTGTAGGTTATGAATTTATGCACTGGTCCCTCATTAAAAGATTTTGAAAGTTTTCTTGTGTTACACACAGGATAGTGGTCACTAATTGCCAGAACAGGCACACTTATGTCTATGATATTTTCAGGTGTATTTGTTTATACGTGATCAATTAGTGTTTCAGAATTTTCCGTTACTCTTGCTGGCTCGGTAACCAGTTGTGTAAAGTTAAAACTATCTGTAATATGTAACCAGCGTCTTGTCTCAGTGTTTTCCCGTAATAAGTTGAAGTTAAAATCACCAAGCATATTTATTTCTTTTGCCTCCAAATAAGCTTTTTCAGTGGCTTGCTCACATTTTCTGTCCACAAATTCAAAGCTGAGGGAGATCTATAGCAGTAACAGATCAAGAATGGCTTTTGAACATTCTTTCTTACTTCCATCCACAACATTTCAGTATCAATGGTTTCCAAGTCCTCACGATGAATGCATACAAGGTTTTCTTTAGTATAAATAATCAGACCACCTCCATGACTGTTTCTGTCTTTAAATATGAAATCATAGCCAAGGATCAATAATTCATTATCTGAAAATTCACTGTTCAGGAAGGTTTCACATAAAAAGAAAATATCAATAATTTGTTCCAAGACTAACAGTTCAAGTTGATCAAGCTTTGGATATAAGTAATGTATGTTTAAATGGGTAATATTGAGGCCTTTTGTATTAAACCATGCATTGACCTGAGGACTCTGGATGCCGTCAATATGTGAGGTTTGTGAGTCATCTTCATTTACACAAACATGTTCATTCAGTTGCTCTGCTGATGCCATGGCGGAAATACCATAAGCATCATCATTACTGGCATTTGATTCCTGTTCCATTTGTAGCTGTTCCAGGGGTTGTTGTTGTTCCAGCTGGTGTTTTTGTGGTTGTTCCAGCTTTTGTTTTTGTTTCTGCTGTTGTTTTTTCTGTTGTTGCTGTTCCCATTGTTGCTCCTGTTGTTGTTCCATATGTTGTTCCTGTTGTTGTTGTTGTTCCTGTTGTTGCTGTTCCCATAGTTGCTGCTGCTTATCCTGTTGTTTTTGTACCTGTTGTTGTTGCTGCTGTTGGTTCTGTCGTTTCTCCACCCTAATGTCCCCCCATTCTGAAAATTCTGCTCTTGTTCAGACGTGCTAGCATAATGCATAGACAGGTTAAGTTTTTCTTTTAGTGTTTCACATATTGTTTCTTTGAGAATTTTTCCACCCTGCGCATTTAGGTGGAGATTATCTTTGTACAAAGTGGTATTTAGAGAGCCATCATTTAAGAATCCACGTGTGTTGTCTATGAAACAATATGACATGGAGTCACATAGCTGTCTTAATCTTTCTGGCGAAAGAAACGTCCGTTTGATCAGGACTCTGAAACGTCCCTTTGATCAGTGTTCTCGGACAATACAGAATCATGCTCCCTCTGAACGGGTTGTTTCAGGAACGTGATCTCGTTATCAACAAATATATGGGATTTTTTTTTGTGGCTGTTTTGCACTTTATTTTTGTAGTTCTCTGGTGTTGAAATTCGTTGTTTGTTCTTCTTCATGCTAAATATTGGGCTAACATCATGCAAACTACTATTGGCATTAGAATTGTTTGATGGAGAGCCTCGGACTGGTGTTGATCCAAATAGCTTGCTGAAAATACCCAAGGGACTACTACTATTTTTATTGTATTTTGGTGGGAAAGATCCATGAAAAGGTGTCTCATGAACAATAGTTGGTTGTTTTCTGTTTGGAGTTTGTTCATTTACACCATCAGTGATAAGGTTCTGATTCTCAGATTTATTAAACATAAATGACAGTTTTTGAAATTCTGTAGACTTCCACAGTTTTGCACCAACACCTTGAATTAATAGTTTCTGGGTCCTATAAAGGGCCAAAGTCACTTTCTGACTCTCTGTGGTGGTACTGGCTGAAATTGCTGAGTTTTTCTTGCCTTTAAAGTCATATAGCTCTGTCAGTTTATCAGCAAAATCATCAAAAACACTTTTGGAATAAAACTTCACTGTGAAACATTCTTCATTTTTTGAAGACGTTATGGTCAACAGGTCTGGTGTGTTGTTATGGATATATACGAGTATCAGGTTTTTTTTATTACTTTCTAGATTATTTGTTGCCATTATTGGATGCTAAATCTTATTTAGCTAGACTAAGTGTGATTTAAATATGTACTTGTTGTACAATTAATAGAGTCAGTTAGAACCATTTATGTATATATATTAATCCTTGCAATAACACTGGCAGTGTTTCACTTTTACAGGTGTCTCAGGTTGGATAATCCACTATAATCTGATGCTATGTTAATTCTGTAGAAGAGCTTGCTGTATGAGAATTCTAGATTACCCTGTGCATAAGCGTTTTCTGATCAGATGCGTTGCTGCTTGTCCATACATTGTTTCATTCAATACGATCTGCCGGCACATTGTCTTCAAATATTTAAGTCCTAGTTATACCATGGCTCTTGCGCATGTACGATGTAATAATGCACAAGCATGAGCGAGTGCATTATTGCACTCACATGCGAAGAACCATGGTATAACTGATTCATCAGATTTGCATGTAAGTAGATCATCTACATCCCGAAATATTTCATGCTGAGTGTTGGGAATTTGGCCACTATGTGATAAATATAGGGCATCCGCACATTCTGATCTGGTTCGTTGCTGCTCATCTGTTGTTTTATTCGATACGACTTGCCCATAGTCTGGCACATCATTTTCAAATATTTAACCTATTGTAGACTGAATGAACTCACCCACAATATATACTGGAAGATTCTAATTTCGATTTTAGGTATGCCAGGCTATGTTATTTAGATAGTCAGAGAAACACATGGTAGAACTATTTGCAAACAGTGGAGACCATGATCAGACGCCGCCTTCTGCGGCGTCTGATCTGGGTCTCCACTGTTTGCCTGTTACCTTTTTAGGGGTCTCCAGACTACAATGGGTTAAATATAGTGTGCTATAAATGCTAAATTCTAGATTAGTATGTGCATCCACGCATTTTGATCTGATTGGTTGCAGTTCGTCTGTACATATTTTTTTTTCGATACGATCTGCAGTTACTCCAGCGCATCGTCTTCTAATATTTAAGTATAGCTTGCAATATACAAAATTCTAGATCAGAAGGTGCATCCGTGCATTCTGATCTTGGTCAGTGCTGCTCGTCCATACATTTGTTTCTTTGGATGGATCTGTTACTCCAGCACATCGTCTCCTTATATACTGAAAGGAAAAAGAAACGCAGGGTAGAGTTTTTTCCTTCTTATTTCAACCATTTTTTACGGTGTTTACTATAGCCATACACTTTTACAGATTGTCCTGTGAATGTGAATCGCGGGTACACGAGTCTTTGGTCGATGTGCTATCTACCCAGTGTGTGAAATCATTCAACCGTGCACTACACAGTGCATTGCACGGACAATACGGAAAGCCAAAATTTCGTGCTAAACAAGCATGTTTAAACCTTCAGCACAAGATTTCCTCACACCATTTGGTACACTTCAACGATACACAACGCTCTTCGATTCTTTTACCGATGTTTCTTTTCATTTTTACGCTACTTTGAACTTTTTTTCAATCATGGTACGACTGACTGATGTTCAGAGGGGTAGGGCAATTGCGTTGCTGATGCAGGGTCAGAGGCAACAGCAAGTTGCCAATCATTTTGGGGTTAACGTCTCAACAACTGAACGTCTTGTTAGACGTTTAAGGGAGACAGGGCATTTAGCAGACCGACCGCGGTCTGGGCGTCTACGCGTGACGTCGTGACGTCAAGACAGGACAATCCGTCTTGCACATTTGCGGAATCGTCATTTCACTGCTACCGAAACTGCCCTTAATACAGTAGGTACGCATAATCGACAAATTTCTCCGAAGACTGTTGGAAGTCAATTGCGTGAGATTGGTCTTCGAGCTCGTCGTCCATACGTTGGTCTGCCTCTGACCCAGGCACGTAGGCTGCGTCGTATGGCGTGGTTGACGGCGCATGCGCCCAGGCTATTTCCGATGAGGCAGTGGAGACGAGTTCTTTTTACGGACGACTCTAGGTTCACTCTCTATCGCGCAGATGGTCGACGTCGTGTGTACCGACGTCGCGGAGAACGCTTTGCCGACGCCTGTGTTGTCGAACGGGATCGGTTTGGGGGTGGCTCCGTTATGGTCTGGGGAGGCAGTGCTCACGGGATAAAATCACAGTTGATTATTGTTGCGGGCAATATGACCGCAGTAAGGTATAGGGATGAGATCTTGCGTCCTGTTGCAGTCCCGCTTGTGCAACAACGTAATCTGATTCTGCAGCAGGACAATGCCCGACCACATGTTGCCCGAGTTTGTCAGGATTTCCTGGCAAACAATAACATCGCACCACTAGCATGGCCACCGTACAGTCCAGATTTGACCCCAATAGAGCACATGTGGGATGAACTGGACAGAAGGGTTATGAAGCGCCTAAAGCCTCACCCCCCCCCCTCCCCCGCAACTCTCACACAACTAAGGAATGCGTTGATCGATGAATGGAATAACACGCCGATGCGAACTGTCAATGCTTTGGTTAACTCTATCCAAAGGAAAATTAGGGCAGCAACGGCAGCAAGAGGGGGGCACACCCGATATTGATTTTCAGTTTGATTTTGATTTCAAGATTTGGGGGGTAGCTACCAATGAACTTCAATAACTCGAGACTTGTTGATCACAAACCAATGAAATTTGGAACTTTTGTTCCATACATGTACCGTTTTGTAATCATAGTAAAATATTTAACAAACTTTTTCAAACTTGAATGAAATTTAGGAATAAAATTTACCCTGCGTTTCTTTTTCCTTTAAAATATAGCTAAATATTAAATTTAAATATAGCTAAATATAGCATGCTAAACGTTAACAGCTTTGATAGTCATGCCAAAAATGTTTTCATAGTTTGAAAGCCCCCAGTAAATTATTTGCCGACTGACCACATAATTGTCATAATGTGCATAGTGCATCGTATTTGAAAAATAATGGTCCAAACAAGTTAAAAATGAATCTATTCATATTTTACAAATCTGATCAGACTGTGTATTAGTTGGATACTGTGCGATGCATGTATTACAGTATTTCATACTGATGACCCAAACAGTGAACTGAGTGGATACCATTATGCACTAGACTGCATCACGCACTCTGATCTTAGTAACACATATGCTCAGAGGGACAATTTCACTGGATAAGGATCTAATGAAAGTATTAGTATTGATGACACTTAATTATTCTAGCAATAAATTTCAGTTAAGCAAATAATCTGTTCCAGCACCATTTTTCTAAACGACAGTGCATATTTCATTAAAAAAAGGAAAGAAATATTACTCAAAACAATAATAGCAATTCACAGGTTTGACATAATATATATATATATATATACGACCTCATGGTATTTGAGACCAATTTAGATCAAGGTGAACCGACACATCCGCGCAGTCTGGGTCTACACATATCGCCAACAGATTGCATTATGTCAACGAGTCATTGTCTAATTGAACCTTTACCACTCTCTGGGCTAACTCAGCAGACGACAAATTCATGTCTTTTTTTTCTTATTTTCTCCCATAAAAGAGGTTTTGACATTTCACGCAAATTATCTCCACTGAAGACAATTTGCATGGAAAGTCAAATCCTGTGGAGATTGATTGTGTTGGGGTTTAACGACACGTCAACCCTTGTGGGTCATTTTGTGTCGTCTCCCAGAGAAAGGGAGAAAAGAGATAGAAGAGATAGTAGAAGAGATGAAAGAGAGGAACAGGGAAGAAAGAGGAACAGGAATGATAGGGAAGAAACAGAAGAAATAAAAACATTCCCCCTCTACCCTTACCTGCTACAAGGTTAGTAGGCCTTGCCTAACTGTAAGCCAATATCAGTTGGACGCCCCGGTGACACAAGATACATGACACCTTCGCACCACCCGACCACCCCCGAAAAATCCTGTGGAGATAATATGAAAGATAATATGAAATGCCAAAACCTGTTTTCAGGGTAACATAAGAAAAAAAACTACAAAATGTCATCTGCTGAAAAAGACTATCAGCGGCGAGGCGGTTCTAACGAGTACCCACAATCTAATTTATACCCCTGCAAACCCCAGTTTAACTGTATAAAAGTGGGGTTTAAGGGGGTCAATTTATATAGGCATGTTTTCGTGATGGCACTCAAAATTAGGCCCATCATAGCATCTCTATTTCAATTGTCAGTTTTACTATCAAATCATTTATCAGTCGTCCATTAGAATGCACAGAGTCTGGCTCCAAAAACAAGAGCTGCGGAATGGTATTTATTTTCTGAAAGGTGACTTAACCCAGTTTAGACTTAATAAACTCCCACACACTAAAATATCTTGGAAGAGTCCAGTTTTAATTGTAGGTACATGTGTGTCAAGAGATGTGATTTAGGTATTCTTAGAGAAAAAATGGCTAAACTATTTGAAAACAGTGGAGACCCTGACTCTGCGGCGTCTGTTTGCCAGTTACCTTTTTTTTTGGTTTACAGACTAAAATGGATTAATATCTCGCTGTCGCCTTAAGATGTTAAAATAGTCTGTCAGTGACAATAAACACGGATGAGACATCACATGTTAAAGACTCCATACATTTCAGACGAAGGTAAAATTTAGAACCACGAGATATTATTATGTACACTTGGAAAAAAGTTTTAGCACTCTTGGCAAAAACGAATCTTATTTTTCGCAGTTACTTTCGAAGTTAATGTCAACAGTGGTTGCTTCCATAATGATGATGATACTCCAAGCATGGCTGCACCTGGTGCATCCATCATGCCTCCTTATTATTTATTTATCTTTTTTTTTTTCAAAATTCAGTTTATGCACGTAGGGTACATATGGGTCATTTAAAGCCAATTTCTTGCAATATCGAATCATTGTATTCTTACGACATGAAAGTCGCAACAATGGAATGAAGCATAGCTGAAAAACATCTCACGCCTGCCGTTGGAATCAAACCCGGTCCTCCCAGTTAAAAATCCAATACTCTAACCACTGAGCCAATGAGTCGACTCCCTGACGCAGTTGTCAGAGATTGAATATATACTTAGAAGCTATGCGTAATCTGCCAAGGCAGATAATCGAAGGTAGGAATGCTCGGTCGTAACACACCCCCTTTTCAAGGAAGTCATCATTTATGATGACGTGAAGCCATTTTCGGCGTATAAAGTCCAATCCCGGACGAACCCCCATCTTACGACATGAAAGTCGTAAGATTGGAATGAAGCATAGCTGAAAAAATCTCACGCCTGCCGTTGGAATCGAACCCGGTCCTGCCGGTTAAAAATCCAATACTCTAACCACTGAGCCAAAGAGTCGACTCCCTGACGCAGTTGTCAGAGATTGAATATATACTTAGAAGCTATGCGTAATCTGCCAAGGCAGATAATCGAAGGTAGGAGTGCTCGGTCGTAACAGTATGCGAACATGGCGTGAAGGAGATTGTCAGAAGCGCAAAGCTGGCAGATAATTAGAATGCATTTGACAGGAATGTCCTTCAAAGCTAATGGTCGTCAGCTTGAGTTCACACGGTTATCAGCTGCCTGGTTCGGTAACATAAGGTAAACAATCATGTAAAGGACCGAAAATGATTGGGGCGACCTACAGCGACGTCACAAGGCGAGGACAGGCCGCTGATTCGCCCAGCACGACCACCCTTTTATAACGAGTTCCCACCTTAAAGGGTCGTCAACATTCTTTCGTGGAGAATGATCAAAAATATTTTCTACGGTCCTTCTATCCCTTTCTGAATCCCGTTCAGAGTCAAGACGGGCAGTTGTCAGTTTCTGGCGAAAGAATGTGCACAATACAGGTTAACCGCTTAGAGCACTAAGCCTGTCCAGTAAGGTGTAGTTAGGTAAATTGACAGCGATCGACATGACCCCATAGGGTTGACTGGGCCGTAAAGTCTCAACACAAACAAACGAAACAAGAGTTGTGTGTGCTTAAGAGTAGCACCTTGACTGCGTACGAGCCAGCACACGAGAAATGGGTTCTTATCACATAGGCGACCAGGTCCCGAGGTTATAAAACTTTTTTCAAGCTCATCTCAGCTGAGCACGAAATTTTCTCTCTCTGCTAATAAATATGAAAATGCTAACTATTGTTGACATTTTTATATTTATTAGCAGAGAAAATTTCATTCTCAGCTATGTTAAGCAGGAAAGAAGTTACATTTTTTAGTAATTTGAGATTTATTAGCATGAAAAATTTCATGCTCAGTTGAGTTGAGCATGAAAAAAGTTTTATAACCTCGGGGCCAGAAAAGACTCAGGCGGACCTGCTGATAAGCGCAGTCTCGTCGAAGCCTCTGCTGTTTGCAGACAGATACTTGAGACTTTGAGGAAGTTTCAGGCAAAAAACGAATGTCTATAGCTTCCAAAATAGGGGACTGTTCATGGACATTCAAAGGCCCACAAATCGGCAAAACTATAATGTCCCTTTTGTTCATGTACGAGCTAATATATATATGGCTATATTATAGGGTTATTGCACTGACATTGGTGAATGTGGTCCCGAGTGGGGATACCGAAGGACGCGATCTTGCGAGCGTCCGTATATACCCCAACGAGAGACAATATACACCATTAACAGTGCAATAACCCTTTTATTATATAGCTATAAATATTGTTATTTCGTTTTGCTGCTTCTTCTGAATTTTTGTTTAATTTGGCGCTGCAAATAGCGCTTTCTGTGACAGTGCAAAACTGATACCAGAAAGTGATATCATTTTTAACTCGCCTGTATGAAAGAATAGGAAGAGCTATTGCACTAGCCCCGGCGTTGGCGTTGGCGTCGGCGGCGGCGTTAACAAAAATGTTAGCCCGATAAAGTCATCGATCAGATTGCACATGTTATTTGACAAGGCCTTTACTTCCGTTACTGAATCATTGAATACTGTTCATTGTATGTAAAAAAATAATAAAGGTCTAAGAAGATTGCAAATGCAGTCTGGTATATACCTATATTTTGTATTCAGTCTGAAGATCCTTCACCCATATATACCACGCTCCCATAAAATGGACATTGGGAAACTAGTGGTTATAATGTTGAGCATTTTCTAGTGAAAGCTTATGCATGTACATGATTATAATAATATTGAGCAGTCCATGGAAAATAGCATTGACTATGACATTTCATAAAGTGCTTCCGGGGCAGTGGCAAACTCTAATGGGCGTAGACAGTATTTTTCTGTAGAATTTCGATATCTGGTCACTTTTAGCGACAAAACACTTCCGTACATCTGATACGGAAGTGTTCTGTTGACAAATGTGACCACTAGATCCTTATCATCTGAATCAACTACAATGTCTGATCAGAGCCTTTCTTTTATAGGACAAATGCAACATGCGAACTGCGATCATGTAATTGTAGTAATAATGTGTATACATATAAGTCACCATGATTTGTGAAACGGATGGACGGCAATGTTAATACCAAGCAATTAGAAGCACATGCATCAGTTATAGAGTTTTGTGAATTTCATTTCCTCAAAAATAATGACCGTTTCGTTCAGTTTAAGATGTGGAAACATTACGGGAGCGGTGCCTTGACGTCATGACGTCAAAGTAAAAATCTGTTTAACCTTTTCTGCCCTTTGTAGCCCAAGACAGAAACTTTGGCAAACAGTGTAGATCCAGATGAGATGGCTCTTAATGAGCCGTCTCATCAGGATCTACGCAGTTTGCCATTCTATTCTTGATTTACAACTGCCACCCTTTTGTCAGCAATCGATGTGTCCAAATGGAAGAGTCTATTTCAGAAACCCAGGGTTAAAAGTGTTGTGAGAGCGTGATATGTAACTGGGAAAATCTATCTATCTATCTATCTATCTATCTATCTATCTATCTGTCTGTCTGTCTGTCTGTCTGTCTATCTGTCTGTCTGTCTGTCTGTCTGTCTGTCTGTCTGTCTATCTATCTATCTATCTGTCTGTCTGTCTGTCTGTCTGTCTATCTGTCTATCTATCCGTCCGTCTGTCTATCTATCTATCTATCTATCTAAGATACGCGGTAAGAACAAGTGCTTTCCGGGCAAACGCTAACAGTAAACCCCAAGATCAGCAAGCGAATCTGATAAGACTTTGGTATATACATGTACATCGATACGTTCAACATTATTCAGGGATTCTGTAAGCGGATAGAGAAGTCCCTGATAAGATTGAGCGGTTACGCATACTGATCTTGGCAATCGCTTTGTTTGTTTGAGGTTCAACGCGACTTTCAACAATCGCTCAGTCATGTGTGATGACTGGAAAATAATGCCATATTTTTGTGTATCTCCTTGAAATAGCATGTCCCAGACATTATGACAGGATACTACTTCCTGTTGCTTCATACTGACACCTGTGTGTACCTAATGCTCAGTGCCAAGAGACAGAATTACTAGTGCCAATTCTATAACGTTTTAGGTATGACCCGGCTGGAAGTCGACTGTGAGTGTGCATATGTCACCTATACGAATACGTAACATATGTGTTACATAAGCAAACATTTGTACGCATACGTAACAGTTACACATAGGTATGAGTGCCACATGTCAAATTTTACACATGTGCAAAGAAAACGAAATCTTCACGTCTTATAAAATTGCAACAAAAGAATATAGTTGTGTAGTGTAGACGAAACGTAGCGATTGCCACTCATAACACTCTAAACAGTGTAAATCCTGATCAGACGTTAAGGTAACAATATGACGGTTAATCTGGGTCTACACTGCTTTCATGTCACTAATGCTGGTTTGTTTACGCGTATATCAGCTGTCCATTGTCAGAACAAAAAACAACATCAACAACAAAACATGAATCCCACATGTCGGATAAAGCGTATTAGTAACAATATCCCAGCTAGCATTCTTTATAAATCTGACGTAGCTGACGGGCCGATAACGGCCCGCTATAGATTTATAAAGAATGCTTACTTTTTTTATTTACACCTTAAATGCTTCAGATGCAATTCTCATGAAGGTCCTATTATTTCCTTACAGAAGATAAAAAAGAACATTGGCACACTTCAAAGACGAATTTTGCAACTAGAAGTTTCAGTTATAGCAACGGAGACATAATCTATTTAGGAATCCACGTATATCACATAGTTGCAGTTGTCAGTTTCTGACAAAAGAATGTGCACACTACTTGTTATCTGCTTAGAAGACTAAGACTGTCCAGTAAAAGTTTGGTTAGATAAGGTGACAGCGCTCGACATGACCCAGTGGGTTGACTGGGCCATAAACAAAAGCAATAGTTTTGCATCCATGCTTAATATGTATCTAAAAATGCTTAATATATAGGTCCCCTTTCTACTAAACACGAACATCTAGAAGCATCTATATTGGAGTTAACAGCCCAGACGTTGCTACAGATCAATTGTATATTGATCGTATGAAAATATTAGAATGAACAAAAGCTTCTACATCGTAAATACGTACGGGTCCCGTAAAAAGTTACGGATGACCAACCGTAAAAAGTTACGGGTGACTGGAAATCGATAAACAATTCACTTTTGTCTGTGTTTGTAATAATTGAATAACAGTAGTACCCGCGTACAATTATAGTATATCAGATATCTTATATATTATATCTGATATAATGCATAATAAATAGTAAAACGGCTTGCCAGCAAGCTGTTTTACTATTTATTCTATAAATCAGATATCTGATTTAATATATCAGATATCTTATATAATATATAAAATATCTGATATACTATATCAGATATCTTATATAAAATAGATATCTTATATGTCAGTTAAGATATCTAATAAGCTATATAAGATATCTGATATGCTATATAAGATATCTCATATGCTATATAAGATAACTCATATAGGATATAAGATATCTTATTTACTAAAGAAGATATCTCATTTAGTATATCAAATTAGACATCTCATTTTGTATATCAGATATATTATTTAGTATATTAGATATCTATATTGGTAAACAAATAAGATATCTTATATGGTAAATTAGATATCTTTTATGCAAAAATAAATAAGATATCTCATATATTATATCAGATATCTTATATAGGATATTAGATGTCTAATATAGGATATTAGATATCTGAATTAGTATATCAGATATCTTATGTCCTATATTAGATATCTTATATCCTATATAAGATATCTGATATAATATATGATATCTATTTTGCTTAATAAATAGTAAAACGGCTTGCCATACAATCCCGTATTTACGACTTTGCCATTTATTCATAAAACAGTCAATTAGTTTTATCTTCGCATGATTTTTCTGTTGTTAGTTCTGTAGTATTCGTAGTTGAATAAACTTAGAAACCTGCTAGGTTCTTATTTTGATGTGTTAAACGCTAAACAACAAGCAGCCTCGAAAAATCTCTGAACGAAAAAATGTGCATTTACCGGGATCCATCAGAAAAGTGGGGCCTTTCATACACTAATCCAGAAAAATTGGGCCAGTCTGAAAAAAGGGGCAAATCACATACTTGGAAGCGCTGAAAAAGGGGGCCATTTACTGTCACAAAATCGAGGTGCCAGCTGGAAACTAAGGATAAAATTTTATCCTTAGGCTGACGTGACAGGGCGGTGCATAAGATATGAATCTGAATTTAATTGGTTAATATGGAGCCATTCAAAACAATTTCCACCGTTCAAAGTTGAACATGGTATTCATACTAAGATATTAAGACAAACCTTACAATGTCGACTGCCTATTTTGACCAATTTGTATCAAAACTGCTATCAACTGTTATCATAGAGGTCAAGAACGCATTTTCAACTCAAAATGTATTAATTCTATAATACAATAATGATAGATAGATAGATAGATAGATAGATAGATAGATAGATAGATAGATAGATAGATAGATGTTCTTTATTTCCCCCCAAATAGGAAGTATGACATATAATAATTAATAATTAAGTATATAATAGATAATCTATATAACTACATATACATACATACATATACATATACGCACATGCACAAACATATACTCATACCCATACATGTATATGTGCACAATACATACATTTACAACAAAAATATTTACAGCATGGTCTAAATTTGATGATGTTATATGTTCAAAATATGCGCACCTATACGGATACCCATACATGCAAATATACAATTAAAATGCATACGTACATATACATACATACGCAGGTGCACATATGCATAGAATACTTCAGAATATGCTTTCCTTGTAGAAAAGAAATAACAATAAATGTACATATGTGTGTATTTTCCCGTCTTCCTTTCCTTACCGAAACGAAATGCAAGGAGATGGTGAAGAAACGAGAAAACTACACGCTTTATTGGGCGCAATTGCCCAGTGCACATCGGCTATCAATCGAAATATCCCTACAATATACGTGTGTCTTAGACCAGGCCCGATCCTGTGATATCCCATAGCATTCTATATACTTGTATATCTGCACAAGCCATGTACAGATATACATGTATATCGAAGCAATAAACATACAGCAATAAATATATATATGTGTATGTAAAACTGAATAGCAGCACCATGGCGGAATGCATCCAAATATATTTTTTTTTCGTCCTTGTTATTAAGAAAAGCATGAACGCTTGTTTTTTTTGTTTTTTTTTTTTTGTTAAAAAAGGCATTTTATCTGGAGTAAAGCGCCAAATCAACATGAAATTAATGGGCTGATAAAAAAAAAGGTTACTGCATTATAGGCTGATCAAAAACTACTTTATATTAACCCTAATGTCTGGAAGGACATGTCAGCAAAAACTGTAGACCGGGTCAAATTGCACTATATGCTGGCAATAACACGATGGTATGGCAAGCTGTTTTACTATTTATTATGCCAAATAGATAGCTTGTATAATATACATATAAGATATCTGATTTACCATATCAGATATTTTATTTGTTAAGATATATATTCCTATAGATATCTGATGTACCTTATAAGGTATCTAATATACTGAATGAGATATCTTATTTGATTGAATAAATGAGATATCTTCCATAATAAATAATTTATCTTATATCCTATATGAGATATCTTATATAGCATATCAGATATCTTATATAGGGTATAAGATATCTTATATGTCAATTCCGATATCTTATATGGTATATAAGATATCTGATATAGCATTTAAGATATCTTAATTGGCATATAAAATATCTTATTTATATAAGATATCTGATATAATATATCAGATATCTTATATATTATATAAGATATCTGATATATTAAATTAGATATCATATATCTAGAATAAATAGTAAAACGGCTTGCTTGCAAGCCCTTTAAATATTTATTGTGCATTGTATCAGATATCTTATATAGGATATAAGATATCTGAATTAGTGTATCAAATATCTTATATCCCATATTAGATATATTATAGCCTATATCCTATATAAGATATCTGATATGTCGTATTAGATATCTTATTTAATTCCACATATAAGATATCTTATTTACCATATAAGATATCTGATTTGTTAAATAAGATATCTCTCAATATAGATATTTTGTTTGTGTTGAGGTTTTACGGCCCAGTCAACCCAATGGTGTCATGTCGAGAGCGGTCAGTTTACCTAACCACAGGTTTACTGGGCAGGCTTAGTCCTCTAAGCGGTTAACCAGTATTGTGCACATTCTTTCGCCAGAAACTGACAACTGCCCTTCTTGAATCAGCGGAAAGGAGATAATGACCGTAGAAAATATTTCACGATCAATCTCCATGAAAGAATGTTGCCGACCTCGGCAGTGGTTTAACCCGCGACCTCCTGGTCTCCAGTCGGACGGCGCATCCAACTGAAACACCGAGGCCGGCAGACATCTGATATACTAAAATAAGATATCTGATATACTAATGAGATTTAATTGAATAATTGAGATAGTATATAAGATATCTTATGCCCTTTATAAGATATCTTATATCCTATGTAAGATATCTTATATAGCATTTTTGATATCTTATATGGCAATTAAGATATCTTAGATAGCATATAAGATATCTTGATTGCCATATAAGATATTATATAAGATATCTGATATAATATATCAGATATCTTATATAATTAGATATCTGGTATATTAAGTCAGATATCTGATTTATAGAATAAATAGTAAAACGGCTTGCCATACGGTGGTATCTAGACATATAACTAGGTGGTCAAACGTGCTTCCTCGAAATTACGGTAAGTAAACAGTAAAGAGACTGATCTCTCTATCGAGGGAGAGAGATCCAGCTAGCATTTTTTATAAATCTATAGCGGGCCGTCAGCTACCCTGACGGGCCGATAACGGCCCGCTATAGATTTATAAAGACTGCTTACAGACTAGGCCGTCGTCGGCGGTCCGGCTTTTTGGCTGAACATGCTTTCGGCCTACCACTTTTTTTTTTTTTTTTTTTTCAGCCTTTTCTGTTGTGTTTATCTGTGAAATTGTTCAATCGCATTATCAAAAGTGCGGCATTTAATGTCTGTTTTGTTAATGCAATTATCAATAACGCTCGTGGCTAGTTTCACCTGTAAGCCTGTCAAAGGTGTGAAAACAAAACAGTCACACGTCGTGCCAAACACTGCAACCATTATAATGACACCTGTTTGATTTAATTCATTATCTGTAAAGGATTGATATCAATAGATGGTATATCAATGACATGGTAAATTCGTTGAGCTTTGATCCAGAATGTATTAAAGAGCGCCACAGAAGAAAGTTTAAATCGCCTTAATCTATTTTTTTAATTATTCTACATCAAAGAACATGTCGGTCGGCAAGTCATGTATAAAACTTTTTGACTTTAAATTACTGAAATTCCGGGCCCCAAAAAGCTTCCAAAATGCATTAAAACGCACGTACAGGCGTCGATAATTCAAAAATTTTCTCGGAGGAGGACCCCCGAACCCCCTTACGAGAGGGGGGAAATCCCTCTCTCATGCTCTCCCCCCCTCTCGTGCCTTCAGCACTCGCCGCTAACCTCCGCCGGACCACTTTCCACTACCCGGCGAAGGGCCTGTTAAAACTAAGAGAGAGAGAGAGAGAGAGAGAGAGAGAGAGAGAGAGAGAGAGAGAGAGAGTACACGTTTTTAGCATTTATAGAATGTGCATGCACAGACCCAAGGCCAGGCCACGGTATAACGAAGTTACAGAGGACACATGTATAGCACGGCCGCCTAGGCTACAGTTCAAAATGACGGAAATGCACGTCTGTGCATGCGCATTCTATTAATGGATGGACAGTTTGTGACATTTGAAAAAACTTTACTAGGCAGTATAACGGTTTCAGCAGCTGACATAAGCCTTTCAAGTGGAATTATCATGCACAAATTTACTTACAAGGGTCAGAATAAGAGATATCCAGACAGCAAGCTTCGAAATGCTACTTTCGTTTTCATATCCGAACGCACATATGACTTAAAACATTAGTACTTCGCAGAGGCCAAGACTCGATTATGGTCGTTACACTGATAATCCATGCTTAGTGTTTTTGTATACTAAAAATTACTTTAGACATTATTGGACGTGAAGCAGAAGATGGGGCATTTGTGTATGTGTGAGGGCTGGGGTGCTTGACAGGCAACATTTGTAACTGAAGCTGTCTAATTATGCAGGCTGTTCCGTGTAAGAAAAAAAAATGCTGTCTCAATACATATAGTTTATTTGTTTGTTTTAATCGATTACAGAGAAATAATTCACTAGTGTTCTAGGGCTTGCGCGTAAAAAAACAAGAGCGAAGCGAACGAGTTTTTTTTACACGAAAACCTTAGAACACGCGTGAATTATTTCTCCATAATCATTCAACACAAACAAATAAACTGTTTATTACATTTTCATTCGTGTTTTACCTTTGAATTTCACATTCAGCCGTTATGATTTCCTAGCAAAATAGTTCAGTTAGTGCATGAATATCAGGAGGCGTGGTTTAGTTTGAAAATCAGTCGCCATCTTGTTTCCTCTTTAATGCAAAAATCATCCTGTGCTTGAAATACAGACACAACAGTGTCACGAAAGTTGAACTGGATTATCAAGAAAATCATATTTCATATTTGTGTTGCAGGTCTTTCCTCTAAAACGCCAACTGGAAGTGAAAATTGCAGTCTGATCTCCATGATTTTATCAAATTTTCCGCGAAACGTCAACTATTGTTATTGTTGTTACCAACAACGTCAGCAAAGTCGCCTAGCAATTATGACGTCAAAACGTTCGTAATGAAATAATTCACTCGGTGAATTATCGATTATAATTCACTGAGAAATCTCAGTAAATCACTGCTGAAAATGTAATAAAGAAATTTAAAGCAATTTGTACACATTATTATGAAATTTTGAATGAGCTAATTCACACTTGGATCATACACACAGTAAAACTTCAAAGACCAACGATGGTTCATTTACCGTGGCTTTTGAATCCGTAGAAAATTCTCTCGTTATCTCAAGAAAACAAATTTTTAAGGATAATGTATAGAAATTTGCTTATCTTATCATGAAAGTGTATGTTGTACGTACTCATTAGAATCACCTCATCGGGGCGATTCAAACGAGTATACTCAACAAATTATAATATAGAAGATTGAAACGACGTCCCTAAATTATCCCTATTTGCCTTCTGAACTACGAAAACATGCCTATTGAAATATACTGAAAATTTTACCACCAAAAAAATGATAAAAAAATCTGATATTTTCATGTTTCTGCTCAAAACCTAGATTGTGCGTACTCGTTAGAACCGCCTCGACGAGGCGGTTCTAACGAGTGACCATAATCTATGTTTTGAGCAGAAATAAGAAAAAAATAACGTATACCCCTGTAAACCCTAGTTTTACTATATAAAAGTGGGATTAAAGGCGGTCATAATTATATAGGTATATTTTCGTGATGGATGAACCCTCGGTGACTCGAGCTTCCCAAGACTAGAACAAATTTCCATGTACCAAAGATGTTCGTCCCGTTGAAGTTCGACTGTATTTTCGCTCAGATTAATCCCATGTAGACTGTGATCTGTGAGTGTCCTGGCACCTTGTACACATGCGTTGTGCGGTCTAGATAGTCGCTGCTCGGTCAGCGAAAACCAAACATGCTGATTCGCTTGTTGGTCAAAGTCTATGCCTTTTCCATATGAGTTGATGTGTCGATGCAAATCAAGTATTGCTTGTAGCTGCTCAGCCAGTACCGGGTCATTCTTCCGGGAGGTCAGTTATTCAGATGTTCCGGACTGTCCTGCGGATGGTGAAGACCCCGATTAGGAGCAACATATTGCGGCGTCTGATCGGTATATGTACTATCTGCTATCCAACCATGGAGATAAATTTGGATGGTCATTTGCTGAAAAGGGCTTCTTGGCGGACGTGTAGCACTATTTGCTGGGTCCCGACATGATGGTTATTTTGCTGAAAATTGTTGGTTTCCTTGTTTCCTTGAAAATTGTTGGCGAATAGAGAAGGTGATTATGCGTAGCAAGTTGCCGCGTCTGGTCTAGAAAGACATTATTTGCTGCGTCCCAACATGGAGATGAAATTGGATAGCTGTTTTACTGAGGATTGTTGGTTTCCCGCGAGGGGAGTAGACCCCGATTAGGTGCAGCAAGTGGCGGCATCTGATCTGGTAGACATCATTATTTTGTCGAGAATTGTTGGTTTCCCGCAGATGGTGTAGACCCGGTTTGGGCGCAGCAAGTTGTGGCGTTTTACCTGGGTACGGCACTACTTGCTGCTCCCTAATATGGAGATAATTTCGGATGGTTATTTTGCTGAGAATTGTTGGTTACCTGGAGACGGTGTAGGCACTGATTTGGGCAGCAAGCTGCTGCGTCTTACCTTGATATGCACTATTTGCTGCGTCCAAACATGGAGATAAATTTACGTGGTTATTTTGCTGAGAATTGTTGGTTTCCTGTCGATGGTGAAGACCCCGATTATGCGCAACGGGTTGCGGCGTGTGACTGGGGTAGGAACTATTTGTAGCACCCCAACAAATTGGCTGGTGCAAAGTATACAAGGGAGGTAAATCTTTTAGCATTATGCGCATGGAAACTTAAAGAACCTAAGAGAAGCAACTTAAAGAACCTAAGAGAAGCAACTCTAACAGTATACTGCAGGTGAATTTTCCGTGACATTTCTTTTCAGATCGGGTAGGGCTAGGCAATTTATTCAGATCGTCTGGGTAGCAGAAGATTCATATGCGGCGCCGGGCCTTGTCACTGAGGAAGAAGGGATGATATTTGGTAAGTTTTGGATGACGGTTCGAGGGATAATTATACCATACATAAACTAAATTCATCTGAGGATTTAGAAAATATAAGGTCTTAAAAACTTTGACATAAAACATTAACATCTTTGTTGACGCCGCCGCCGTCGCCGCCGACGCCAACGCGGACGCCAAAGCTAACGCCAACGCCGGGGGTAGTGCAATAACTCTCCCTGCATTCGTACAGGCGAGTTAAAAACAAAGTCTTTGACGCGTGTAATGATGAGCTCTTATTGCATTCGAATAGCGATAGTCAAGATCAGCCTGTGCATTCGCACAGTCTCATCTGGATCTTTTCTCGATTGTTGCTGCCCATTCATTTGTTCTGTAGTATCCATTAATTTTGTAAGCAGACAAAGGTCCTGATCAGACTGAATGATGATAAAGTGTTGAGATAACGACGTAATATATTGTTGTTTACTGCCAATAAATAAATAAATAAATAAATAAATCATTTGGACAGTGTCGGTGGGTGCATATATAGTACTAGGTTAGCTATAATCTTGAAACGCATCACTTTCACGCTTTAAGCGCTTAGCAACCAGTTTACCTTATTAAATTTACTATTAATAAACAAGTGATACAACAGGTGAAATAGTACAACCTATATGAAAACTAGACTATGGTCAGCTTGCGCCGCGGTTTGCTCTGAGTGGTGACACTTACTTCACATCTGGTTACCAGAAAGAGGTCCTATCCCAACATTTTGCTGTTCCAGCCTAACAGTTAGACCTAATTCATCATATTACTGACCTGACATGAAATTTCCATTTGACCTGTCATAATATTGGGTTAGCTATTTTGAGTTACACGCCTGGTAAACTATCACAGGTACCTCCGCGGAGGTACCGATTAATGGTTTTGACAGATATCCGGAGCTACCTGTGATGGTAAAAAACTAGACATAAAAAGATAGGTGTTCGTCTTTTTTGATAAAATACACAATAACAAGAGAGTTTACTGAAAATCGAAGAGTGTTATTCGACCATTATAGGCATAAAGTTTTGTCACACGTCATATCCCCCAGAACTTTCCATATCTACCAAAGATACGACATTTGAAGTGGCTTCGAAGTCAGCCCGAAGTACTCGAAACAGAAAAAGACCGATCGTTTTGGGTTCTAAATGCGGATCTCTTGCATACAAATCTGTTTATCTTGGTATACTGATGTAAAGTAAACCTGTTTGCCTGAATACAGATATCGATAAACTCCAAATAAGGCTTGATTCTTCAAAAAACAGCTGGAGGTGCCTGTGACGTCGTGGAAGTGCCTGTGATGTAAAGAAATATAGTGAAAATCTGAAGTTATTGCAGCTGCAAATATTGATATACTTCTTCTCTAGATCACTGCCTGGAAAGAATCATTCATTCAGCGTCGCAATGAGCTATCATAATGTGTATGTCATGAATTTCCATGTTAAAGTTATAAAACATAATCTCAAAGAATTATTGGTGCTTTTGAGTTAGATTGTCATAGAATGCTCACTGAAGTAAGACTTTTTTTTTCTTGAATGGTGGTGACTGTAATCGGGAGGTGCTGCCTGTTCGTCATTCCAACTCGTAGAAAAATATATCACACGCCATGCCAGCTACACATATGATGTACCAAAAGTATAAAAAATGCTAGATACTGCACAAAAACCACGCAGGTTTTTTTTTTTTTTTTTGGGGGGGGGGGGGGGGGCATGTTTTTTTCTCCGTAACAGAAACAGCTGAAACAATTAAAATATATAAGGTATATTCTAAAATGGACTGAAAAAGAATGAAACAAATGAAACAGACCAATATAGCAGTTCTCACTGATGGTCAGTTTCATTCGTTTCATTTGTTACGAAACAGGATGAAACAGTTCAAACACCTAGGTCAGTGCTTGTTACGAAACAGGGTGTAACGAAATGTAACAATGAAACAGTTACTTTTTTTAGCCCAGAATTTTTTTTTATATGCCCATTTCTGTTTCGTAACAAATGAAACGATTAAGATATAGAGAGAAAACTCTAACAGGATGAAAACAGACCAAAAACCATGGTCAGGGCTTGTTACGAAACAAGGCGAAACGCAATGAAACAGATATTTTTTTTTAATACACCCCTTTTTGTTTCGAAATAAATGAAACGATTGATATACAGGAAAAACACTGAAACAGGATGAAACAGACCAAAACATTTGAAATATACTCGTTACGAAACAGGGTGAAACGAAGTAAAACGATGAAACATACATCTTTCTTTTTTATTTTTTATATATATAAGCCTATTTCTGTTTCGTAACAAATGTAACGAATAAGATATATAGGAAAAACTCTGAAACAGGATGAAACAGTTCAAACACCCAGGTCAGTGCTTGTTACGAAACAGGATGAAACGAAATGTGACAATAAAACAGATACTTTTCTTAGCCAAGAATTTTTTTATAAGCCCATTTCTGTTTCGTAACAAATGAAACGATTAAGATATATAGAGAAAACTCTGAAACAGGATGAAACAGACCAAAAACCATGGTCAGTGCTTGTTACGAAACGAGGCGAAACGCAGTGAAACAGACCTACAACCTTGGTCTCTGCTGGTAACGAAACAGGGCGTAACGTGATGAAGCAATGAAACAGATACTATTCTTAGTCTTTCAATTTTTTTTATAAACCCATTTCTGTTTCGTAACTAATGAAACGATTAATATATAGAGAGAAAACTCTGAAACAGGATGAAAACAGACCAAAAGACTTGTTCAAAGCTCGTTACGAAACAGGGTGAAATGTAACAATGAAACATACATCTTTTTCTTTTTTATAAACCCATTTCTGTTTCGTAACAAATGCAACAATTAAGATATATAGGAAAAACTCTGAAACAGGATGAAACAGACCAAAATATTTAAAATATGCTTGTTACGAAACAGAGTGAAACGAAATGAAACGATGAAACATACATCTTTTTTTATTAATAAACCCATTTCTGATTCGTATCAAATGAAACAAATAAGATATAGTAGAAAATCTCTGAAACAGGATGAAACAGACCAAAAGATTTGAAATATGCTCGTTACGAAACAGAGTGAAACGGAATGAAACGATAATTTTTTTTTTTTTTTTTTTTATAAACCCATTTCTGTTTCGTAACAAATGAAACGAATAAGATATATAGGAAAAAAACTCTGAAACAGGATGAAACAGTTCAAACACATTGGTCAGTGCTTAATTGTTACGAAACAGGGTGAAACGAAATGTAACAATGAAACAGATAATTTTCTTAGCCAAGAAATATTTCTTTAGCCCATTTCTGTTTCGTAACAAATGAAACGATTAAGATTTATAAAGAAAGCTCTGAAACAGGATGTAACAGACCAAACACCATGGTCAGTGCTTGTTATGAAACAAGGCGAAACGCAATGAAACGATGAAACAGATATATTTTTTTAATAAAATCATTTCTGTTTCGTAACAAATGAAACGAATACGATATATAGGAAATACTCTGAAACAGGGTGAAACAGACCAAAAAATTTGAAATATACTCGTTACGAAACATGGTGAAACGATGAAACATACATCTTTTTTTTTTAAACCCATTTTTGTTTCGTAACAAATAAAACGAATAAGATATATAGGAAAATCTCTGAAACAGGATGAAACAGTTCAAACACATTGGTCAGTGCTTGTTACGAAACAGGGTGAAACGAAATGTAACAATGAAACAGATACTTTTCTTAGCCAAGATTTATTTTTATGCCCATTTCTGTTTCGTAACAAATGAAACGATTAAGATATAGAGAGAAAACTCTGAAACAGGATGAAACAGACCAAAAGACTTGTTCAAAGCTCGTTACGAAACAGGGTGAAATGTAACAATGAAACATACATCTTTTTTTATATAAACCCATTTCTGTTTCGTAACAAATGCAACAATTAAGATATATAGGAAAAACTCTGAAACAGGATGAAACAGACCAAAATATTTAAAATATGCTTGTTACGAAACAGAGTGAAACGAAATGAAACGATGAAACATACATCTTTTTTTATTAATAAACCCATTTCTGATTCGTATCAAATGAAACAAATAAGATATAGTAGAAAATCTCTGAAACAGGATGAAACAGACCAAAAGATTTGAAATATGCTCGTTACGAAACAGAGTGAAACGGAATGAAACGATAATTTTTTTTTTTTTTTTTTTTTTTTTTTTTATAAACCCATTTCTGTTTCGTAACAAATGAAACGAATAAGATATATAGGAAAAAACTCTGAAACAGGATGAAACAGTTCAAACACATTGGTCAGTGCTTAATTGTTACGAAACAGGGTGAAACGAAATGTAACAATGAAACAGATAATTTTCTTAGCCAAGAAATATTTCTTTAGCCCATTTCTGTTTCGTAACAAATGAAACGATTAAGATTTATAAAGAAAGCTCTGAAACAGGATGTAACAGACCAAACACCATGGTCAGTGCTTGTTATGAAACAAGGCGAAACGCAATGAAACGATGAAACAGATATATTTTTTTAATAAAATCATTTCTGTTTCGTAACAAATGAAACGAATACGATATATAGGAAATACTCTGAAACAGGGTGAAACAGACCAAAAAATTTGAAATATACTCGTTACGAAACATGGTGAAACGATGAAACATACATCTTTTTTTTTTTAAACCCATTTTTGTTTCGTAACAAATAAAACGAATAAGATATATAGGAAAATCTCTGAAACAGGATGAAACAGTTCAAACACATTGGTCAGTGCTTGTTACGAAACAGGGTGAAACGAAATGTAACAATGAAACAGATACTTTTCTTAGCCAAGATTTATTTTTATGCCCATTTCTGTTTCGTAACAAATGAAACGATTAAGATATAGAGAGAAAACTCTGAAACAGGATGAAACAGACCAAAAGACTTGTTCAAAGCTCGTTACGAAACAGGGTGAAACGAAATGTAACAATGAAACATACATCTTTTTTTATATAAACCTATTTCTGTTTCGTAACAAATGAAACGATTAAGATATATAGGAAAAACTCTGAAACAGGATGAAACAGACAAAAAAAATTGAAATATGCTCGTTACGAAACAGAGTGAAACAAAAGGAAACGATGAAACATACATCTTTTTTTTATATATAAACCCATTTCTGTTTCGTAACAAATGAAATGAATAAGATATATAGGAAAAAACTCTGAAAGAGGATGAAACAGTTCAAACACCTTGGTCAGTGCTTGTTACGAAACAGGATGAAACGAAATGTAACAATGAAACAGATACTTTTCTTAGCCAAGAAATATTTTTTTAGCCCATTTCTGTTTCGTAACAGATAAAACGATTAATATTTATAGAGAAAACTCTGAAACAGGATGTAACAAACCAAACAACTTGGTCAGTGCTTGTTACTAAACAAGGCGAAACGCAATGAAACGATGAAACAGATATATTGTTTTAATAAACCCATTTCTGTTTCGTTACAAATGAAACGAATAAGGTATAGAGGAAAAACTCTGAAACAGGATGAAACAGACCAAAAGACTTGTTCAATGCTCGTTACGAAACAGGATGAAACGAAATGAAACAATGAAACACACATCTTTTTTTTTAACCCATTTCTGATATATAAACTAAATGAAAAGTATGATTTGAAAAGTAGCTGAATAAATACAAGGTCTTAAGAACTTTGAGCTAAAACTTTAACACAATTTCTAAATCTGTAACCTTGACCTCATAGGGCGGGGATAGCTAATGCGGAATAAAATTTTGGACCAATATCTATAATCATGCCAAATATAAAGTAAAGAAAGATCTTAAAAACTTTGACGCAAAACGTTAACATAAATTTCGCAGTCTGTGATCTTGACCTCTAGGTGTGGTGTGGAAATAGTGCCAAATACAATTTTAGACCAACATAATTATACCAAATATAAAGTAAGTACATACAGTAAGTCCGTGACCTTGACCTAGGTCATGAGCATGGGTGTGGATAGGGCTCAATAAAATTTTGAACCAACATCTATAATTATACCATATATAAACTAAATTCATCTGAGGATTTAGAAAATATAAGGTCTTAAAAACTTTGACGTAAAAACTTGAACATCTTTGTTGACGCCGCCGCCGTCGCTGCCGACGCCAACGCGGACGCCAAAGCTAACGCCAACGCCGGGGGTAGTGCAATAACTCTCCCTGCATTCGTACAGGCGAGTTAAAAACAAAGTCTTTGACGCGTGTAATGATGAGCTCTTATTGCATTCGAATAGCGATAGTCAAGATCAGCCTGTGCATTCGCACAGTCTCATCTGGATCTTTTCTCGATTGTTGCTGCCCATTCATTTGTTCTGTAGTATCCATTAATTTTGTAAGCAGACAAAGGGCCTGATCAGACTGAATGATGATAAAGTGTTGAGATAACGACGTAATATATTGTTGTTTACTACCAATAAATAAATAAATAAATCATTTGGACAGTGTCGGTGGGTGCATATATAATACTAGGTTAGCTATAATCTTGAAACGCATCACTTTCACGCTTTAAGCGCTTAGCAACCAGTTTACCTTATTAAATTTACTATTAATAAACAAGTGATACTACAGGTGAAATAGTACAACCTATATGAAAACTAGACTATGGTCAGCTTGCGCCGCGGTTTGCTCTGAGTGGTGACACTAACTTCACATTTGGTTACCAGAAAGAGGTCCTATCCCAACATTTTGCTGTTCCAGCCTAACAGTTAGACCTAATT
Source organism: Anodontia alba (assembly GCA_964016985.1). Lineage (NCBI taxonomy): Eukaryota > Metazoa > Mollusca > Bivalvia > Lucinida > Lucinidae > Anodontia > Anodontia alba. The sequence continues at coordinate 65,994,857 of OZ024830.1, read as the reverse complement.
CATCATATTACTTACTGACCTGACATGAAATTTCCATCTGACCTGTCATAATATTGGGTTAGCTATTTTGAGTTACACGCCTGGAAAACTATCACAGGTACCTCCGCGGAGGTACCGATTAATGGTTGTGACAGATATCCGGAGCTACCTGTGATGGTAAAAAACTAGACATAAAAAGATAGGTGTTCGTCTTTTTTGATAAAATACACAATAACAAGAGAGTTTACTGAAAATCGAAGAGTGCTATTCGACCATTATAGGCATAAAGTTTTGTCACACGTCATATCCTCCAGAACTTTCCATATTTACCAAAGATACGACATTTGAAGTGGCTTCGAAGTCAGCCCGAAGTACTCGAAACAGAAAAAGACCGATCGTTTTGGGTTCTAAATGCGGATATCTTGCATACAAATCTGTACACTGATGTAAAGTAAACCTGTTTGCCTGAATACAGATATCGATAAACTCCAAATAAGGCTTGATTCTTCAAAAAACAGCTGGAGGTGCCTGTGACGTCGTGGAAGTGCCTGTGATGTAAAGAAATATAGTGAAAATCTGAAGTTATTGCAGCTGCAAATATTGATATACTTCTTCTCTAGATCACTGCCTGGAAAGAATCATTCATTCAGCGTCGCAATAAGCTATCATAATGTGTATGTCATGAATTTCCATGATAAAGTTATAAAACATAATCTCAAAGAATTATTGGTGCTTTTGAGTTAGTTTGTCATAGAATGCTCACTGAAGTAAGACTTTTTTTTCTTGAATGGTGGTGACTGTAATCGGGAGGTGCTGCCTGTTCGTCATTCCAACTCGTAGAAAAATATATCACACGCCATGCAAGCTACACATATGGTGTACCAAAAGTATAAAAAATGCTAGATACTGCACATAAACCACGCAGGTTTTTTTTTTTTTTTTTTTTTTTTTTTTTTTGGGGGGGGGGGGGGTGGGGGGGGGCATGTTTTTTTCTCCGTAACAGAAACAGATGAAACAATTAAAATATATAAGGAATACTCGAAAATGGACTGAAAAAGAATGAAACAAATGAAACAGACCAATATAGCAGTTCTCACTCATGGTCAGTTTCATTCGTTTCATTTGTGACGAAACAGAATGAAACAGTTCAAACACCTAGGTCAGTGCTTGTTACGAAACAGGGTGTAACGAAATGAAACAATGAAACAGATACTTTTCTTAGCCCAGAATTTTTTTATATGCCCGTTTCTGTTTCATAACAAATGAAACGATTAAGATATAGAGAGAAAACTCTGAAACATGATGAAAACAGACCAAAAACCATGGTCAGGGCTTGTTACGAAACAAGGCGAAACGAATTGAAACAATGAAACAGATATATTTCCCCTTTTTGTTTCGTAATAAATAAAACGATTAAGATATGTAGGAAAAACACTGAAACAGAATAAAACAGACCAAAACATTTGAAATATACTCGTTACGAAACAGGGTGAACCTATTTCTGTTTCGTGACAAATGTAACGAATAAGATATATAGGAAAAACTCTGAAACATGATGAAACAGTTCAAACACTCAGGTCAGTGCTTGTTACGAAACAGGATGAAACGAAATGTAACAATAAAACAGATACTTTTCTTAGCCAAGAATTTTTTTTATAAGCCCATTTCTGTTTCGTAACAAATGAAACGATTAAGATATAAAGAGAAAACTCTGAAACAGGATGAAACAGACCAAAAACCATGGTCAGTGCTTGTTACGAAACGAGGCGAAACGCAATGAAACAGACCTACAACCTTGGTCTCATATATATACAAAATGGTGATTCTGGGATATAGTGGAATATATCCAGACCTGGAAGCCTGAGGAATGCTTTTTTATATGTGCTTTGTACAAAGCATATATATAAGTTTGTACAAAATTTAAATATTCCTACACACAGACTCGCAGGTGCATTGTTAGCTGGAAATTTTGGAATATATTCCTATCTAACTGTTCTCTGGTGGAGATTACCATAGTATTTTTTACTTATATTTAAGAAAAGAAAATATATTAAGTATAAAAGAAAAAAAGCAAAATGGCAAATGAGATTAAAGAAATCACAACCACAGAATTCGACAGATTGCTTGAAGAACAAACACCACAATATAGTAAATGGAGTGACTTGGAAATTAATAAAATATACACTGTCACAAATACAACTATGATAAATACTCAAAAAGGTGAATCAATGGTTTTATCTTTATTAAATAATGGCGAAGTATGGGCACCTGATCATCTAAAAACTAGAGTTATAGAAAACAATCTTAGCCCACCATTATATATAAGACCTCGTGGTTTGAAACCATGTAAAAAGAATCCATCAAATAAATACCATGCATATGATCTGGTAGTTAGGAAGTAGAATTAAGGAATAAAAAATATGTATCTATATTTTTTTTTTTGTCAAAAAATATCTTTACATAATATTTGATCTATATTTATATCTCTCAACCTCTGGCATTCAACAACATATATATCTGTGTTGTAGTCTTATTTTATGAGCACCACACAAAAAAAGTGCAAAAGCCGCGTCTGGGCCACGGTACTTTTAACCCCAGTACTAGGAAGAATTCTTTACACGCACATCCCAGTACTGGGGTGAAACACCTGTCCTTTCTTAAGCCACCACAACATGTTGGCTCGCAGCCTGCCTGGAAGAGTCACTTTTAACCCCATTGACCCCATCTACGTCATTCCAATCGAAATAGTAGACAGAAGTCGAGGTAAAGCAAGTCAGAGCGATTGATTACGGACCCACAGGGAGAACTCTATTGTGCGCGCGACCTGTGTGTCTTTCACGAATCACACCCAGCTAGCCACTACCATTAAACAGCTGCAGCAGGCGTCATACTCAGACAGATGAGACATACCATGCACCAGCCACGACTCAATAGATAATGGTCGCTCTGTTGTATTATATATTAACTCTATTCCTGTATGAAAAAATAAATGGTTTGTAAATTTGCATATTTTCTAAAACAATAGGCAATTTTTACAGTTGTAGTTATCTCCCTTAGTTTTTTTCTAAAATAATTTTCTAAAAATAGTTTTAAGAGACAACTCTTGCAGACAACTCTTACTTTTAACAGTTATCTCCCCTATTTGTCATAACAAGTATTAGCTTTCTGGTTCATATTCATTATTGTTATATTAACTCACATATATTTGTCCCAACAGGCTCTCATCTGGATTATCGATAACACATAACTCCTTACAATGAACATACTTCATGGGAATGCATATTCTAATGTTATCCGATTTACTAAATTTAATTCTTCCACATTCTTTGCGATGACTGCGTAATTAAGTCAAAAAGAAGGCCATGTAAATGTGCCTCAGTGATAACGATAAGAAATGTGTAAAACAAAACAGATAAAATCTATATTTAGACATAATGTTGTAATCTTAGTTTGCAGTGATAAATGTTACAATGCGAAAAAGGTACCTTATCGCATATATGAAAACTTGCTTGTAAAAAAGGGCATAGAAATCACATTTGCGAACAACAAAGCATAAGATGTAGAAATATATACTATTCTTGATATCGCGGAGGTGGCTCCTTGACAAACACAAACTTGTTGAACAACATTATGTGTCTTTTATCTTTTTTTGAATGGCGCTGAGCGCCTGAGCCTTTCCCTGTTCTATTAATTTCTTTTTTTTTCTTGTTCGCTCAAACCAGACCGTTTAGTGTGCGTTTTATCTTTCAAATCATTATATTTGTCTAATTCATCAAGAACTGTTTTAAATTCCTGTTCTGATATTTGTCCATCGTTTAAATCTGTGGAAATTAAATTCTTTATGGAATTTAACTTGCTCTCCCCAAGAGTTTTTATTTCATAATGTTTTTGTGCCTTTGACATTAATTTATGCCTCACTAACTTAATGCAAACGCCCATACATCCACACACAATCGCAACAATCTCTATTGGTAACAAGGCTGGCGCAGCTAACCCAACACCAGCCATAATAAGCTTGCAGAAATAAATACAGTATCAACTCCATCTGTAGTATTAATTCCCCTTTTATACTTCTTATACAATGCTTTTCTTGCATCTCTCTCTGTTATTAATTGTTTCTCTATTTCAGAAATCTTTTGTAATCTATAAGTCTGTCCATCTTCAGTAGACAACTCTGGATATAACGGTGCAGTTGGCTGTTTCATTTTTTTTATAGTGTTTTTTTTTTTAAAAATATTTCAAAATAAAATAAAAATGATATCTCATACTTTAACAAACGTTCAAAAGCCATGTCAGTTACAGAATTACATAGATAACAGAGACAGCACCAAAATGATAGGATTAAAATCTATCACATACTGGGTTGGCTGGTATAATGTCACAGGCAAACAATATCTAGCAACCAAAAGCAAAAGGATTGACCTCGAACCTGGCTTATATAACTTTAATGATCTAAGACAGATTTTTTTCTGATGAATCTGTTATCTTGTCTGTGAATTACACCAACGGATTTGTTACATTAGAAATACCACCGAACAAGGAAATCGAATTGTCCAGTGGAATTTTGTCTTTACTTGGTTTAAAACATGGACGGCTCACAGCTGGCAGACACACAGGACACAAAATGATTGACATCGCCAAAACTAAAGAGCTTCGTGTCTTTCTTGACCAAATAAATACAACAAATAATTTTTTAGATGGTAAACCAAGCACATTACTAGGAATCGTACCAGTTTCTAATAAACCCTTTGGGAAAGTTGTTTCTTGTCGATTTGAATTTCCAATCTTCAAGAAGCTAATAAATGGATGTATAACTGAATTATCTGTGCGCATAACAGATCAAAATAACACTGTTTTGGACAATCATGACTAACCAATTATAATAGAAGTGTTGATACAATGAGCATATTTGGAGCAGACTTGCTTGAAATAATGGAAGATCTTGATATGAATGAAAATAGAATTAGAGTTCTGAGAAGTCCGCGGGATGCAAATGATGCCGTCAATAAAAAATATATGAGCAAACGGATCGAATATAAAACAAAGGATCTAGAAAATAAACTTACTGCAATTCAAACACAAATAACTAACACACAGCAGCAACTTGATGGCACCAAACCCTTTACCTCGGATCTGGACATGGGTAACAACCGAATAATAAACGTTGGCCACCCAAGAAACCCAGAACATAATATCGAGCATGAGAATGATGCAGTCACAGCCAAATTTCTTTATGACTATGCTAAAATCGCTGACAAAAAATTCATGAAAACAAATGAAGACATAGACATGCAAAAACACCGAATAAAGGGCTTAGGTAATCCTCTCGAAATTGACGACGCAGTCACGTTACAGTACGTCGCCTCGCGTATAGAGGGACTTACAGCTGAAATTGACAAACTTAGGGAAGGCAGAATTTAAATAAATTATAAAAAAAATATATAAAACAAAAATAAAATGATTCCAAAAGAGTTTGCATTTAGCGAGCAGGCACATTAAGCTCACTGGAGTGCGTTCAAAGTAAAAACAGTTAATATTATTAATCAAAATATAGTTGTTACATCGGACGGCAAAAGCTTTCAGGTTTCTTTCCCCGATGTATCAGAAAAATACATTCTTCCATATGTTAAGTCAGATGCTGTTGTCCAACGATGGCGAACAGACTGGATGAGATTTTGGCAAAATCAGTTAAACTTTGCTGTCTGGTGTGCAACGACTGGATGTGGAGTTGACTTCAATAACCATCTGAAAGATACAGGCATGATTGGTTCCCTGTTCAGGTTTCACGTTTACTACCAAACAAGAAGAATATTATTTGAAATGGCTGTTGCCCTACCACAAGACACAAGCTGGAATGCCTTTGACAATAATTATAATCGCAGTGCCTATGAAAGAATATGTAAAGAATTCTACGTTGACATTAATGCTGATTGGAGGCAAAAACAGAGTGACAATCAAGGCCTTGGAAGAATATACAACTACTGGACTGGTGCTGGATACCACCCATTTGATAAAGGAGTCGAATACGACAAAAAGGAGTATTCATTTACACACGCCACAACCAATGATATACTCCACATAGATTATATTGCACAGAGCACCGAAGCCACCAAAGCCTGGACAACTTTCATTCTGGATAATTCAAATGGCTTCACAAGAGCAGGCGTTGAACGTATCAACGACAGCATCCGCACATACTGCTGGGCTATTCTTGGTTCACAGTCTCAAACAAGGACTGACATATTGGGAACTGGCACTGCATTTGATGCACAAAAACAGTTTCTTGCCAACATTGAAGATGCAATAAACAGCCCTGTAGATTTACCCAGCCAAATAGCAAGATATCAAAGCACATTAAAATATGCAAGAAAAAAAGTTGATTTTGTTTATGGTACTGGGTTGTATATGTCACCGAGCAATATGGAGCTGCGAATAGGTACAATCCAAGATTACAACAACAAAATCGTAATTGCTAATGAAGGAGAAGGTCTAACACTCGGATTGAATGATGAAGCCAATACAGTACCAATTCCACCAAGATCAACTGCCACAGTTGAAGGAACCAAAACAAAACAAATACACCCTGAACTAACACCTGTCAAGCCTGCTGCTAAGCCTGCTGGGCATGCTGCGCAAGCTGTTAAGCCTGTTAAGCCAGCTGCACAAGCTGTTGTGGTATCTCTAACCCCTGAATACCGCAAGCAAGTTCAAAGCTACGCCGACACTCACAATCTCCCTCAAAGCTGGGTCGATGGAATTAGTTCTGACCCAGCCAGATTTAAAAGATGGCTAGCAGCGCGCGATAAAGAACAGCACCCAGATCAACTATTGCCAGATGAATACACCAGCAGTGAACAACACGAAAACAAAAAAAACTACACTGATTGTAGGTGGTATTGTTTTAGGCCTTACTGCTTTAATCATTTACGAGATTTACTAATGTATTCCTTGGCTGCCGCATACAACAACCCTGCAACAACAACAACAACAACCCACAAATTGTTCCCAACCCAATTAACAACCTTACCCGTTGCAGAAAGAAGCCATGATACTATTGACCCAATTACACCAGGCAAGGCAGCAGCTGCTTTACCAGCTAGGTTTGCAAGTAATTTAGCAAGGTTATGTAGTTGTTTCTTAACCCATTCTTTGGCTCCATCCTGTGATGGTGGCTTTGATGGTGTGGCTGCTCCCCCACTTGTTAGAATAACAGCCTCAACGATCACCCCTATAATCATACCAATGGCAGTCAAAACACTAACTATGGTGATGCCTTGTTCTTTGAATAATGTCCTCAGTCTCTCACCAAGAGTAGAATCTTCTTTCAAAACTTTATTTATAGTTTCTTTTATCCTGTTTATTTGGCCACGCAATGCTTCTTTGTTTGCAGTGGCTGCTTCAAGTCTCGCACTTCTTTCTTCAAGATTTTTTAAACGTGCAGTTATATCACTTTTGCTGATTTCATCTTCCGCTTCTTGTAATTTACGTTTTTCTTTTGCTATGTCTTTATCGATGTCAGTCAGCTTTGCCAAGTTATTGGTAAGTTCACCACGGATACTTTGCAGCGCCTTGTCTAGTCCTTGCAATCACACAATGTCAATCCTTCTGTTTGTGTACGTTTATTTGCAACATCTGTCAGTTCTGAATTCCAGTCAGTCAACATTGTCTCTACTGTTGCATCTGCCTTGTCAGCTGTATTTGTTAACTCTTGTAGTTCAATGGTATTTGATACATCTTTTGGTTATATGTTTTTTTCTGCTGTTGGCAACTCTTGCAGTGTTTGTTTTGCTGCTTGGTGCTGTGCAGTCTTCGGTTTTTGTTCATAGTCTTGAAAACCTAAAGTTTTTCGGATGAATGACATACCACACTTTCTTTCTAAATACCCCAAACTATAAGGTCGTATGATACCGCCTTTCTCATATTCTAATGGAATCTCATCAGAAGTACCGAATGGTTGAACATACAATATTTCATCCTTGATATGATAGTCGCCTGTGTTTACTATAACAGGCGTACCACCTCTTTCTTTATTAACCATGATAAAGTTGTCTAATTTCTCTTTTATTACTTTTTTTCTTGTATCTTCTAGTGTTTCTCCTGACAGATGTTCCATACTTTCCATTTGCTGTTCTGCTATTCTTTGTGTCTCTTGATTTTTTCCAAAAAAAAAAAAAAAAAAAACGTCTGTAAGATATGCATCTACATCAGCATCATCAACGTTGCCCTCTTCATAATCTTTGTTAAACGCAGGATTCTCAAACTCATCATATCCTCCTTCAGCCATTTTGAATTATTTGTTTTTAAAAATATAATTTGACTAAAAAATAAAAATGTCTTCATACGGAAACAAACTCGATCCTTACAGAAAAATGAGAGAACCCCGCGGCATCAAAGGAATTCGCCAAAGCGTTGTAATCACTAACAATCCCAGCACCATTGATCAAAACCAACAACTTTTGGTGAGGTTCCCCAACCTGAGTGATAACGATGTTATTGTCCCCAGAAGTGCACGTCTCGCTTTTACTATTGAACTAACAAGTAAAGATGCCAACCCTACAGTTTTCCAAAATCTCGGCAGAGCCATCATCAAGAAAACCACTATAAGAATAAGTGGCAATGAAGTCATGTCTATTGACGACAGTGACATTTACCATTGCTATGTTGACTTGTGAAAATCTTCCATAGAGCGAATGAACATGGTACATCAAGGTCTTGGCGAATCAAACATGTTAAAACACAGAGTCGGCGCTGGTAATGCCACTGCTGATGCTGAAGACGAAGCTGTTTCAATGGCATATAGTAACAGATTTTGCATACCACTGGACTTCGAATTACTTGAAACTCACATGCCTTTTTATCAAGCAGGACTTGGTGATAGACTGGAATATGAGCTGACATTTAATGACTATGATAAAGTAATTAATTCTTCAGATGCTGATAGCAGTTATACGATAAAAAATATCTGCTTAGAATTTGACAAAGTTACTGACATCGAACTTGCACGGCAGATAAGACAACAGTACAACGGTAGAATAGCAATTTTATATGACCTCATTTTGCGACACAGAAAAATAACAAAAAAAACAAAACAAATCTGACACACTATGGAACATCAACCTGAATGTTCCAGCAAGAAGCATGAAGGGTATTCTGATGCTTTTTGAAGACCCAAACAGGACAAGCACTGAAGATTATTATAACCCCAAAATCACTAAAGTAAAATGACCATAGAAGGTGTGCCTAATCAATTGTATAGCAAAGGTATGCAAGCATACCAACAGTGGAATGAAATTAATAAATACTTTGCACTAACATCAAAAAGAAACAAAGAGACAGACAAAGTTGCAAAAGACTTGAATTTTAGCGATACTAACATCGAAAAGTATTTTAATACTAGATTTGCTCTGTGGCTTGACTTGCGTTCTACAGATGACAATACATTACACGGCAGCGGTAGAAGAATCGAGAATGCCAGTGAAGGGATCACCATACAAATTGAAAAAGAACAAGAATCAGATGAAAATTTAAATATCTACCTTTTTATAATACAAGATGCCCAAATCAATTTCGAAGATGGAAGATTCAAAGAAGTTGTCTATTGATTCTTTAAGTGAATTGCCAAAATATCCACATAGTGCAATTATCTGTGGTCAGACAGGCTGTGGAAAAACAGAATTTGTGCTAGATTTGCTTGAATCAGAGTATGCTGGGGTGTTTGATAATATAGTCATACTTTGCCCAACAATAAATTGGAACAAAGCATACAAAAACAGATGTTGGATGATTGGCGATGTTCGAAAACCAAAAGACAAAAACATAACAATAGTGAATCCTGAGATGCCAGATGGAACAGAAAGACTTCAGGAACTGTTACGGTTGTTTTTGATAAACTGGCTGGTAAACCAACATTATACATCATTGATGACTGCTCTGCCACAAAAGAATTAACCAAGAAAAAAGATATGCTGTCAGAGTTGGCATTCTCTGGCAGACATGCAGACCAATCAGTGTGGGTTATTTCACAGAGATATATTTCTGTTTTGAAAGATTTACGTGAGCAAACAAAATGGGTTTGCATGTTTTATACTAAAGATAGAGATAGTTTTGACAATTGTTTAAGAGAAAATGATGTTATCCCTACAGAAGAAGTTAAGCACCGTAAACTAATATTAAAAACTGACCAACCTACTGGTTATTGGTTGGTTGATTGATTCCTTATTTTTTATTTTTGCTACTAGCATTGCTCATAGCATTGCTAATAGCAATATAGCATTGCTAATAGTAAAAATAGCATTGCTATTAGCAAAAATAACATTGCTAATAAAATGATAGTAATAAAAAATAAAAATGCTACTTGAACTAATAGCAATTGCCTCTGCTTGTGTGAATATATCAGTTGGATGTTTGGTATTTTACAATTATTTCAATTTTAAAAAAATAATGACCAACTTAATAAAAATGAACGCTGAAGAACTATTAGATATTTCACAAGCTATACCACAAGATGCAACATCACAAGAAGCTGTACAAGACACAAAACGAGAAAGATTATCAGCTATTATCGTTGGAGGTGGAAGTCGTCATTACTTTGGACGTGATGTTCAACTAACGGATCTGGATAAAATGACTCCTCAAGAAATTGATAAACTTTACTGTAGATATGAAGCCAGACTTGGTGCAAGTATGACTAAGACATTGGGTAACTCTTTTATAAATTTGTATGTTATGGCTGTGTCAAGATATTTCAATGTAACCAACCCACCTAAGCTAATAGAAGATTTAGAAGAAGATCCTTTTGTTAATCATGCCTTGACAAGTGTTTGTTGCGAGTTGTATTATAAGTATGGTATGTACCTGGCACCATTCACAGCAATGTTAACAACTGCTGCAAGGCATATTGATTTTAATAAAAATAAAAATATCATGGATAATAAAAATGGAAAATCAGAATTTGAATCAGGAGAATCAGAACCAGGAAAAAAATCAGACCAATAATCAGGATCTAAAACCAAAGAACCCAAAAAGAGTAGCAGCTGGAAAAAAGGGTGCTGAAGCGAGATGGAAACGGATGCAAGCACAGCAAGTTCCTGTGGAGCAAAAGGAAGATGCTGTGGAGCAAGAAACAGTCACAAAAGTAACAAGAGAACCACAAGAGACAGAATCTACATTAAAAGTGAATGTTTATAAAAACTACATTCCACTTAGTGTTGTGCTGGTGGTTGGTATAGGCATTTACATGTCGTATAATAAGCCAGTGCCAATACAAGCAAAGCAAGTTACACAGCCTCCACCACAACAATCAACACCTGATCCTTTTGAAATGAATTAATTTTAATTTGAGTTTTTTTTTTTACATATAAAAAATGGCGACTATTGATGGAAAACAAATTGTAAACATGTTATATCATGCTGGTGTTGAAACAGTGTTAACTATTGGATATGCAGAGATTGCTAGAAAACTATTAAGAAGACCTCCACCCAAAGTTGATTTCAACATGGGTGATGTTGGAATGTTGTCTTTAGATATATTGTTAGCTATGGCTACCAGAGATATGCTGATTAAACAGGGTATTATTCCAGCTGATATTATGAAATAAATTTTAAATTATATTGTTTTGTTTACATGTAAAAAATGGCAAGTGCAGTAGCAATGATGACAGGCGGTGCAGTTGTGAATGCATTGGCATTCTCTGGTAGTAATTATTTGTTTTCTCATATGGGAAAAAGTGATGATGCTGAAAAAGAAAGAGAGAGACATGACAAAGCTGTGGAACAATTAGAAGCGGCACAGACTGCATGGAATAAAAAAGGATGCAGAGATTAGATTTTATCAACGATCAAATAAAAAAAAAACACCATGCAGTACAGACTTTTCATGATGTTGATCAGGCTATGAAACAATATTATTACATAACTGGCAAGTCTGTTGACTCATTGCCACCTGAGCCTAAATTAAGTGATTTTTATACACCTTCATCTGACCAGCAAAATAGAGAGATTACATTTGTTGTATTAGGCATGACAGTGACTGGGTTTATTGCTTATAAGTTTTTGTAGATTCTTAAATATTTATATAAAAAACATGGAAAAAATATACTACAGCCCTAAAGGATTTTGGAAAGGTCATTCAGCAATAAAAAAGTTAACCAAAATAGCAAAGGTCAGTGAGAAACAGGCACTTGAATTCTTAAAGAAACAAGCTGTGTGGCAGATTTATTTACCTGCACCTAAGAAAATAATCAGACCAAGATTTGATGTGTCTGCTAAAGATGAAGTACATCAAGCAGATTTTTTGTTTTTGCCACATGACACTGTCAAGGCTGGTAGAGTAAACAAAACATATAGATATGTTTTGACATTGGTTGACGTGGGGACAAGATATAAAGAAGCTGAACCCTTAACTTCAAAAGACAGCAAAGAAGTTCCTAAAGCTTTTGAGAAAATATACAGTAGACATTTGAAATATCCAAGGTTATTACAGGTAGACCCAGGGAGAGAATTTATGGGTGCTGTGTCACAACTGATGGAGAAACATAGTGTTAAAATTAGAAGAGGTAGAACAGAAATACATAGAGACCAAGGTGTAGTGGAGAGATTCAACAGGACTTTAGCTGAAAGACTCTTTGGCTATCAATATGCAAAAGAGCTGGAAAATCCTCACAAGTGTAACAGAGAATGGGTTAAGAGACTGCCTGAAGTTATCAAAGCACTAAATGCGAAGACGAAAAAAGCCCCTCCTATTGTAACAAGAAATGTTGATGCTCCTATTTGTCCATATGCAAATGTTAGGTATTTGTATCAACCAGGTGAATTAGAAGGTGGTGGTAGAAGACGGGCAACAGATCCTATATGGTCTGTGGATATACACAAAATTGATTATCATATTATAACGCAAGGCATAAGAGTATATTATTTGAAGGCACCAGCACCAAAGAGAGGTTTTGTTAAACAGGAACTACTTATTGTCCCGGCTGATACTCATACCCAAATGCATATGTCGTAATACCATCTGGTGCTGTGCATCTTTTAGTGTCAAGAGGTGAGAGTGTTGTTTTGTTTACTGTTAGTCCATATAGTGATGTATCGAACGTAGCATGTTCATACTATGTGTGTACTTCTTTTTGTGGAAGAGTGCATCTTTGTAGTTTTCAAAGTTTATCTGTTTTTTGATTACGTATTTTTTTACTCCTTTAGCTTTCTTGATGAGTTGTTCATCTGATCTTAGTATAGAATATAACTTCGGACGCAAACCAATGTATTCTGCTATGGGAGTACCAGCACACTCATCTTTCATTTTGCCTATTACTTTTTTGTTTGATTCATCATGAAGTTTGTGGTCTTTAGGATAATCATAGTCTTCTTTTGTTTCAGACATGTCTTTGTATATGTTGTTAGTTTTGATGTCTACTAATAAGGAATCTGTATCGGTGTACAACAGGGTGCAGTTTTCACCATACTTCTTTTTCAGTTTGTTGTAATACCAGTCATACATCAAATGTTTTGATAGATCAAGGACAGAGAAATCAACGTAGATTGGTTTGTTTAGTGTTAGCTTTGTTTTGTTGACATGTATTGCAGATTGTTCATCAGAGAATTTTACACGTCTGTTGAAGTTTGGTTTGGCTATGATTTTTCTTATCTTTTCATTTTCAGTGCCATCTGTTCTGACTAGTTTTATGTCTACTCGTTTACGGAGGTTCTCCATTGTTTTGCCAAAGACAGAGTTATTCATAAGTTTGTAGAAATCTTTTTCAAATGCAGACTTTGCTTTCTTTCGTAGTTCTGTATTTAGACGGATATAAGGTTCCATCCAAGGTTTTTCATTGAATTCCAGTATCCTGTGTACTTTCTTAACTTTCATACCTAGAGATAAGTAAAGTTGGAGGTTTTTGTAGTGGACTACATATTTTTTTCTTGTCCATGAGGTTTGGGACAAGTTTTGTTATGTTTATCATGCTTTTATTTTCTAGCAGTTCTGTTTGATAAGATGAGAGCCATTCTTCTTTTACTGATAGTTTTTCAGGTGCAAGTGGATAGTCATTGTGTAGTTTATGTAGGTGTTTTGGATATTCTAAATCTACTTCGAGTATCCAACCTTTTCCTTTTTGTCTTTTATCAAATTTCCCATCTTTATTTCTTGTCTTCCATTTGAAATCAGAGTATGGAAGTGATTGACTCATTGCCCACCCATAGAGGTTATTTGCATCATAATACATGATGTAGTTATTTTCTTTTTCAGGATTATAATCTGCAGTATGAGGATTGTTTGCTTTGGCGTGTCTTTTGGATACCATACTTATACCACCACGCATACCTTTTTCTATGAATATCCTGGTCTGTTAAAAGTTCTAAATCTATATTTGTGTGTTTGAGTAAAGCATCCCAAGATAAGCCAGGTGCAGTGTAATAGTGTAAAGGATCGAGTTTATATGAATCCATGCATGTTTTTCTGAAAGTTTGAAATACGTCAGCGAGTAGAACCACATCAGTTTTTAAGTATAAATCATGATAATCACCAATAGTTTTACAGTTGAATTCATTCCATACTTTTTGCGCATGTTCATAATCTACATCTTTGATCTTTTCATCTGAAAGTTTGCTATAAGATTTATCTATAGATGGCAGTTGTGTTTCATTAAACCTGTCTAGACTGTCTATGTATTTATATTGGTAAACACCTTTACGTAGAATTATATCTGTTTTATCACCAAACTCACTTTTTGTTATTTTGAAATATGATTTGTTAGTGGCATTCACTAAATTTTCCAGTGAAGATGCCATAAACTGGAAACTGTCTAAGAATTTGAGTTGTGCAATACTGAATGAGATGTACTTTTCTGCATTATTTGGGGTACAGGTAATGTTGCATTTTGCTTTGTGTATTTTTTGCATTATGAGATGGCTATCATATCTTTTAAGATTGTGAAATACTACTGGGATTTTTGTCTTGCCTGGTTTGATTTTGACTTTAAGGTTGCAAGATTTGTGAGCTGCACCTCTGTATTCACCTGTGAAATGACAGTGGTCTCTTACTTTTGGATTGTTTTTTGTTATTTCTTGTTCGCATATCCAACATTGGTGGCATTTTCATAGTCTTTGATATTTTGCTCTGCTAATGGTTTTAGGTGAGCAAAGATGTTATTGATATTGCTAACCTCACATTCTATATGGTTCAGAAATACTTCAACAACATCTTTACCTCTGTAGATTACAGGTTTTTCAGTTTGACCATCATATCTGACAACTTGATAACCAAATCCGCAAGCTTCATGTTCACTATTGATTTCTGATTTATCACCTGCTTTTTCTGTTTTTGGTTTGATTATACTTTCAAAGTCAGCATAAATGACATATGGAACAGGCATTTGGTTTTGATGGTTTTTGAATCTGATGTAACTACCTTCTGGAGGCATATCTATTCGTGTTGAATTCGTATTGATGCCACAGCAGTCTTCTTTGTGTTTGATCAGTAAGTCTTCTTTTGCGAAGCCATACAGACAGCGGTCACAGAAGTATGTCTTCCCTCCATGTTTGCTGTTCTGGTTATGAAGTAATCTATCAAGATTTTTAATCCAACAGTAGTGATGCTTTGTAGATTCATCAGTATCATCACTTATAAGAAGGAGGTTGATTCTTTGCATTGTGTTTGGTTGAGCTGATATGTAATAGGGAAAGGTGTTTACCTTTTTTAGTTTAGGTGATACTGTAGCACCATAGACGTTTATTGCCAGGTTGTTTTGTTTTTCTACTTTTGGTATTTGAGAGATAGGAGTGAGAAAGTCAATACCATCCATGTTTAGATCAGGACATTTAGCGTAGCTGTATTTGTTAGATACATTGTTCTTTGCTGTATATAAAGCTGATTTAAGAGCCCATTCTAAACATCTATCATCGTCGTTTTGCACATTGATTATTGCCTTTTTGTTTGCCAGTGCTTCAGGCAAAAGAATATATGATGAGCCTTTCAGTGGTTCATATTTTGCTATGTTCAAGTATAGTTTTATACAGTGATCAATTTTTAATCCTGAAGCTGTATTAGTAAATTTTTCAATCCATGTTTGTAGATAAGCTGTTTGTATGTCATAGAATTCATCTACATTGCTTGAATCATGAACAGCACATTGTTCTCCATGGTTTTGACCAACAACAATCTTTCGTTTTCCATCATCTTCATCATGAAAAAACTGTACTGAAAGACCAATGGAGAATTTGATGCCATTATACTCTTTAATATCTTGATTGACTTGCTTGATGATGATAGATTTTTTATCATCAAACAAAATAGAAGGGTCTTTATATTTATGTGCATCAATTTCATATGTTTTGAAATAATTGCACAATGGTTTGTGAACCAGTTTTAACTCTGAAATAGACTTTCTTTTCTCTCTTTGAGATAAAACCTGTTTCAGTTCATCAATAACAGCCTTTTTCAGATGTGCATATTTCTGCTTCTGTCGTTTTTCTTTCTTTTTCTTATTACGACGCTTTTTACGCAGATTTTCTAATGCACTTGGTTGAACTGACTCGGCAGTTTTAGTTGTTGACTGTAATGCATTCAAGGCTTTGTTTAAAGCACTATCGTCAATTTTCCCTTCTTTATGAAGGTTTAACAAATATTCTACTTCACTCATTGTACTTATATTTTTTATATATTTGTTTATTTAAAAAAAAAAAAATAATATAAGTACAAAAAAAGAAGTAAATATTATCAGAAAAAATGGAATGTGCATTTTTGAAAGTTGCTAATCATAAACCATGTCAGTCAAAACCTACTAAAAGATCTAAATACTGTAAACTATAATTACTTAATGAAAAAAAGTAAAGTTATACACTGCATTAATTGTGGTAGAGGTACTTATGCAAAATATAGAGTATGCGTAGATTGTGGTGCCAGTAAAATTAGATTGAGATATCGATATATATATGTTGTTGAATGCCAGAGGTTGAGAGACATAAATATAGATTAAATATTATGTATAGATGTTTTTTGACAAAAAAAATATATATAGATACATATTTTTTATTCCTTAATTCTACTTCCTAACTACCAGATCATATGCATGGTATTTATTTGATGGATTCTTTTTACATGGTTTCAAACCACGAGGTCTTATATATAATGGTGGGCTAAGATTGTTTTCTATAACTCTAGTTTTTAGATGATCAGGTGCCCATACTTCGCCATTATTTAATAAAGATAAAACCATTGATTCACCTTTTTGAGTATTTACCATAGTTGTATTTGTGACAGTGTATATTTTATTAATTTCCAAGTCACTCTTTTTACTATATTGTGGTGTTTGTTCTTCAAGCAATCTGTCGAATTCTGCGGGTTGTGATTTCTTTAATCTCATTTGCCATTTTGCTTTTTTCTTTTATACTTAATATATTTTCTTTTCTTAAATATAAGTAAAAAATACTATGGTAATCTCCACCAGAGAACAGTTAGATCGGAATATATTCCAAAATTTCCAGCTAACAATGCACCTGCGAGTCTGTGTGTAGGAATATTTAAATTTTGTACAAACTTATATATATGCTTTGTACAAAGCATATATAAAAAAAAGCAGTCCTCAGGCTTCCAGGACTGGATATATTCCACTATATCCCAGAATCACCATTTTGTATATATATGTCTCTGCTGGTAACGAAACAGGGCGTAACGTGATGAAGCAATGAAACAGATACTATTCTTAGTCTTTCAATTTTATTTTTTTATAAACCCATTTCTGTTTCGTAACTAATGAAACGATTAAGATATAGAGAGAAAACTCTGAAACAGGATGAAAACAGACCAAAAGACTTGTTCAAAGCTCGTTACGAAACAGGATGAAACGAAAGGTAACAATGAAAGATACATCTTTTTCTTTTTTATAAATGAAACATACATCTTTTTTTAATAAACCCATTTCTGTTTCGTAACAAATAAAACAAATAAGATATAGTTGAAAATCTCTGAAACAGGATGAAACAGACCAAAACATTTGAAATATGCTCGTTACGAAACAGAGTGAAACGGAATGAAACGATGAAACATACATTTTTTTTATAAACCCATTTCTGTTTCGTAACAAATGAAACGAATAAGATATATAGGAAAAACTCTGAAACAGGATGAAACAGTTCAAACACATTGGTCAGTTCTTAATTGTTACGAAACAGGATGAAACGAAATGTAACAATGAAACAGATAATTTTCTTAGCCAAGAAAAATTTTTTTAAGCCCATTTCTGTTTCGTAACAAATGAAACGATTAATAGATATAGAGAGAAAACTCTGAAACAGGATGAAACAGACCAAAAACCATGGTCAGTGCTTGTTACGAAACGAGGCGAAATGCAGGGAAACTGACCTACAACCTTGGTCTCTGCTGGTAACGAAACAGGGCGTAACGTGATGAAGCAATGAAACAGATACTATTCTTAGTCTTTCATTTTTTTTTTTTATAAACCAATTTCTGTTTCGTAACTAATGAAACGATTAATATATAGAGAGAAAACTCTGAAACAGAATGAAAACAGACCAAAAGACTTGTTCAAAGCTCGTTACGAAACAGGGTGAAACGAAATGTAACATTGAAAGATACATCTTTTTCTTTTTTATAAACCCATTTCTGTTTCGTAACAAATGAAACGATTAAGATATATAGGAAAAACTCTGAAACAGGATGAAACAGACCAAAATATTTAAAATATGCTTGTTACGAAACAGAGTGAAACGAAATGAAACGATGAAACATACATCTTTTTTTTTTTTAATAAACCCATTTCTGTTTCGTAACAAATGAAACAAATAAGATATAGTAGAAAATCTTGAAACAGGATGAAACAGACCAAAAAATTTGAAATATGCTCGTTACGAAACAGAGTGAAACGGAATGAAACGATGAAACATACATTTTTTTTTTTTATAAACCCATTTCTGTTTCGTAACAAATGAAACGAATAAGATATATAGGAAAAACTCTGAAACAGGATGAAACAGTTCAAACACATTGGTCAGTGCTTAATTGTTGCTTCTTATGAAACAAGGCGAAACGCAATGAAACGATGCAACAGATATATTTTTTTAATAAAACCATTTCTGCTTCGTAACAAATGAAACGAATAAGATATATAGGAAAAACTCTGAAACATGTTGAAACAGACCAAAAAATTCGAAATACACTCGTTTTGAAACAGGGTGAAACGATGAAACATACATCTTTTTTTTTAACCCATTTTTGTTTCGTTACAAATAAAACGGATAAGATATATAGGCAAATCTCTGAAACAGGATGAAACAGTTCAAACACCTTGGTCAGTGCTTGTTACGAAACAGGGTGAAACGAAATGTAACAATGAAACAGATACTTTTCTTAGCCAAGATTTTTTTATGCCCATTTCTGTTTCGTAACAAATGAAACGATTAAGATATAGAGAGAAAACTCTGAAACAGGATGAAACAGATCAAAAGACTTGTTCAAAGCTCGTTACGAAACAGGGTGAAACGAAATGTAACAATGAAACATACATCTTTTTTTTATATAAACCCATTTCTGTTTCGTAACAAAGGAAACGATTAAGATATATAGGAAAAACTCTGAAACAGGATGAAACAGTAAAAAAAAAATTGAAATATGCTCGTTACGAAACAGAGTGAAACAAAAGGAAACGATGAAACATACATCATTTTTATATATATAAACCCATTTCTGTTTCGTAACAAATGAAATGAATAAGATATATAGGAAAAACCTCTGAAAGAGGATGAAACAGTTCAAACACCTTGGTCAGTGCTTGTTACGAAACAGGGTGAAACGAAATGTAAAAATGAAACAGATACTTTTCTCAGCCAAGAAATATTTTTTTAGCCCATTTCTGTTTCGTAACAGATAAAACGATTAATATTTATAGAGAAATCTCTGAAACAGGATGTAACAAACCAAACAACGTGGTCAGTGCTTGTTACTAAACAATGCGAAACGCAATGTAACGATGAAACAGATATATTGTTTTAATAAACCCATTTCTGTTTCGTAACAAATGAAACGAATAAGGTATAGAGGAAAAACTCTGAAACAGGATGAAACAGACCAAAAGACTTGTTCAATGCTCGTTACGAAACAGGATGAAACGAAATGAAACGATGAAACATACATCTTTTTTTTTTTTAACCCATTTCTGTTTCGTAACAAATGAAACGAATAAGATATGTAGGAAAAACTCTGAAACAGGATGAAAGAGTTCAAACCCCTTGGTCCGTGCTTGTTACAAAAGAGGGTGAAACGAAATGTAACAATGAAACAGATACTTTTCTTAGCCTAGAATTTTTTTATGCCCATTTCTGTTTCGTAACAAAAGAAACGATTAAGATATAGAGAGAAAACTCTGAAACAGGTTGAAACAGACCAAAAACCATGGTCAGTGCTTGTTACGAAACAAGGCAAAACGCAATGAAAGAGATATATTTTTTTAATAAACCCATTTCTGTTTTGTAACAAATGAAATAAATAAGATATAGAGGAAAAACTCTGAAACAGGATGAAACAGACCAAAAGACTTGTTTAATGCTCGTTACGAAACAGGATAAAACGAAATGAAATGATGAAACATACATCTTTTTTTTGGTCTGTTTCATCCTGTTTCAAAGTCTTTTCTATATATCTTATTCGTTTCATTTGTTACAAAACAGAAATGAGTTTATAAAAAAAGATGTACGTTTCTTCGTTTCATTCCGTTTCACTCTATTTCGTAACGAGCATATTTTAAATTTTTTGGTCTGTTTCATCCTGTTTTAGAGTTTTTCCTATATATATGGAAACCCGTTTTACTATTTATTCTATAAATCAGATATCTGATTTAATATATCAGATATCTTATATAATATATAAGATATCTGATATATTATATCAGAAATCTTATATAAATAAGATATCTTATATGTCAGTTAAGATATCTTATATGCTATATAAGATATCTGATATGCTATATATGCTATATAATTGGCATATTAAATATCTTATATGCTATATACGATATCTGATATGCTTTATAAGATATCTTATATATGATATAAGGTGTCTTATTTACTTAGGAAGATATCTCATTTATTCGATTAAATAAGATATCTCATTTAGTATATCAGATATCTTATTTAGTATATCAGATATCTATATTAATATATAAGATATCTTATTTAACAAATAAGATATCTTATATGGTAAATAAGTTATCTTATATGTGGAATTAAATAAGATATCTAATATGATATATCAGATATCTTATATAGGATATAAGATATCTTATATAGGATATAAGATATCTGATATACTAATTCAGATATTTTATATCCTATATTAGATATCTTATATCCTATATAAGATATCTGATATAATGCATAATAAATAGTAAAACGGCTTGCTGGCAAACCGTTTACTATTTATTCTGTAAATCAGATATCTGATTTAATATATCAGATATCTTATATAATATATAAGATATCTGATATATTATATCGGATATCTTATATAAAACAGATATGTTTATGCCAATTAAGATATCTAATATGCTATATCATATAGGATATGGTATCTTTTTTACTAAAGAAGATGTCGCATTTATTCAATCAAATAAGATATCTTATTTAGTATATCAGATACCATATTTAGTATATTAGATATCTATATTAATTAATAAGATATCTTATTTAACAAATAAGATATCTTATATGGTAAATTAGATATCTTATATGCAGAATTAAATAAGATATCATATATTATATCAGATATCTTATATAGGATATAATATATCTAATACAGGATATAAGATATCTGAATTAGTATATCAGATATCTTATATCCTATATTAGATATATTATATCCTATTTAAGATATCTGATATAATATATAAGATATCTATTTTGCTTAATAAATAGTAAAACAGCTTGCCATATATATATCTTATTCGTTTCATTTGTTACGAAACAGAAATGGGTTTATTAAAAAAAGATGTATGTTTTATCGTTTCATTCAGTTTCACCCTGTTTCGTAACAAGCTTTGAACAAGTCTTTTGGTCTGTTTCATCCTATTGCACAGTTTTTCCTAAATATCTTAATTGTTTCATTTGTTACAAAACAGAAATGGGTTTATAAAAAAATGTTGTAAGTTTCATCGTTTCAAATCGTTACACTCGGTTTTCGTAACGAGCATATTTCAAATTGTTTGGTCTGTTTCATCCTGTTTCAGAGATTTTCCTTTATATCTTATTCGTTTCATTTGTTACGAAACAGAAAAGGGTTTATATAAAAAAAAAGATGTATGTTTCAACGTTTCATTGTTTCACTCTGTTTCGTAACAAGCATATTTCAAATTTTTTGTCTGTTTCATCCTGTTTCAGAGCTTTTTTTCTCTATATCTTATTCGTTTCATTTGTTACGAAACAGAAATGGGTTTATATATATATATATATATATATATATATATATATATATATATATATATATATATATATATATATATATATATATATATATATATATATATATAAAAGATGTATGTTTCATCATTTCATTTCGTTTCATTCTGTTTCGTAACGAGCATATTTCAAATTTTTGATCTGTTTCATCCTGTTTCAGAGTTTTTCCTATATATCTTATTCGTTTCATATGTTACGAAACAGAAATGGGTTTAGAAAAAAAAAAGATGTATGTTTCATTGTTTCATTCTGTTTCACCCTGTTTCATAACAAGCTATGAACAAGTCTTTTGGTCTATTTCATCCTGTTTCACAGATTTTCCTCTATATCTTATTCGTTTCATTTGTTACGAAACAGAAATGGGTTTATAAAAAAAAAAAAAAAAAAAAAAAAAGATGTATGTTTCATCGTTTCATTTCGTTTCATTCTCTTTCGTAACGAGCATATTTAAAATTTTTTGGTCTGTTTCATCCTGTTCCAGAGTTTTTCCTATATATCTTATTCGTTACATTTGTTACGAAACAGAAATGCGTTTATAAAAAAAAGATGTATGTTTCATCGTTTCATTTCGTTTCACTCTGTTTCGTAACGAGCATATTTCAAATTGTTTGGTCTGTTTCATCCTGTTTCAGAGATTTTCCTCTATATCTTATTCGTTTCATTTGTTACGAAGCAGAAATGGGTTTATATATATATATTTTTTTTTTTATATGTATTTTTCATCGTTTCATTCCGTTTCACCCTGTTTCGTAACAAGTTTTGAACAAGTCTTTTGGTCTGTTTCATCCTGTTTCAGAGTTTTTCCTCTATATCTTATTCGTTTCATTTGTTACGAAAGATATGGGTTTATAAAAAAAAGTATCTGTTTCATTGTTACATTGCGTTACACCCTGTTCCGTAACAAGCACTGACCGAGGTGTTCGAACTGTTTCATCCTGTTTCGTAACAAATGAACGAATGAAACTGACCATCAGTGAGAACTGCAAATTGGTCTGTTTCATTTGTTTCATTCTGTTTCAGTCGATTTTAGAGTATTCCTTATATATTTTACTTGTTTCATCTGTTTCTGTTACGGAGAAAAAAAAAAAAAAAAAAAAAAAAAAAAAAAACATGCCCAAAAAACCCTGCGTGGGTTTTGTGCAGTATATGAAAAATGCCGATGCATGTCACCCTAAATTATGACGCAGTTAAGCATTACCGGAACACCTAAAATAACCTACGTTGTTGACCCTTTTTGGTAACTCGTATGCGTATCGCTCGCATATGTCGTATGACGCTCGCTGTATGTGTTGTTGTAGTTTTGTTGTTTTGTTTCTTTACGTCCTCTGTAAATAACTAAACTCATGGCGGGACTATCAGTTAACCTTACCACACTATTTCTGGGCAGGCTTAGACCTCCTAAGGGGTTAACCGGTAATAAGTGAACATTCTTTCGTCAGTAACTGACAACTGCCCTTCTTGAATCAGCGGAAGGAGAAAGAAAAGTAAGTGGGGACCTCTGGCTCTTGAGTTAGACGCTCTACCGACTGTGCTACGCGGCCTGGTTCGCCGTTTAGGGCCGTTATAAAACGCAGCACTTCTGCGCAGCCATATTAAATATATAGGAAAAATGCAGCCACTATAGAAATATAAGGTAATGCAGCTATTATAGAAAGAGGTATAAAACGCAGCCTCTTATGCTGCCGTTATAGAATATATAGTGTTAAAATAGACTAAAATACCACATTCCCCGATATTCTCCACCTAGAATTAGCGGTTAAATAGATCTACATATTTTTATAGAAAAAACAAAAAACAACAACAAAAAAAAAAAAAAAAAAAAAAAGAAAAGAAAAACTTTTAGTTCTAAGATTTTATTATAATTACCGTTGGGTTTAGGCCTACTCATTCTCACTTAACCAAACAAAGAAGTGTTTCATGAGTAAAGATTTTATTGATGATAATAAATAATATTTTTGAAGTAGT
The DNA here is from genome assembly GCA_964016985.1 of Anodontia alba. Taxonomy (NCBI): domain Eukaryota; kingdom Metazoa; phylum Mollusca; class Bivalvia; order Lucinida; family Lucinidae; genus Anodontia; species Anodontia alba. Next base: position 65,970,458 of record OZ024830.1, on the reverse strand, counting down.
ATATATATATATATATATATATATATATATATATATATATATATATATATATATATATATATATATATATATATATATTAAATAAATGCTTTATTTTCATATGGTTAGTAACAAAAAAAACCTGTTTAATGAGTGGAGATTTTTTTTGATGATAAGAAATAATATTTTTTAAGTATTAATGATGGACTTGATGAATGTGGATTTGAGATTGACTGAACTCAAGTTAAAATAATTGCTTAGTCAGTGAAAACTTTGATGTTGCCGGTATAAAGATAATCTATCTGGTTTAAACATATTTATTTCCAAAATGTTTACAACAAATACAAAAATACAACAATAGGATTAGAACGAAAGCATTAAGAGCTTATTTAGTTCCTTTTCCTAATCTGCCTTCTGTCCGCAACTCCTCCTGCAGTTTTAGGCTAATCCTTTTCAAACTTTACAGGCGCTTTTAGGATGGTCTGAAGATATGCATATTGTTTTTTCAGAATCCTGAAATTATTTTTTATTACATTTTTTGCATTTTTAACTTAGACTTTTTTCGAGCCCTAATACTACAGAAATGTATAGGGAGTATGTACCTTGTACGCGCAACTCCTACATTTTCAGGCCGATCCTTTTGAAACTTTACACACGCTTTTAGGATGGTCTGAAAATATGCATATTGTTTTTTTCAGAATCCTGAAATAATTTTTTATCACTTTTTATTGCATTTTTAACTTAGACTTTTTGGTGTTTTTTTTTTTTTTTTTTTGAGTTATAAAATAACTGTCTATTGCTTCTCTTCATGTTTAACTTAGATTGTTTTCAGCCCTTATACTACAAAAGTGCATAGGGAATATGTCCCTGTGTGGCGGGGCATGGTGCATGGCTTGCAATTTTATTCCCGTAAAATAAGATTTAAATGTCAAATCCCATTTTCCGGAAAAATAAGAGAAAAATTCTTTATTCTTCTTTATTGCCCAGCAGATCAACGTGTAATAATAATGTCCTTCTGCTTTCAGTAAAGAATGATTGATTATTGATTATTGAAAATACTGGAAAACATGTCGTGTCATAAAAATGCAATATACAACAGGAAAAGAATTTTACAGTTTTTGGCAGGTACACATTAATTTCAAAATAGCATAAGAATTGCAGCCTGATCAGTCTATGCTATTTGGACAAAGAAGCAGTGGTGAAGACTGCTCAGACTGTGCAGATGCGCAGGCTGATCTGAATCTTCACCATAACATACAGACTAGTGTGTAGAAATAACTGTGTTTGAGAAAATTCAGTTTGTGCAATTGCAGAAAATAAATATTCACATTTTTGGATACAATTTTTCTTAAATTTCCTATCAGATTTTTTGTGCTTGTTTGGATTTGTCGGTTTCCTCCTCCTCTTGGGGTCTGGGAAGGGCTGCGGTTTATGATTGTGGCACTCCCTGGACTTTTCTCTTACCTGTTTTTTTTTTTTTATAAATATTCAAATTTTTGGATACATTTATTTTTAAATTTCCTATCAGATTTATTATTTAGTACTTCATCAGCTGAATTAGGATTCAATTTATGAAGTGTTCTTATTTACTTTAATAAATAAATAAATAAATAAATAAATATTCTATTCAGTTATATATATATATATATATATATATATATATATATATATATATATATATATATATATATATATATATATATATATATATATATATATATATATATATATATATACTGAAAGGAAAAAGAAACGCAGGGTAGAGTTTTTTCCTTCTTATTTTAACCATTTTTACGGTGTTTACTATAGCCATACACTTTTACAGATTGTCCTGTGAATGTGAACCGCGGGTATACGAGTCTTTGGTCGATGTGCTATCTACCCAGTGTGTGAAATCATTCAACTGTGCACTACACAGTGCATTGCACGGACAATACGGAAAGCCAAAATTTCGTGCAAAACAAGTATGTTTAAACCTTCAGCACAAGATTCCTCACACCATTTGGTACACTTCAACGGATACACAACGCTCTTCGATTCTTTTACCGATTTTTCTTTTCATTTTTACGCTACTTTGAACTTTTTTTCAATCATGGAACGATTGACTGATGTTCAGAGGGGTAGGGCAATTGCGTTGCTGATGCAGGGTCAGAGGCAACAGCAAGTTGCCAATCATTTTGGGGTTAACGTCTCAACAATTGAACGTCTTGTTAGACGTTTCAGGGAGATAGGGCATTTAGTAGACCGACCGCGGTCTGGGCGTCCACGCGTGACGTCGCGACGTCAAGACAGGACAATCCGTCTGGCACATTTGCGGAATCGTCATCTCACTGCTACCGAAATTGCCCTTAATACAGTAGGTACGCATAATCGACAAATTTCTCCGATGACTGTTGGAAGTCGATTGCGTGAGATTGGTCTTCGAGCTCGTCGTCCATACGTTGGTCTGCCTCTGACCCAGGCACGTAGGTTGCGTCGTATGGCGTGGTTGACGGCGCATGCGCCCAGGCGATTTCCGATGAGGCAGTGGAGACGAGTTCTTTTTACGGACGAGTCTAGGTTCACTCTCTAACGCGCAGATGGTCGACGTCGTGTGTACCGACGTCGCGGAGAACGCTTTGCCGACGCCTGTGTTGTCGAACGGGATCGGTTTGGGGGTGGCTCCGTTATGGTCTGGGGAGGCATTGCTCACGGGATAAAATCACAGTTGATTATTGTTGCGGGCAATATGACCGCAGTAAGGTATAGGGATGAGATCTTGCGTCCTGTTGCAGTCCCGCTTGTTTAACAACTTAATCTGATTCTGCAGCAGGACAATGCCCGACCACATGTTGCCCGAGTTTGTCAGGAATTCCTGGCAAACAATAACATCGCACCACTAGCATGGCCACCGTACAGTCCAGATTTGATCCCAATAGAGCACATGTGGGATGAGCTGGACAGAAGGGTTAGGAAGCGCCGAAATCCCCCCGCAACTCTTGCACAACTAAGGAATGCGTTGATCGATGAATGGAATAACATCCCGATGCGAACTGTCAATGCTTTGGTTAACTCTATCCAAAGGAGAATTAGGGCAGCAACGGCAGCAAGAGGGGGACACACCCGATATTGATTTTCAGTTTGATTTTGATTTCAAGATTTGGGGGGTAGCTACCAATGAACTTCAATAACTCGAGACTTGTTGATCACAAACCAATGAAATTTGGAACTTTTGTTCCATACATGTACCGTTTTGTAATCATAGTAAAATATTTAACAAACTTTTTCAAACTTGAATGAAATTTAGGAATAAAATTTACCCTGCGTTTCTTTTTTCCAAATAAAAAAAATAAATGCGTAGTTTGCAAATTTATTTGGTTCTAAAGAAACATATTGAATGCTTCTCAATTATATGAATTACCAACTTAGGAGACTTAACATCCTTACAATCACCCCATAATCTTTCGGATAAGATAAGCCTTTGATGTACATTCTCTTATCAGGACTGTATATTGGGGCTGATCATGAGAGGGGTGGGGGGGGGGGGGGGTCTAGCCAAAGAAGGAAATAAAAATGTGTCTTTAAGGTTATTCTAACGAGTATCCACAACCTTAATGTTTGAGCAAAAAGTGAACTGTATATCTTTGTTCGACACATTAAGTGGGACACAGCAATTTCAAGAATTTACATGTGTACCTAGAAAAGCCAGTAAAACAGTGTAGACCCTGATCAGACGCCGCAAAACTGTGTCTGGGTCTGTACTGTTTGCCAAACACCAATCTACCCAAAAATCAATGAGCCACGACATAATTTCCTGTAAAATTGCGCATGTGCCCCCATGAAGACTCAGGCCAGAATGCGCAGGTTGAACTTAGATTTCGCTTGGCACACGAGCAACCTTATAGATTATAAATTATAAAATAACCCTGTCTCAAATAAACAGAGAGAGAGAGAGAGAGAGAGAGAGAGAGAGAGAGAGAGAGAGAGAGAGAGAGAGAGAGAGAGAGAGAGGGGCGGGGGATGCTAAAATATATGTACAATGAAAAATATCTAAAAATGAGATTCCATATCTGAGACAAAATAGATAAATAAATAAACTGTAAAATAACTCAGTCTCTAATAAACAATAGAGAGAGAGAGAGAGAGAGAGAGAGAGAAAGAAAGAGAAAAAAGAAAGAAAGAGATTAAAATACATACACAATGAAAAATATAAAATAAATAAGATTCCATATCTGAGACAAAATAAATAAAAAAGTAGGCTAAATAAAAAAATATGTCTATTGGTGTGTGTGTGTGTGTGTGTGTGTGTGTGTGTGTGTGTGTGTGTGTGAGAGAGAGAGAGAGAGAGAGAGAGAGAGAGAGAGTATAATAATGTGAATAATGAATAAATAAATATCTTTTTTTTTTTATTTTTACCTATTTTCTTTCGGAGAGAGACTAATCATAGAGGAGAAATTTTATTTAATCATCTCTTCTCTCTTACGATTTTGGTTCATAAGAAATTAAACTCAAGCTTTAGATACATGCATGTACAGTAAACTGAAACACTAAAAGTGATCTTCCTTGTGCACATCACTTGAGGTCAGAGGGCAGCTCTAGCTCTAGTTCTATCTCTAGCTCAAAACAGTCTAGTGCACTTGGTTCTCAAAGTATCGTGCACATGTTTCTCAGAATAAGGGCAAAGTAATGTGCGCACCTATCTCAGGTCTGGTGCAAATCTAGTGCACTTTATGTCAAGTTTATCTCTGACCCATCTGTATGTCTGAAGTATGTCTTTGATGGGTTTTAATTAATTGGGTTTGCTTTTCTTTAAATTCTAATAATGAAATAACAAGATGATCAAAAATACAATTAGTTTGTTTAGTTAATCAAAGTTATTATTAAGGAAGGTAAATATGACAAACTCGATCTACCAGATCTACTGGACATTGATGAAATATCATCAAAAATGATGAAGCAGAACAGAAATTAGAGGAGGCGGCTAAACCTTTACCAGAAATTAATGGGGGTAAAGCAGATAAACTCGAAACAACATTGCAAACCGAAATTATTATTTTAGAATCGAGCAGAAGTGAAGAAACTGCAGAATCGGAAGCAACCAAGTTTTTGGATAAACGAATTGCAGTTAACACAAGAAGACAAAGAAAGCATTGTAAACAACAAAAAAAATCTTCTAGACGCAGTTAATATATTATTTAAACAAAAGAATTCGGAGATAAAATAAACGGATTGCAGCTTAGTGAATTAGTATCCGTAAAACTGCAACATGAGAACAGATGGGTTATGAAATTTCCGATGGACCCAGTGGTTGCACCAGCCTGTCAAGTCAATAATGACCACTGGGTAGCCACGTTCTTTTATAGGGGAAATATTTACCTTTTGGATAGTTTAGGGTCAGAGCGTGAGGACGACCACATTATTCACGACGGTTTAAAAATCCAGCTTTCTCAAATTTATGGTCGTGGTAAAAATAAAATTTCTATAAAAAATCCGGAGGTCGTGAAACAAATAATAGCATTGATTGTGGGCTTTACGCCATAGCGTTTGTAACTTCATTTTGCTTCCGACAAAAATTATGTTTCGAACTAATATTTGATTCTAACAAATTACGGGCTCATCTTTTGAAATGTTTCGAAACTAACACTCTTTCTGAATTTCCTCAAACAACAAAAATCATGAGTCTACGTAGGAATAAGAAAGACATAATTATCAAAATTCAAAATTTTTGCTCATGCAATTTACCAGAATGTTCAATGCGACAAATGTTCAAATTGGTATCATAAATTTTGTGTAAGAGCTCCTCTAAATACTATCGATGTTGAATGTGCAATTCGTGTGCGAGTCATATACAAACAGGTAAGTAAATTAGTAATCCATCATGAGGATGTTTTTTTCCTATTTTGCTCAGAAAGTAGGACACAACAGTCCATGCAAATTATCTCCTGATGAGGCAATTTGCATGAAATGTCAAAAAGCTGTGATATTTTTACAAATTTGAAAATGTGAGTCCCAGGACTCGCTAGTCTCAACTTTTATGAGTCCTGTTCAGAATTTATGAGTCCCACTTGGAGACTCTCAGAAATCATGCTGTGCGGTTAGTGAGAATCGCTGTACTGGATTTAAATATGTTCTGTCTACTCAAATTCAATGGTGATAAAATGTAATAAAATTAAACAACTAGTTCTAGTGTTTTATATCTTTGTATTACCAAATCCTAGACCTTGACTAGCTGAACACAAGACTAGCACATGGCTTCTAGACTAGAGAACACGCAAAAAAAAAAACTTAATGGAAATAAGTTCAGTTTGAACTATTCTTTCCAGACTAGAACTTTAAAGTCTGACACCACTGGCACTCACTGAATGTGCTCAAAGTAAGAATGAAAAGTTCAGGAATACCACAATAAAGGCCTCAGTAGAAGAAGTCTGGCACAGGTTTAAAAAAAAACTGTTAATACTGATAAGACTCAGCACAGATAGAAAAATGTATGAAGTCAGCCTTAAACTCAGTGGATAGGCTTAAAAGTTTACTTCAGTTTTTTTTTTCAGTTCATACATTCTTCTATCTTTGGACTTCTTCCACTTCAGCACTGACTTTTTTTACCCAGACTGACCAGAATCTGTCGAGCATGACTTTTCAGCAGCCTCCGAGTCCGACTGGGAATTATCTTGGGCCTGGGAATCCTGGGTCTCTGAAACGGGTTCACTTGCGCGATCCCTGTAAAGGAGTGTAAACAGAGTTGGCTGAGTCTTATCAGTATTAATAGTTTTTTGTTTTTTCTTGGGTAGCATCGCTGATTAAGCCTTAAACAATTTAAAATCGGCTTTAAACTGACTCGAGTTACGGCTACGAAACGAGAAACGTCTACTTTCGTTTTCAACACGTGCGACGCTATTTTCGTAACCCTGTCGCTGATTGGTTGAAAAACGTCCAATCAAAATCCATTTGACTCTCAGTGCGACTGGCACTCAGTAGTCAATATTTTCGCGAATAGTCTCGAAGCTGGAGCAGGGTACCAGTAAGCCGGTGTTATAGTAAACAATTCAGTAGACTGCAGTCTAACAATTCAGGTGCGGTGAAATCCCGTGATAAAAGACGGAACAGGAGTATTTTTTTGGAAACGGGACTCGCTAACCGGGAAAAAACATGCATCCGGGGGTCTCACGTCTTTTAAAACTTTGCGTCCTCGGCGAATTTTATGCGAGATTCTCGCAGGACGCGCAGGTAAATGAAACACTGTCCTTGTAGTAAGATGCAATTCAAATTGTCGTCTGCTGAACGTTTTACTCGACATGCTTAGCTTGAATAATATGAAAATAGCACGTGGCATGTAAGACGCTCTCCTATGAGCTATGCGGAGTCTGATCTGGGTCTTCATTGTTTGTATACGTACAAGGTGATGATGTTTCCCCCCCCTATTTTTTCAAGAAATGGGATCTGACATTTCATGCAAAATGTCGCCTGATGAGACAGATTGCATGAAATGTCAACCCGTATTTCTGCGAAATGTTAAAAAAATCTACTGAATTTATCACCCGACATGCTAGGCGTGAATAATCTGGGTCTGCTCAGGGTTTGCACTGTTTGCATATGTACAAATTGAGGATTTTTTTTCTATCTTTCCCAGAAAATAGGATCTGTCATTTCATGCAGGTTTGCATGAAATATCTAATCCATTTTTCTGAGGAAAGAAAACATTTCCAAATGTCGTCTGCAGCTATAAAAGTGGAGTTTACAGGGACCTGTTACTGTGTACTGTATTTAACAACTGGCATGCGTACATTAACAACAGGTAATGGGATTAAGTATGCGTACTGCTACCGTTTGAATTATTATCTATTGTGAGTAATTCACCCCAAGGTGTTTGTTGTAAAAGGATTAGGCCGATACTGGTGTAACTAAATATAATTAACTTAAAATATCAAGAACAGGTTATTGAAAAGCAATGGCTTAATTTTTAAGATAAAATGATTTTATTTACAAATGAAAAATTATGTGTTTTAAATCTGTCACAAATTGAATTCCTGGTGGCCACAAACACAGATTCTGACATGATAGAGGTTTTAAAGCGGTAATTAATGCAGAACGGACCTTCGTCTAGTTCTCTGCTATGTGTGTACTTATATAATAAAACTGGAGTTTACTGTGGTATACATTATTTTTCTTATTTATGCTCAAAGACATAGACCATCTATGTTTTGTTTGAGCAGAAATACGAAAAACATATCACTATTTTTCATCATAAAATTTATTTTATATTTGATTATGTGTTTTTATATAAAGCAGCTACGAGGAACAAAGTATCTCGTATGTATTCTTTGTATTGTCTTTGACACGGTCAACTTTGAATTTGTTTGTTCAAAGTGATCAACCCGGAAACATAACCTGTTTGTCTTCTTATTTCTGCACTGAAACATAGACTGTTCGCCACATTCTATGTTTTTACCAGAAATAAAAAACAGTTCTGAAGAATATTTCTAGAGTCGCCCGAGTTTGTAAATATATTGCAGTCTCGCCAAAGCCTTCCCTGTTCGCTCACATATAGTATAGAGCTAGTCGAAGCTAATTAGACCAAAAATCCGACATCTAGCCCTATAGAGGACTTTGTATGCACATATGCGAACAGCGAAGACAGGCGCGACTGCGCCTCCGCACAGTCTCGACAAAGCCTTCACTGTTGGTTAACATATAGTATAGAGCTAGTCAAAGCTAATTAGACCAACAATCCGACATCTTGTCCCACTAGATGACTTCAAATGCGCATATGCGAACAGCGATGGCTATGGCGAGACTGCGCCTCCACGCAGTCTTGCCAAAGCCTTAAACGTTCGCTCACAAATAGTATAGAACTAGTCGAAGCTAGTTTAGACCAAGATTCCGACATCTATAGCACCACTAGATGACTTTGCATGCGCATATGCGAACAGCGAGGGCTCAGGCGGAACTGCGCATCCGCGCAATCTCGCCAGATCCTTCACCGTTCGCTCACATATAGTATAGAACTAGTCGAAGCTAATTTAGACCAAGATTCGGACATCTAGCCCCACTAGATGACTGCACGCGCATATGCGAACAGCAAGGGCTCAGGCGCGACTGCGCATTCACGCAGTCTCGCCATAGCCTTCACTATTCTCGCACAATTAGTACAGAACTAGCCGAAGCTAATTAGACCGAGAATTCGACATCTAGCCCCCACTTAGATGACTTTGCATGCGCATATGCAAACTGCGAATGCTCAGGCGTCTTTCTCTCTGAAACGGTTTAACATGATAAACTCAGTCATAAAAAAAGTCTTCTGTCTAATTATCAAAAACAGAATAAACCTTATAACGATCTAGCTTTAACAAGATTGAACAAAATCTCTCTTAACAGTGATCCCTATATATTCTATATCGGCTGCATATTCGGCTGCGTTTTATACCTCTTTCTATAATAGCTGCATTACCTTATATTTCTATAGTGGCTGCATTTTCCTTTATATCTAATATAGCTGCGCAGAAGTGCTGCGTTTTATACCGACCCGCCGTTTATGTTAACTTTGTGGTGAGTGGACTCGAAGGTGTTGCAAGTGATTCACTCTTGCTGTTTTATATTGCCAGCGCTAGAATTCAAACACACCCGTAAGGCCTAGGTGTTACATCATCAACACATGACATAATCTCGACATTACATATTTTAATATAGTGAAGCGATCGGAATCTTACTGTAAATCGTGTTAAATTCAGTTACCAAATAACCACTATGAAAATATTTTGTCGTAGCGTTTGCAAAATCAACAATATGTCGGAAAATTGCTCTTTTGTCAGCATATTTGATGCACATAGTGGCTATTTGGAGACTGAATTTCAGATGATTTACAGTAAAATTCCGATCATGAGTTACCAAAAGAATCAATAACGTAGGTTATTTTAGGTGTTCCAGTAATGCTTAAACTGCGTCATAATTTACGGTGACAGGCATCGGCATTTTTTTTTTTTTTTTTTTTTATACTTTTGGTACATCATATGTGTAGATGGCATGGCGTGTGATATATAGAGGATCTTACATGAGTGGTCATTTAATATGAAATTTATGAAACGAGTTTGGGTAATTTTGGTATTTTGCGAGCTTTAGCGAGCAAAATACCGAAATTACCCAACGAGTTTCATAATTTCATATTAAATGACCACGAATGTAAGATTCTGTTTATCACATGGCCCTTCCGATGACAAAAAGTGCACAATATATATTTTTAAAGATAACGGCTTTCCATAGCTAGGCGGAACAACTCACTTCCAAGGAGTCAATAGTACTACGCAACAAAAATAGTTCGCATATTATTTGATAAGTACCGAAAATAACTAGAAACAAGATAAATATGCCATTTATTACTTCGTTAAACTGAATGAATTAATGATGAATTTTATTTGAGCTAATAAACATTTCATTTGAATAAATCAATTCAAAACTAAATATTCCATTGAACAACGTCATTCAGCGAGTCAATACGTCACTGAGAATCAGTGGGGAAATCCCCCACACTCAGCTGTCATACATGTATTTAAAGGTCATTCCTTGATAATACAGTTTTATGCGGTGGTTGATGCACTCAAGTAAACGACAGATTTCAAGACTATTAAAAGTTTTAACTATAGTTTGGATTTTGATTTGACACATTTATTGACTGTCTGAGTCATGTCATCCTCCAATGCTTTTTTGGAGGAGTATTTTTTTTTTTTTTTTTTTTTTTCATTGACGGTTTGACGATATCGATGTTGAGAGTGCCTACAAATATGTTGCCGGAAAACATCGAATTTTAACCACCATGAATATTTCTGGTAGCCGTGTTATTCACAGTGTGATTGTTTTGTGTCTTCCCCCTCCGTCGGTCTGACATTTATCGTTCTTCTCAAAATCATCTCAAAATTGAAGCCAGAATCTGTTCCAAATGTAAAAGTTGTAGCGGCGAATGCGGACACCATCTTGGTTGCTATCAATAAGCGGTGTAATACGAATATTAATGAGGGTCATTAGGCTAACCAATGGGAAGCCTTGCAGGTGTTATAACACGTGTGGTTATATGATTTTTATGACATGGGTTATTTCACTGAATAAACTGACGGTCATGTGATAAATTGAGCAAAGACAATTTTCTACGAGTTGGAATGACGAACAGGCAGCACCTCCCGATTACAGTCATCACCATTCAAGAAAAAAGTCTTACTTCAGTGAGCTCATAAGCACCAATAATTCTTTGAGATTATGTTTTATAACTTTAACATGGAAATTCATGAAATACACATTATGATAATCCAGCCTTATTTGGAGTTTATCGATATCTGTATTCAGGCAAACAGGTTAATTTTATATCAGTGTACCAAGATAAACTCCAAATAAGGCTTGATTCTTCAAAAAGCAGCTGGAGGTGCCTGTGACGTCGTGGAGGTGCCTGTGATGTAAAGAAATATAGTGAAAATCTGAAGAGTTATTGCAGCTGCAAATATTGATATAATTCTTCTCTAGATTACTGCCTGGAAAGAATCATTCATTCAGTGTCGCAATAAGCTATCATAATGTGTATTTCATGAATTTCCATGTTAAAGTTATAAAACATAATCTCAAAGAATTATTGGTATTTTCATATGACATAACTTAATGTTAGGTTAGGTATTTTAATGAAAGCGGCCCCGACAATTTGATATGGACTATTGCTGGTCGTTTTGGTTCATTTGACCAAAGTGCTGAGTAAACACATCCGGTGAAAAGTAAACAACACTGTACTCGTACAGGCGACCAGAAACAACACCAGAAGACCAGAATGTCACAAGAGGAGACATGGGGCCAGCTAGTTAGCTTAACGGATATTGAATCAGAACCCATCCCGTTGAAATCTGACAAATTCACCATAGGAAGAGCTTTTGGTTTGTTCAGGAATCCGCGACTTGCACATCCATGACATTGGTGTTTTAAGCCGGTCTTACTGTTCACCGCAAGACACCGCAGGACACCGCAAGACACCTTTATTTACTATAAAATATTCACCAGATGAAATAAAAATGCCTTTCAATGCATAAAAATGATAAAATAAATATTACTTATATTCCAGTCTCATATTGGCCAAAGATACCTTATGTCTTTGGAGTACACATATTTATTATAGGTGGTCGCTCTACCTGTATTGGACACCGCAGGACATATTTATTTACTAAGAAATACCCCCCAGATGAAATAAAAATGCCGTACAATGCATAGAAATAATGAAATAAACAAATATTACTTGTATTCCAGTCTCTTATATTGGCCAAAGCACAGGACATTGACGTTTTATCACAAACCCTAAAAGCACTCTCCAGAATCCATTTTACTACAATAAGCAAGCTTGCTTATGATACTAAAGGTGGATTAGGAATGTTGTGAGTGCTTTGTTAGGGTTTGTGATGAAAAGTCAACGTCCTGTGGGCCAAAGATACCTTATGTCTTTGAAATACACATCGAAGATCGCTCTCTATATGAAATGGACACCGCAGGACATATTTAGCACAGATACCTATTAGTAATATCCATACACGCGTAAAAAGGTATAATATGAAAACACAAAAGTGGCTCATTATGGAACTTATTTATTCTGGTTTTAATTTAAAGTTCCTCATTACAAGTTTCAACATGCTCATTTGTTAAACTTGCTGAATTATGGTAAAAAGTCCGACCGCTCTTGTGTTCGTCCGTGCATCTGTCCATCCATCCATCCATTTTTTCTAATTTGATATCAAAGGTTATATAAGTATAATTATCTTAAAACTCTTTAATGTCTGTCATTTGTCTGTAATTACTTACTATGAGAACACCCGCGAGCTTGTTTGCTGATTACTTAATGATATATACCGCCTAATCCGTTTAACACCAACAAACAAACTGACGCATGCTGTTGATAGATGTCACCACAAAGTTGATGATGATATTGTTTATTCTGCGAAGATGATAATTTTAGTTATTTTTCTATTTAAATCATATTAAAAGTATATTACTATTAATCTAGATTGAACATGAAATCCTGTAAATTAAATTTTGCACAAAAGAGCAGCAATAATTTAACCTCACCCACCCATCAAATAATTATGTAATCAAAGCTCAGGATTTAATTATACTGGTCACTTAGGATGAACTACAATCAGCTCCGATTGGCACCTGAGCAAATAATTGCACTCAGCATCGACGATTCTTATCACTCACGTTGACAATTGATTACTTCTCATCTTATTAGTGTCATTTCAATATTTCAAAGTATATTTAAAGTCACCCCACCGCGTGCCACTCCCCTCCTGCACCCCCCCCCCCCAAAAAAAAAAAAAAAAAAAAAAATATGTTCATTATTGTCGCTTACAAGATGGCATGTACAGTCGCATTGTACGGTGACAGCTATATCTACAGACTGAAGAATTTCTGTAAAACTGATCTGCGAGTCCCTGCCAATGTATGCTGGTACGACAGAAGTGGCCTCCGCATTGACGAGAAGGGCCAAATCGACCAAACAGCCAAGGCCAACTTCGAAAGTTTGGGCTAATGTGACAGGTCGCATATAATGTAAAATGAAAATAATTTTGTAACAACAAACCATAGAAACAATTTCCAATGTTCAACACTGTGTGTTCTGTGGTGTCTTGCGGTGATAAGAGTGACCCGTTTTAAGCTTCAGCTGATCAACAATATTTGAAGGTATAGTATCACTGTGCGTTTTAAGAAAAACAAGAGCAATTTTCTCTGGAATCCTGTGGTGTCAGGAATTGTCTGCTCTGGATGTTGTAAAGGGACATTATTTCTAATTAACGGCGAAGTGGCGTTTTGAGGAAAATTCGTTTTGGACAAGAAAAACAACGAAACACAGGACGGTGTTGAAGTAAAATGCTCTACCATTATTTATTATCCTATAGACGATTCTGATACTATACCTTCAAATATTGTTGATCAGCAGCCAGTGGCCTAGGACTACTGTCCTTTTGACATCTCTTGGAATGGCGTTTTATTTTAAATAAAAATATTTTGTTCTGGTTGTCCATATCTTGTCAGAAACTATTTGTCTTTTATATTTCTGTGTTTTGTTCTCAAATATTTACACAAAAATTAAAGTTACCGCCAAAAGTTGGTCTGACCTATGCAATTTCTATAGTAAAGTGATTTTTTTAAATTTTTGTCTAAGAAAATATTTTTTACTTTTCTTTGCTGAATTTGAATTATTGATGTTTTACAACAATATTGTGAAAATTTCAGAAAAATTGAACAAACGGAACTTGTAGAAAATTTGGCTTCAAGTTACCTACCCTACAGATTTCTGCATGATTTGGCTTCATTTTTACTATAAGAAAAAGTGAAAATATTTGATTTTTTAAAAACCAATGACTAGAATAAAACTTTTTGCACATACAGTACGCTTAGGTAAAAAAAACATTTTTTTTTTTCATTTCGCGGACCAATTTTACAATTCACGATTTTCCGTCGAGTGGTTTGGAGTAAACCACTCGAGTGAAAAAGTTTTACTCGAAGTTATGCGCTCGATATTCCGAGGACATTCAGCGGACCTCAGTGTACCCATGATATTCGGAGTGTTTGCAAGTATTTGCGAGTGGCGATAGATTATTCTGTACAGGTATGTTTGACCACTCAGATCATTCTCTCACATGAGGATCATCAAACAAAAATTGTTACTACTGTGAATACAATAATTACCCTCTTAACTAGTGCTTGCGGCAGCAGGACTGCAAAATGTACCTACTTAAATAAATAGTTCTGCTTCCGACAACCAACTCTGCGACTGACTTTTTATTAGCTCACCTGAGCTCTGCTCAGGATGAGCTATTGTGATCACTTTTCGTCCGTCGTCCGTCCGTCCGTCCGTGCGTCCGTCCGTCCGTCCGTCTGTGCGTCCGTCCGTTAACATTTTCAAACGACTTCTCCTCTGAAACCGCTGAGCCAATTTTGCTCAAATTTCATATGGAGCCTCCTTAGGATGGGGGAACGAAAAATTGCTAAAATGGTTGCGGTCCGTTGACCAAGGTGGCCGCCACGCCCATATATGGTAAAAACCTTTAAAAATCTTCTCCTCCAGAACCGAGAATGCCTTGGGGCTGAACTTTTGCAGGAATCATTGGGGACGGGAGGTCTACCAAAATTGCTAAAAGAATTGTCGTACGTTGACGTTTGACCTTTTTACGGCAAGGTCAAGTTTGCTTCCCTATGCATTTGTATGGGAAAAACCTTTAAAAATCTTCTTTTCCAAAACCCAGCATGCCTTATGGCTGAATCTTTGCATATATCTGTGAGAACAGGAGAGCTACCAAAATTGCTAAAATAATGGTGGTACATTGACATTTGACCTTTTTACGGTAAGGTCAATTTTGCTTCCTTATGCATTTGTATGGGAAAAATGTTCAGAATTTCAAACAACTTCTCCTCTGGAGCCTCTGGGCCAATTTTGCTCAAATTTCATATGGAGCCTCCTTAGGGTGGGGGAACAGAAAATTGCTAAAATGGTCACGGTCCGTTGACCAAGATGGCCGCCACGCCCATATATGGTAAAAATCTTTAAAAATCTTCTTCTTCAGATCCGAGAATGCCTTGGGGCTGAACCTTTGCAGGAATCATCTTGGACGGGAGGTCTACCAACATTGCTAAAAGAATTGTCGTACGTTGACATTTGACCTTTTTACAGCAAGGTCAAGTTTGCTTCCCTGTGCATTTGTATGGGAAAAACCTTTAAAAATCGTATTTTCCAAAACCGAGCAGCCTTATGGCTGAATCTTTGCATATATCTTCGGGAACAGGAGGGCTACCAAAATTGCTAAAATAATGGTCATACATTGACATTTGACCTTTTTACGTTAAGGTCAATTTTGCTTCCTTATGCATTTGTATGGAAAAATGTTCAGAATTTCAAACAACTTCTCCTCTTGAGCCTCTGGGCCAATTTTGCTCAAATTTCATATGGAGCCTCCTTAGGTAGGGGGAACAAAAGATAGCTAAAATGGTCACGGTTCGTTGACCAAGATGGGCGCCATGCCCATATATGGTAAAAACCTTTATAAATCTTCTACTCTAGAACCGAGGATGCTTTGGGGCTGAATGTTTGCATAAATCATCGGGGACAGGGGGTCTACCAAAGTTGCTAAAATAATGGTCATACATTGACATTTAACCTTTTTACGGCAAGGTCAAGTTGCTTCCTTATGCATTTGCATGGGAAAAAACATTTAAAATCCTTAATCTCCAAAACCGAGGATGGCTTGTGGCTGAATCTTTGCATATGTCATCTGGAACAGGCAATCTACCGAAGTTGCTAAAATAATTGTCATACATTGACATTTAACCTTTTTAGGGCGAGGTCAAGTTTGCTTCTGTATGCATTTGTATGGGCCCCATACATTTATATGGAAAAAATGTTGATAATTTCAAATGGCTTTTCCTCAGACGCCTCCGGGCCAGTGTTGCTCAAATTTCATGCGGAGCCTCCATGGGCAGGAGAATGAAAGATTGCTAAAATGGGTATGGTCCATTGATCAAAATGGCTGCCATACCCATATATGGTAAAAACCTTTAAAAATCGTCTTCTCCATAACCAAATATGCCCTGGGTCCTAATCTTTGCACAAATTACGGGAGACAGGAGACCTACCAAAATTGCTCAAATGATGGTTCTATGTTGACATTTGACCTTTTTGCCTCCAAGGTCAAATTTGCTTCCCTATTTGTGTGGGCCCTATACATTTATATTGAAAGTATCGAAGTGACTTGTAGATCAACAGTAGTTAAAATTGTTCTGATTGGAAATCTGAGATGGCCATCATCTGGTTTATATTTATAATATTTCCCTGCCACTGTGCTGTTTACATGTATAAAATCACGATTCTTCAGAAACCACTTAGCCAATCTCCACCAAATTTCACATTGATCCTTCTGTTAAAATTCAGAAACCACTTAGCCGAATTCCACCAAATTTCACATTGATCCTTCTGCTGAAATGTGTTTGATAGTTTATTCAAATGATCATGCTCCATTGACTGTCAGGCTCATATATTCTTCTTCAAAACTAAGAACTGTTCAAATGATGATATTTTCATTAGTTGCGATGATAGGACTGGCAAAATGTTGCATAACATCTGCATGTCTGCAGTGGCTATGTCACTCAGGTGAGCGAATTGTGGCCCGTGGGCCTCTTGTGTTTCAGCTGCGAGTATCAAAGGATATAGCCGAACAACAGCTGGTAGCCCCAATGCGCAAGGCGGCGACGTATTTGGCCCAAAGCCTCGGATGATTTCTAATCACCCAGTTTTGGTTTTGGATTAAGGGTGGTGGTCACCTGTGCCTTCCTACATTTGTTTTCATGTGACAAGCACTTTTATCCAGGCTGGCCCATTTTTCTCCTGTCACTTTGCACGTGCTGCGGCTGCCAAGAAAATAGTTTGAATCCCTGAAGCACTGCTGAAAATTCTAGAGGAGATGTCGATCTAACTTAGTATTTTACAGTGAAAATAAGGCTGAACATTTCATGTGAATCGTCTGCCTAGCAGACGATTCACATGTGACGCCACGCTTAATTTACACAGGAAAATAAGAAGAAAATGAAAATACCATCTGCTGAATATGCTAAGCGCTTCGAGGGTTAAAGTAGGGATATATTTCATTTGACAAGGGAGACAGAAATGGAAGCGCTGGAATGTATCTACACTGCTCGGATCGAGGCCTGGATGGTTGATGACTGCGCCAGGGTTAGGACTGTCCATTCAAATCACCACTTAATGATGACGGTGACTTGGTGTCTTAAGTCTCTTTCAACAATAACAAAAAATAAAAGAAAAGAAACTATTTAAGTCATATTGAGATGATAGAACACAGCGTCTGGTCAGGGTATTCACTGTTTGCAATAGCCATTTTTCTCTAGGAATATCTAAATCTCATAGCCGGATGTACCTAAAATGGACGAGCCAGAATCTTACAAGTTTTGCAAACTCTCTCTCTTCCACTGCTTCAAGAGGCAGTTACAAGTTTCTGGCAGAATGGGGTTCAGTGTACTGGTTAACCGCTTATTGTATAAGCATGCCCCCCCCTCCCCTCTTTACTGGCGCGATCCATAAAAAAAAATGCTGTTCCCAATCCCATTTCGCATGGTCCACTCGTAAAGCAATTGCAGTTAACTCCCTTCTGATAGTCAGTTGCAGTTAGCTCCCTTAAAAGAGTAAAAACCTGCGGTGTGAGGACGTTACCCCGCATTTATCAGGGTACAAATGAATATTATGTTTTGTTATTCTCTTACAGTATATACATTAATAACATTATCTTTATTGGTTTATAGAGCAATCTGCAAAACTTTCGTTTCCATTTAAAGTGTTCTGTTTTTGTGTCTTCAACATGCGATATGCAAAACCAAGACCGTAATTTATGAAACGAGTAAAAGAGAAGCATGTATAAACCTAGCATCGGCGGGAAATAATCTTCAAAAGGACATTTTGTCCATAATATTGTCATATGCCCTCGCGGACATTCTAGGCAGAGTCTTCCTAGTTAGAAACCAATACTTAGTTACAACACTTGGTGCTCCCGGGTATCGAATTACCATTATCTGGGCTAATTCAGCAGATGAAAAAAAAAAAAAAAAAAAAAAGTTATTTCCTTTTTTTTTAACCAAGAAAACAGGATTTGACAGTCATGCAATGGAGACAATTTGCATGAAATGCAAATCCTGTTTTCTAGGAAGAATGAGAAAATATTTCAAAATGTCGTCTGTTGAAAATTTTACCCAGGGTGTTAGGCGTTATGGTTTGCACAAACAAATCGCGCATTGGTCTGTGCATGGTAAAACCTACAATAAAACTTGTACGAAGAGATGGATCAGCCTGCACACTCTGAGCCTGCACATCAGTAGTCTGATCAGAGCCTTCGCTAATCGTATGTACCTCCAACAATCTCTGGGTTTAACAAAACGTCTTGTGCGACGAGCGAAGACTCGTGTCAACCTGCCAACTGCACATTCTGATAAAAGCATTCGCTGATCGAATTTACCTTTGATAGCCGGGCTATCCAAAGCGGGATAGATACTATGAGGATAAATAGTGCGACTGCAACGCAACAGCACATTCTGATCAGACCCTTCGCTGATCGTACAGTATGCACCTTCTTTGGACTCCGGGCTATCCAAGAAGCTTGCTTTATCTAGTGGGTCGATGCTGAGACTGACCTGAGTCTTTGCTGGTCGCACGGACATTGTTGTATTGTACGTTTTGTCTAATTCAGTGAATGTACATTGTAAATCATACTTCAGACATGAGAACTTAGTACTGACGTAATTTTGGTTTGAACTGTAGTTAAACGGCCCAGTCTACACTATTTCGGTTTTGTCGAGCACGCACACTTTTCCAGGGTGGGCTTATTCATAAGCTATTAATCATTTCAGCAGAAACTGATAACTGCCCTTCTTTTCTTTCATATACTTTTGACGATAGAGCTTATGGCCCTTTGAAAACCGAAACTATTTTAGTGGTTTCTGTAATATTTCTTTTCTTTTCTTTCTTTTTCTTTTTTTTTTTTTGTCCGCTCTGTAACTTGAAAACTATTTGAGATATTTTCTTCAAACTTTATTAGTATATTAACAGAGTCATGGCACGCTTGATATAATTGCAGTGTCGGGGCATGGTGAAATGTCTGCAGCCCTTTTATTAGATATTTAACAGTATGAAATATTGGAAAATTGTGCCTCAGTGGTGTAGTGTGAAGCTTCTCATCTTGTCACCCAGGGGTCATGAGTTCGATCTCAGGCTTCTCAAGCCTTTCATATTGGACTTTAAACCAAGGTCCACATCTCCATATGACCTAGCTGTTAGTAGGACGTAATAAACTCACTCACTCGTTTGAATTGTCATTAGCCTTGTGTGCGTAAAGTGTGTTTTTGTGTGACAGACACTCTTTTCACATGTGCTGTCTTGTTGATTCAATGCCTCTTTGATAGCAGAAGCGCCCCTTTAAGTAAATTCATATTGACACATGCGGTTGCTGCACGTGAGTGAGAATTTCCTGGTCTTTTACCACAGTACGTCATTTATATTGAGCGTGTGCGGTTGTTGCATGGGAAAAGGTCATTACAGGAATACCAAATATAAATATGTAATTCGTCGATTGGGGGCAGATGTTTGATTCTCTTTGTGATTTTTGTGTATTTTGTTTTCTATGGCACATTAAATAAAAATGACCATGCCGGACCCACTTGTGTGGCCAGACAAGACTAAGCCAAAGAATCCGGTACTTTTCATATGGAGCTTTGTTGAGGCCCATGTTACGTGCTCGAACAATGAGTGGGGCTACTGGGGTTATCTTTGGACCTAGGTAGCACCCAAATATATTCAGGGAACAAGGCAGCATTGGTTGATATTTTAAGAAAACAAGGGAATGGACCTAATTTTGGGGGATCAGAATGCGGAAATTTGGAAAACACTTTTGGGACAATAAGACCGTTGTGATCAGTGCACACTCAGATCAACCTGCGCATCCACATGAGCGTGGATGATATAACCTCCACGCAGACTGTACTATATGATGGAAAAATAAAGATATATCGATAAATAAATAAAAATATATTTATTAAAGAAATATCTAAATAACTTTATTAAATAAATAAATATATAAAAATTGGACAGGTATTTAGTCAAATTACTCAGGAATTTCGCATCACTTTGCGAGAAATATTGCCTCTGGGTACAATATTACCATTCCGAGTAACTTAGCATAACTTCGCATAACACATACTTTCTGCGGACTTGCGAGTGGTGTCCGCCAAATATAACGTTTACTCAGTTTGATTCCGAGTGTTTTTGGGAAGTTTGCGAAATGCCGATATTCGGAATAAAGAGTTTTTTGGTTCTTTTACCTGAGCTGTATTGTAGGTAGTTATGACAAATGGTTTTGAATTAAATCATGACAAAAATTTGCAAATTTACTACTTCTGTGTAAAGCGTCAAGCAAAAGCAAAAAACGACTTTCTGAAAGATGTCGAAAGCACAGTAGCTGTTGACCATCTTGGTCCGCTCCAAGTGGGTGGGGTGTCAGTGCGAGGCTGAAGCATACGGAGCATACCAAGGATGAGTTGCATAAGGAAAGCTCTATCAGGTATCGCTGTGCAGCGATTTGTTCTTGCTATGCAAGTGTCTGTTTGATGGGAGCACTTTTGAAAATGTCTGCCAAAATGACACGCTTTTCAAACTGGGAATTTCTCGTAAAAAGACAGCGGTGCTAGCTTTAGCAATTGGTTTTGTGTTCTGTGGTCATTTATGCACAATGCACTTCGTCCAAGAAAAACAACAAAAAACATTTAATTTCTTAAAACGGGCACTGACTACATTGGGCACCACCATTTTGTTTTGTCTGGTTGCTATGCAACGTTCTGTTTCAGACAGCGAGTCAGCTCCAAACACAGTTACGACGGTTTGTAGAAATACCGGAACACACTAGTAATTACCGGAACACACTCAAAAAAGTTTTTTTTTTTTTTTTTTCTTAATAAATTGGTTTTTTAGGGGAATATGTGGTCTGTTTATATATTCTTTGTCTTATTTTGACCATTTGTAACACATGAACATACTTTGTAAACCTTAGCTCAGTTAAGCATCAAATAATTAATATTAATATATGGCAGTGTGGTACGGGAAAATTTTGTCATGATGAGTTTGGTATTGGAAAGTTATAAATCATATATTAACTTCAATCGCAAAAATGTTATTTAAATCCTTAATAAATATTACAATGGTGATTAATTTTATAATAATGTGTGTAAGCTTGCATTAACCCTCCTAAGGGAATATTGATGATGAGAGTGAACAATGTATTGACATTAGACATTGTAAAGACATTATCATAAAGGGACTGTAACACATTTTTTTTTTATAAAACACTGGAATGAGGTTAATTTATTGTATGCTAAGATCAAATTTATTAGTAACAACATCCTACATACAAACAAACAGCAATTAAGTTATAAAAACGAACTTTAATAATATAAAATTTAAAAAAAAAA
The DNA here is from genome assembly GCA_964016985.1 of Anodontia alba. Classification (NCBI taxonomy): domain Eukaryota; kingdom Metazoa; phylum Mollusca; class Bivalvia; order Lucinida; family Lucinidae; genus Anodontia; species Anodontia alba. The sequence goes on along the minus strand of OZ024830.1, from coordinate 65,948,474 downwards.
TAAGTGTGTTCCAGTATTTCTACGAACCCCAGTTACGAAGTGCCACAAAACGCTTTTTGGTAAGGTACCGTTGCATTGCGAAGCACTCTGTAACGCTCGCCTTATGCAGCTCACGCCTGTTCATTGAACATAAAGTATATTTTAATGAGTCAAATAGTAATACTTTCTGTCAAACCGTATGTTTGCAACAAAAAAGGTAAGAGAAAAGTCCAGGGAGTGCCACAATCACAAACCGCAGCCCTTCCCAGACCCCAAGAGGAAGAGGAAACCGACAAATCTAAACAAGCACAAACCGAACAAACGTACGAAAAGCACTAAGATTAGCTCTCTCTTCCCCAAGCGAGGTAATCGCAATACTAAAAGGACTGAAAAACACAAGAACAAAATGATACACAGAAAGACATACAACAAATCGCCTCAAAGAATAAACCACAAAGCAACAAAGAGTAAGACTAACACCGGGACCACCGCCTTAGAACGGTACACACTTAGACAGTGCCAGGGATGAAAAACTATACACAAAATGTCAATCCATCGTTTAGTTATTTCCCCAACATTTCAGGCCACAAGCCATTCGTCAGCAGTTTTATGTAAGTTAATAGGTGATTTTTATCAGAAATGCACTTTTGTTAATAAAATAACCTAAAGCATACAGTTATGGTTACATGTGTCGAGTTTGCAGTCTTGAAATGAGAAAATGAAAATGTAATCACTGTATGCATATGCGCACAAACACTCTTCAGCATCCTTGAATGCAGAAAAAATATCCATTTTCATGAAGCACAATCATTTGAGAATCATCCCTTACTGTTCATTGTGTGGATCGTTGTTTAGGAAGGCTAATATTTGGAGATAATTTTCAGCTGCTGAAGCATGTGTAATCGTTGTGTAAAGTGAAAGTTGACAAAAGTGGAAGAGAAGGGCCTTTTCAAAAAAAAAAAATTAATTCGCAGCATAGTTCCGACAAAGAACTTGACTTTTGATAACTTTTATAATTCTGAATTTTCGTTTCTGTGAATAGTTGAAAACAGATTGTATGAAATAGTTTGAAAGCACCAACGATGAAAAATAATCATTTTTTTTTATTATTCACTGATTTACTTTTTTTATCGAATGATTCTTCATGCTTATGTTGTTAGGTCACTTCTGTGAGGCTGGAAAAGAAGCTGCAACAAGAATTCAGTAATTTTACACGCTGATCATGTGAATTCTTTGCTTTACTAATTGATTTATACAAACTTCAATTCTGGGTGATTTCAACAAAAAATGCAGCCAAAGTGTGACATTGGGTGTCAAAATTCAAACTTGTTTTATCTTAGTATTTTTTACATTTTTTAAATCGGGGACCATCAAATTTTCAAAAACAAGTATTGGTATTGGAACAGAAAACAGGAGTACATCTTAGAATTTCACATTTAATCAATTTGACAGTATATTTTTACAATTTATTTGATAATTTTGACTTGATGATAAAAAAGAAATGTTATAAGAATCTGAAGTATTTTGTCTGCAACTAATGGAGGACATACAGATACATCTTTCTGATGCATTTTTTATGGTAAGCATATTTTTTTTTTACTTTTATAGGATTTTTTGTTAAAATTAAACCCTAAATTTACATTTTATACTTATCAGAGTTTTTCCCCTTGAAAAAATAAGTGTGTTAAAAAGAAAAAAAAACATGTTTGCATAATATTAAGACTACACCAAAATCATATTCCAAAGTTCATAAGAAGCGGACAAATTTTGATAATGTTACAGATCTTACAAAATTGTGTTCATTTTCATAGAAATTGTTACACTTGTGACATATACAGTATAACAAGATAAATCTTTTAAATTTTACAATTTAAAATAAATACATATACTTTTTTGTATAGAATGGGACTTGAATATGATTAAAATGCATAATAACAAACTTTTCAAACTTTAACTTTTTTTTTTTCAACAAAAAGTATTGAACAGTAATGTCTTAAACTCTATGACAACGATAATTTCCTGAAACATGCAGAGAAAACTGATTAGAACAAGCATTTTGCAATATTTATAAAACATTTATCAAAATATAACATTGTCTTGGGATACCAAACTTTCATTTACAGTCTGAGGTATGAGAAAGTAAGTGCAGAAAACGTTACACTTGTGACTATTGAAAACTGAAATTGAGCTTTCTCATCAGTAAAGGTTTCCTTGTCACAAGAAACTTTGTTATTTTCAGGTAATATATTATTTGAAATCTGTGTAAATTTTCATTTCATTGTCTGAATGTATATTTTGTATGAATGCTAGGTTTGCAATCTTGAGCTTACAGCAGTACAAGGTAAAATGTAGAACTGTAAACAAAATGGCATATTGGTAATAAAGAAACAAATGAAATATATAAAACATTGAAAAATGAAGTTTTTTAAAAGTAAAACGTATTTTAACGAGTAATACTTAACCTATAGATAATGTGCTATTCTATTCTGTTTTTCACCCCCTCCACAGAAAAACGACCTTTCAGTCGTGATGAAGTCTTAATTCAGAAGGTCCCTTTAAACAGTTACCTGTGTGACGTAATTCCTCCCGCTCAAATGATCATGTGTCAGTTTCTTTTATGTGTAAAACAATACACAATTAGGAGAAAAGAGCGAGGGTGGGAGGTGGCACCATAAATACTTATCTATAGGTTAAGTATTACTCATTAAAATACATTTTACTTTTAAAAAACTTCATTTTAACTCTGTAATACATTAACCTATAGATAATGTGCTAGAATTTGCAGAATAGGAGGGAGGATTTCTCCTAATAAATAAGTCCCAACTTCTGAATTAACAGGTTTAAGATATATCAAATAAAAGGTATAATATAACATAATTAGTGTATATTAAGTACCTTCCTAGTAAAGCATCAGGTGTAGGAGGCTATTGACGTTGTCTATGCTTCCAGAGCAGTATGCTGTTGGCCCCCCACCACTTTTTGGGCCACCACAGTGGGGCTCAAACTTTGTAGATTTTCTGCTTGTTGAGACATGTCCCTGAGGTAGAATCTAGCAAAGGTTTATGATCGATTCCAAACTGCTGCTTGAAGGATATCGTTGAGAGGAACTTTGTCAAAGAAAGCCCAGGAAGAGGAAAGCGCTCTAACTTCATGAGCTCTGATTTTAAGGAAAGAAATCTCATTTAGTGAGTTTCCTGTAGGCAAGCTTAATAGTGTAAGATATCCATTTCGAGATAGTATCTTTAGAAATATCTTGATTGCCTTTAATGGGTAGAAAAAGTCTAGTTCTGTTCTGGCGATAAGAACTAGTCATTTTAAGATAGAACTTCAGAGACCTAACGGGGCAAAGAAGTCTGTCCAGATGTTCCCTTTTACATATTCGAGCAAGACTAGGAACAACAAGAGGATCTGGTTTAACAGAAGGAAGCTGGTTCTTCGCTAAGAATCCAGTTTTAAGCATCAGGGAAACTGAACCATCAGTTTGATTGAACCTTAAGTGTTGTGAATCCATAGTAGGCATACTAAAACCCAAGATAAGAGATCTTTGTACTGGTCGTTGCAGTTCGAAAGACCTGATTAGTTCAGATAAGACTGGATTAGATCTGATTCGATTACCAGTTTTAAATTTAAGAGTGTTAGAGATCATAGCTCTATAACCTTTAATAGTACTGATTTGGCATTTCTTTTCCAAGAAAAGAAAGATTAAGAAATCAGCTATAACTGTAATAGGGGCCGAGATCAGATTAACCTTTTTTGTATGACCCCAATTAGAGAAGATGGACCATTTTGCATCGTAGACTTTGTGTAGATGTTCTTCTTGATCTGGAGACAAAATCTGCAACGTCTTGCAAAAATATTTTATCTCTGATTGATTGTTTGATAACTCCCAAGCGTGAAGGTCGAGAAGTGGGAGGTTTTGATGAACAAATCTTCCTTTTGATTGTGTCAAGAGACTTGGGATTAGTGGCAGGCGAATCGGAGCTGACACTAATAGAAGAAGAAGTTCTGAGAACCAGTGTTGTTGTGGCCAGAACGGAGCTGCCAGAACTATTCTGCATTGATGCTGTCGGATTTTTTCCAGAACAGCAGGAATCAGAATAAAAGGAGGAAAAGCATATGCATGAAGATGGTTCCAGTCCATGGATAGGGCATCTATCGCTTGTGCTTTGTTGTCTTGTACTGGAGAGACGTATAATGGAAGTTTGTGATTGAATCGAGTCGCAAACAAGTCCACATTTGGATAAATGAGCATCTGGAATACTGAATTCGCTACTGTTTGATCCAGAGCCCATTCTGTCTTGATCGGTTTGTCTAATCTTGATAGGCGGTCTGCAAAAATGTTGAATTTGCCTGGAATGTGACGAACTCTGATAATGATGTCGTGTTTCAGGCACCAATTGAGAATTTCCTAAACTTCTACTCAGAGGTTGGGAGAAAGAGTTCCACCCTGTTTGTTGATATATGAGACCACCGTTGTGTTGTCTGAAGATATCATGATGCAAGAATGGTGAATAAATGTTTTGGCTTGTTTCAGTGCTAATCGTATGGCCATCATTTCTAACATATTGATATGGAGCTGGGACTGGTCTTCTGTCCAGCGACCATGAAAGGATAGTGTTGTCGGCTCTAAATGAGCTCCCCATCTGAAATGACTGGCATCCGTGTAAAGGAAGAATTTGGGATCTGGAGGATGGATGGTAGTCCCTGTTTTGAACCAATTGGGTTCATCCACCATTGTAAGTGAGATCGAATCATACCGTTTATCGAAATAGGATGATCGAGCGGAAGAATATGAGGTTTCCAGACAGACAAAAGACACATGTGAAGGGGACGTAAGTGCAGTCTGCCTAGGATAACGAAGTCTGCTGCAGCACTGAGTTTGCCCAAAAGGGAAAGGAAAGTTCGTGCCGATACATATTTGAGTGATAGAAATTTCTTGATTGTCAAAAATAGGTTCCGAGTACGATCCGTTGGAACCCTGACTAAATTCTGTTGAGACAGAAATTCATTGCCTATAAAGGTGAATTTATGAGAAGGAAAAAGATCCGATTTCTTGAGATTTGGTAGAAAGCATAGACTTTGAATAATTTGAATGCAAAATCTTGTCTGAGTAATCAAACGGTTGCGAATCAGATTTTTGATTAGCCAGTCGTCTATGTACGGGAAGACTGATATGGCACGTTGGCATAGAAACACTGCTACAACGTCCATCAGCTTCGAAAATATCAACGGACTTAGAGACATTCCGAACGGTAAGGCCGTGAAGTGATAGACCTGATCTTCGTGAACGAAACAAAGATACTTCCGAGATTGGTGATGTATTTGAACGTGTAGGTATGCATCTGTTAAGTCTATGGAGACAGCCCAGTCGTTGAGTCTCATCGCTTGTCTTACTGACTTGACTGTCTCCATTTTGAAAGACGGTTTCTTTATTATCGATTCAATAAAGAAAGGTCTATGATCAAACGTAACTTTCCATTCTTTTTTGAACTAGGAAGATCCGGGAATAAAAGCCGGGAGTTCCCGGATTCTGTACCCTTTCCACTGCATGTTTGTTGAGAAGGCTTTCGATCTCTTCTCCGAGAAACACGGGAGGAGGATTGACTCATTCTGATTGGAACAGATGACAAAGGAGGAATTTTGCTGAATGGTATCCTGAATCCGTGTCGTACGATAGAGAGGACCCATTTGTTGTCTGTGATTTCCTCCCATTTTTCCACAAAATGGGCCAATCGTCCTCCCACTGGAATTTACTGACGGATGTTACCAGTCCTCTTTATATTTTCCTTTTTTGTGTGAGAAGATGAACTTTGAGGTTGAGATTTGGACCTATACGATTGGGTAGGTTTAGGTCAGGACATTGTTTGTTTGGCAGGGTATTTAGGTATCTTGAAAGCTCTACTCGTAGTAGAAGGCTTAAAAGAACTAGATTGTGATTTAATGGAAGTAGAAGCTAAAAACCTTTGCTGTTGAGCTTCAAAATTTGATTTGGCTATTTCTTTTATCCTGCCATCAAGTAAAGTTTTTGAGTTGATAGGAGTGTTCCTTAACTCAAATGAAGAATTGTCAAGAAACAGTTTTGATGAAGCTAGGGCTGCGTCCCTCCTAGCTTGAAATATTTCAGCAGTTAAAAGAGTAGATATGGCGGTAGCATGTTTAATCGATTTGGCTACGGCCTCCAAAAGCCTGGAAAGGGCCGCAACCGACATCGATTCCTGTTGTAGACAAAGGAAGGCAGCTGAAGAAAATAGATCAGCATGGGAATTAATAGAAACTAATTTCCTAGCCTTCCTTTCCCATGCTTCCAAATTCTTCAGAGGAATGGAAGCTCTTCCTTTATTTGAGATGTCTAGGAGAGACGCATCTGCTTCTAATTGTGGAATATTGTCAGTGGGCAAATATTGGTTTCGGCTCTTGCAGAATTTAGTTGGAGCAAGAGCCGAAACCAAGTTTTGCGGGCATATCCAGTCTCTAAAACATTTTTCCGAATCAAGCCTGTTTTGAATGTACTTTGTGGTATTTTCAACCAATTTAGACTGGGGCAGAACAAGTAATGGCGTCGAACGGGACTCCATTAAGTGCTCTATCCCAGAAAGAGGTTTTGAAGGGGCTTGATCCTGCTGAGTCTTGGGACAGAGCTCAGCAGGAAGAAGCCTGAAGACCTCATTTATAGCACGGTCAAAAGACCAGATTTCAGTTTCAGTCTCCGAATCAGACGCTTTATTCGTTTGAGGAAGATTCGGCAGGGATTCATCAATATTAATTGGTTGAGTATTGACTGGAATAAAATTGGTTTCCTCAGGTTGAACGGGAACAGGCATTTAAACAACCTGGGAAGATTTATTATCTCCTTTCCTATCTGCCAAAGTCAATCTGAGATTGAGAAGTATTAGAAGAAGAAGAAGGCATCATCGATCGTCTTCTTCTCTTTTTGTGTGAGTGTTTGGATCTCTTTGTATTCCTTTTTCATCTAGACGAATTCAAAGAATCTGATCTAGAAGTGGAAGAAAAGGAAGAAGACGATGTCTTCTTCTCTTTTATGATTTATGATCTCTTCTTGACTGTTCCTTCCATGAAGAAACATCAGTAGAAATAGGAGGATCAATCATCACACTCGGGTCTGACATCTGCGAGAAGTCAGGCTCGAGTGGGATTAACTGTTTAGAAGAAGTAGCTGGATTTGGGAACTCTGACCTTTCAGAGTGTTCATATCCAGGAGTATGTACATTTGGTAGTCTACGGATACTACCATGAGATACATGGCTGCTTATAGAAGGAGCATAGTTTTGTAGAGGCACATTTTGGAAGTCATATGCGAATGACTGGTGACTAGTGCCTGGTTGACTGGTGACTGGATGACTGGTGAGTTGTTGACCGGTGAGAAGTTGACCGGTGAGTGCTTGACTGGTGACTGTATGACTGGTGATTTCTTGCCCGGTGACTGGTTGATTGGTGACTGGCTGACCAGTGATTAGTTGACCCGTGGATTGTTGACTGGTGACTAGCTGACCGGTGATTAGTTGACCGGTGACTGGATGACCGGTGACTGGTGACCGGTGGACTTAATGCCCGGTCGGACACTAAGTCCCCCGGGCTGCCACCTTGATGAGTCCTGCCCCAAGCAGTATAGCTTAGTGGGGCGGTGCTGCCATCATGAGTCCCATTGTCAGACAAGTCTGACTGGGATTTTGTCTTCTTAGATTTCTTCTGTTTTCTTTTCTGTGTCATGACCCACTTGCGAATGGAGTAAAGACGTCTCTTCACGGTAAGACTCCACACTTTATTGGTCCATTTACTGCAAATAGAACAAGGAGAAACACGTAGACAAGCAGTACAAGATATACAAGAAGGGTGATTATCCCGTTTGGCCTTCAAATGACCACATTTGCCGCAGACAATATACATCGAATGATGCGGAAACAAATGACACAGAAAATAACGCTAGAAAAGCAAGAAATCGAAAATCGATAATTTCAAAAGAATTACATGTTTAGTAGGAGTAAATATAAAACAAGAGAAAAGCAAAGGTAGAGAAATTTAGCTGTGTAAAAAGAAATAAATACGAATTTCTTCCACAGGTAAATAATCCTTGAGTCTTTTCACTGTCCAAGGAAAAGAAACTGACACGTGATCATTTGAGCGGGAGGAATTACGTCACACAGGTAACTGTTTAAAGGGACCTTCTGAATTAAGACTTTATCACGACTGAAAGGTTGTTTTTCTGTGGAAGGGGTGAAAAACAAATAGAATAGGACATTATCTGTAGGTTAATGTATTACGAAGTTAAAAAGTATGACTTCAGTGAATATTCTTTTTGAATGTTACACTTGTGACAAAATGAACAAGAAGAGTCTTATTGTGTTCAATGACAAACACTGATAGAATTTTTGGTTTTTCTAAAGCTGCTTTGTTGCACTATTAAATTCTAAAAGTTAGGACAGTTTCAACAAATGCTGTAATTGAAACTATAGTCTAATCAACCTGGTGGGGTTGGGGGGGGGGGGGTGTGTGTGAAAAGTAATGATGTTGTTAGTTGACAGATTATTAAAATTTCAAATGTTAATACATGTACATGCATCTCAAATACACTAATACATGTATTTTTGTTAAAAAATGTGAGCAGGTTTTGCATTCCAAAAGCTGTTCACGTTTTTTCAACAAAAATATAAGTAAATTTGGTTATATAGTTAGTATACAAATTAACCTCTTAACCAGTTTGTTAGGCTACCAATGCTTTGAACAACTGGTCCCCAATTGTAGAATACAGGGTGTGATAAAGTTCTCAGCTAACCACTCAATATGATTCAAAACATTAGTATTGCAAAACAAAAATATATATATATTGTTTACTGAAATAAAAGCATCACAGACACTGCATGATAGCTTCTGTCTCATTTCCAAGGCCCCAAACTTCTTAAGATTTATTTAAAAGGACCATAACTCTTGTCAAAAATAGTCAAATATTACTAAGTAACAATCACAAGCTAGACATTCCCAATACTAATGCATATGCAAACTCTGAATGGAAGTCATGAATACTCAAGTTACTGAACAGAAATAAAGTGATGACAGATGGAAGTATGATGAAGAGATGGGCAGACAGGAGGAAGGATGGACAGACTGATGGAAGATGGATGGACACATGGATGGCCTGTGTAAAAACATAATGGCCCACCATTTAAGTGTGGAGGAGTATGAAAATGTGAGCAGCTTTTGCAGTGCAGAAACTGTTAACATTTTTCAAAAAAAAAAAAAAAATCACTATATTTTATAATGTAATTATTAATTTGATAAAGTTTAAACAGTACCAACACAAACAAACTTCAGTTTAATTTTTCCAATGCTTTGCCTTGCGGCTTTATCAAGAAAGTAAACAAAATTTGAAAATCATGTTGACAGTAACGTGATGGCACGCCAAATATTTTGTACTGCAAAGCTAGCTGAAAGATATATTGTGTTAAAGAGGCGGTTCGCAACCAAAACACTACAGGAAAGTGCGCCATGCATGTAATTTTATTATGTAACTGATAAATACCAAATGATCTGACCTCTTAACATTTTTGCTTTGGACATAAGGTATGTCCAATAGGTCAAATGAAATGACAAAAAAAAGCAGAAGATGTGGCAAATATGGTAGACTATGATCTGGGACCAGTTGTTCAAAACTAACAGCATCATAAGTTAACAATTTGGAACAAATGAAAACATTGATATTACAAATACATTGATATTTTGTTTTTTGATGAAAACATGCAAGAAGCTTTTATATCTCTCCCCTGAGAACCCAAGCAAAATAAGGGTAGCTGGCTCTGAGAACCATAAAGTTGAACAATTTGGATTTGGTGCTTGCGAGGAAGTCCATTTTAACTGAGGAATCCAAAAAGATTAAATGTCAGAAGCTAACTTTAAACTGTTCAACCTGTTAGTGAAAAAATACAAGCAGAAATGTAACTCACATGGCCTTGGACCAAAGGTCAAAGGTAAGCTTAACCTTTGATCACACTTCTAACTATCTGAACTTACATCCCAAATATCTTTCCTTAGTCTTAACAGTATTTTAAATCATGTTTTGACTTTGGTCAATTTTTCCCATTCCAATTGATAGGGAAGCCGATTGGACCTTTCCATAAAAAAAATCCTGACCTGGACCATTAATTTTGAATATAATTTCATTCTCCTATCTCCTATCCCACAAAGGCTTCATATGAAAAATTATTTTAATTAGCCTTGTAGTTTGTAAGAAAATGTACTTTAAAAATTTTCAACCCTCATGACCTTTGGCCAAGGTAACTAAATGATCTTGACCTTTAGCATTTATAGGGGTTAAATTTGACTGCATTTCCAATAGCAACAGAAAAATGCACTATTTCAGCTTTTTTTCATTCAAAGACCTAAGGGACCAAATTTGACCTTGCCATAAAATAGGTCAAGGTCAACCCAAGGTCATCATTTAAATAAAGTTTTAGTATTAGAGTCCCAAAATAATTTCTTTCTCCCATCCCACATAGGTTTCAGATTAAATATAACTTCTATTAGTCTGATAGTTTCTAAGAAAAAGGACTTAAAAATAGTTAACCCGTGTTCTTTGGTGAAGGTCACTAAATGATGACCTTGACCTTTAGCATTCATAGGGGTTGCAGTTGACTGCATTTTCAAATCACAGATAATAATAGAAACAGAAATTGCACTGTTTCAGCATTTTCCATTAAAAAACCTAAGGTACCTGTGAAAACTAAGACATATTAGGCATTAAAGTTGAAATATCTATTGTTTGTCACAAGTGTAACATTGACAGTATACTGCAAAAGCTGTATATGATCTGAACTTCATTCATGATTGTTTCATGCTTTTATAAATATTCAGAACAGATGTACCCAAAACTATTATTTCTGAGTAAAAGAACTTGTTTCAAAAATAAGACCAATAAAATTTGCTTCTTTATATTGCCATAAATGATAAATTTTTATGTTTTTGTTTTTTCAATTTAAACTATTCTGGAAATGATAAATCTAAGTTTAACTGTGTTCATAATCTTACTAGATGTTACTAGATTACTGAAATGGCAAAGAAAGTTAAGGGTTACGTGAAATATATGATGTACATGTGTTTTATTGAAGCGTCCGAAGTGTGTTACACTTGTAACAACAAAAAAGATCATATTGTGAAGTCACTGGCTTTACCAAATGATCATGTATCCTTTTACTGTATGTTTTCTTTGGCCTCCCTGGACATGAAACAAAGCAATAAATAATATGTAAAGCACTGATTTACAAAATGCTGATGCTTGAAAGACAAAACGTTACACTTGTGACAAGTCTATGTTAGATTAATTAATCTAGTCTCTGTTTTAGAGTTCTTAGAGTTTATAGTATGTTAGTTATTTTAGCAAGATAATAGAATGTTAGTCATAACAAAACTAGATTTTTAGTTACAGTCTTTATAACTGTTCAAAGGCAACTCCAGCAATATGAACCCTTTGAATATTTGGATGCATTTTAATTCAAAGAGTATGTGTTTAAGGATACAGTTTACATGAATTCAACAGAATAGATTTGAGTGAAAGTATGAATAAATTGCAGCTAATATGTCATATCAAATGAACAGTTAATCGTTAAACAGTGCAACAACAACTTTAAGTATTATCTAAGAATGAATCAAATGGTTAATTGAGAATGTCACGCAAAAAGCGTTACCCTTGTGACATTTTGGACCGCATTTTTATATATAACTTTTGAATGGTAAATGCTACAGTCATGAAATTTGGCACAATTATAGAAAATAGTAAGTGACACATAATTATGTACTTATTAATCATATTTATGTTTTTATTTTTCAATTATACTCTGATATAGGAAAAGGATGCATTTTTTTTTTTTTAAATCACCCTTCTGCGACACTGTTTTCAGACATGATCCATGAACCATAAAGTTAAGAAATTGAATATTTTTCTTTACACGGGGATCTTTTTATTGTTTGTTCGTCAATGCATACAAAACGTGTATGGATAAAAAGTTCAGTACGGTGGATGAGATCTTGCCACCGACTAGAAACATTTCTGTGTAAATCCAGACTGTTATTGATAAATAAATTCAGAAGATGCGTACGTGTCTTTTTGAAAAATAGGGCTAAAAATTCAGTGTATCATTGATTTAGCTGTTACTTTACTTTCACAGATTTTTTTTCTCCAAAATTTTGTGAAACGTTTTTTTTTTTTTTTTAATTAACACTCATCAGTCTATCCCAAAGTTTTTGGGCTCTTTATGGGTCTAAAATTTAGGGCTGGCTAATCTGAGCTGAAAAAAAAAAATGATAATCAGTCCTGCCATTGTGACTGATAATCGATTAGTAATCACTAAAGATTAGGTCATAATTTTACCTGTCTGTCTAAGCATGACTCTTATCATATGTTATACTTTACTGTACGTATTTGGCCAGACAGGCCTGAGCAAACAGTTTAGACCCAGATGAGACACCACAAAGTGTGGTGTCTCATCAGGGTTTACACTGTTTGCCTCTCATTCAGCTAATTTTTGACAAATATTGGGTAGTAAACTGTACTTGTTCAAATTTTAGATAAAGTATGGTAAGGAGTTGAGGTGACCTAATACTAAGAGTATATGCAGAAAAGTATGAGACACAGAAAATAAATGATCGATTATTAGCAAATCTGTAACGAACAGAATTTTGTGGAATTTATCGATCAATTAATCAATTATCCGATTAATTGTGCCAGCCTTAGTTTAAATGCTTTGATACAGAATCAACAATAATGTTGAAAGGGCTGTAATGGGTAACTTTCTTCTTACTAGATTCAGATAAAACAATTATGTAATCTAAAAGTCTAAAATCTAGACTTTAAAATGATATATGACATGATTAAGTTACTGCTTGTGAAAAGGCTGAAAAGGGTATACAAATGGTTGGAGTCATTTGGGGTGAACTGTATCCTAAACCCTCAGATAACAACTCGCGTATCGGCCTATGGACAGTTGATAATGGACTGATTTCTACCATTTAATAACACAGAAGACTAACCACGTTTTTTTTTTTTGTAAACATCGCCGGTCGCCTGATCAAAATGTAGATCGACCGAAAAACGTCTAAAAATTCGAGTCGGTCGAAATCTATTTAGATCAGTTGACAATCAACTGAAATGACTTGTCATTTCTCCTAACGAAAATTTTTTCACACCATCTATATTTGATAAAAACTGCACTGGACTACACTGATTAAGGGACAGACCATTTGCTTTTCTGGGTGGTATTTGGGGGTGGGGGGATTTGTGTGTGTGTGTTGTTGTTGTTGTGTGTGTGTGTGTCTGTTTCTAAAACATAAATTACATTAATAATTATGCTAGAAAAAATAATCTGGCTTAATCTTTGTGGAAAAAAATAAGATGGTCCTTAGTCATTGATAAAAAAGTGTGCTTTTGAAATCTTTACAGTGGCAAAAATGCTCATGCTTCTTTAGTGGTTGTTTGAAACCTCGAAAATAATATAAGGTCTTTGGTGAAAAAAAATCAAGGGGCCATGTAAAAAAATAAAAATCTTAGTCAGTGAAAAACAAATTCTGTGCGAAGAAGAAAAAAAAAACAACCTGCCCTGCTTCCAACAAACTCCAGAAAATCAAAATAATAAATCAATAAAGGGTGTCCTGTCATTTGACAAAAACAACAACAACAAAAAAAACAAAAAAAACAATAAAAAAACAACACATACACACATGAACAAAAACAAACAAAAACAAACAAACAAACAAAAACAAACAAACCCCAGAACAACAAATCTTAGTGAAAACAAATTCTGACCAAAGAAAAAGCCAAGCCCTCTCTTCCCCCAGCCCCCACCCCCCAAACACACACACACAAGAAAATGAAAATAGTTTGGCCCTCCACAACCCAAAGTCTCCCATCCCCATTATGTCAAGCTGCATATCTAAAGCACCTAATACGTATAGGACTAAGGATTGGTTGCATGTAAGAAGAGAAATGAGAAATATTTTGTAACTAACGCATATCTACTGGATCAGTTGTTTCATCCTGCAATACACACAAGACAGTATTACTTTGAGGAGACCCAAGTATCTTTCTCATATTAACATACCTAAAGCATACCCTGATAAAAAAGTACCATCAAACTAGTTCATCTTTCTTTCACGGGAAAATCTATCAAAGATATGAGACAGCAATATATTAAATTATAAACTCCCTGTACATTACAGGTCTGTGAAATACAAGGTACCCCTAGATGGCAAGACTATCCTATTCTATTCACCCATCATCAAACTGACAGCTTTCTTCATTAACTTTTATTAACTGTGACATCATCCCTGAAGTGTTAAAAAGATAACAATGTAAACATACTGAATTTTGGAAGAATTTTTATGAAGTATTTTGACTTTTAGATTTATTTCTTGCAAAATGTCAAGTGAAGGCTTTAATGATATATCATGCCTGAGTGCTTGAACAGCCTCATCAGGTTTGGATTGAAAAACTGAAGGTAAATCATTTTGTTTTCAGTCTGATTTATTTTTTTTAACTGCCCTTTTTCATATTGTTGAATAGTCTTTAATTTTTAGCAAGAAATCAACATTTTCAGGGCATATGACTCTTTTGAAACGTCTAAAAATTGTACCAGGATAAAACATGTAAAATGCAGGGTGCATTCGGACAGCCGACATGATCAGATTTACCAAGAAACAGACAATTTGGAGGCATAATGGTATCATTAAAATTGTTTCCCCAGTCCCACATTGTCCTAACAAAAATAGATTGTTACCTTTTACCACTAATTTTATTGCCTTTTTTTTGTAGTCATCGCCATCTTTAAACAAACGTAAATGTAAACAAATCAAATTTTTGAAGTTGCCGTTATCAACAGACGGATAGCCTAATGGCATAACGATAAACCATAAACGTTGCGGAGAAACAGGCTCATCAGTCCAAACGAAAGTGCTTCTCGAAGTCTTGCTAAATATCAGGAGATTTAAATGAGAAAAGGGACCCACGACAAAAAACTTCCTTAGGTATACACAGTTAAATACACGTGCATACACATACACGTGTTGTCTAGTCTAGTTATGTACAGATGTAAAAAAAAATGCCTCTGATTCTGTACAGATGTGCAAAGCGATATGTATCTTTGCTATCTGCATGTCATAAGGGGTACCTAGTAGACTTACCAAGGCGACTAGAAACATTAGAAGGAACACGAAATGCTGAAACTACCAGAAAGAAAAAAAAAAAAAAAAAAAAAATTATTTATAGCAGATTTTTTTCAGCAGTTATCATCTCAGTCACGGACTCCATGCAACCAACACAGATACTGTTTTTTTGTTTTAAATATCTGTGAGGATTACTTGTCTACATATTATTGTTTTCTACTTGTTTTTCTTTATTTTTATTTGTTTATATATTTGATTATTTATTTATTCATCTTTTGGCAACTACTTTAAAAAAAAAAAATTCTCTATCTTCTGCTGATTCAAGAAGGCAGTTGTCAGTTTCTGGCGAAAGAATGTGCACAATACTGGTTAACTGCTTAGAGGACGAAGCCTGCCCAATAAACGTGTGGTAAGGTAAACTGACCGCGCTCGACATGAACCCATTAGGTTGGCTGGGCCATAAAACAAACAAACACACAAACTTAAAAAAAAAAAAAAAAAACAATTTGTAGAAAGTTGGCTTTGTTATTTATCATTCAAGTTAGCCCCTAACATTGGTGCGTCCCTCATTCTACCCATCCAGTCACCCATACACCAGTCCACCTGTGATCATTTATTCGATCGTTCACTCATAACATGGGAATTTCTCTATGATCAGAGCCTCTGCTGTTTGCTGTTAGACACACATTTGATACTAGCAACCTTTAAAGCACACAGCGAAGGCTGATCTGAGTATTAGCATACATGTACATTTATATGTCAAAAGAGCATTCTTCAAAAAAGCTCTATTGTGTTGGATTTTACTGGTGATGGTAAATTTGTACCACCATACTGAAATGTCTGCGTGCAGAAGGTAATACTTTTATATATTGCCATGTATATATCAGGTCATTGCTAATGGTGAAAAAAATATATAGGGTGTGTCTCTTTGACTTCAAATTACTCATTTGAAATAACTGTCTGTGAGAAAAGGATTTCCTTTGGTTCATGTAGGAAGATAAGACTTAACTTTGGGTATTATAATTTTTTTTGCTGGAATATTATAAGACAGACATTTATGGTACAAAACTTTACCTTCATGAAAGGTAAGGAAAAACGCATGTTGTACTTGTTTTTTTTAGAGCAAAAATATTTTTCATGTAAATATTAAAGGCCCATTTACATTGCTGAATCAGTATATGTGTCAGTAACCCACTGCTTCTAGTCAAATTCATAGTACCTTACCCCACCCACATGCTTTTCTCATTGGTATCCAAAATGGCTGATAGCTAGTCCTTAATGTATCAACATATAACCCCACTCTATACAATAAATACTTAAAAAATATAGTACACATAAAACTGACCTTTAAACATTGATATTTTTTTTTTAAGTTTTGTCTGATTTTCATGAAATTTTCACCAAAATGTGGGGTTTTATGTCTGGAGTTGGAATAAGATGGTAGCTTAAGAAGGACAGAGGGGCGGTAGGAGAGGGCAAGAGGGGCAACCCGCCCCTCCATTTTGGGCTAGGTTGAACACTGCTTGAAATACCACACTATAGAATTTGTCATTCGCCTTTGATTATCTGCTCTTGCAATGACTTGCACACCACTGACTTGGCTGGTCACACAACTTACCGAAATACCAGAATACCAAAATAATGGAATACCCGTGAAACAATACGGGAATATCTGTGAAAGACACCTTCTGAAGAAACCAATACTGACTTTAATTAAGAAACATTCTGAAGAAACCAATACTACATTAAGAAATGCATATACTCGGAGGAAGATCTTGAAAAGCCCAGAGGCCAAAAAAGCTCATGAGAACAGCGAAGACTGATTCGCAGGCTGACCTGAGTATTCACAGGTCGCACAGGTCTTATTGTCCTATAAGTGTTTTCCAAATTTCATGATCCCTTTTCCCCCAAATTAGTTTCAGTCCCTTGTTCTCTGTGGTGTCTGATCTGATCTGTTTGCATATGCCTATCTGTCCCAATATTTACAGTGCTTTCACTAACTGTCAAAATCTGGAAGTCCTGGACTTCCTATCTTTTCTATCTGGAAGTCCAGCTGATCAGTTGTTTTTACTCACTTCCAAAAATTCTGCCAAAATATTCTTTAACTCTCATCTGCCATTTTCAAGCTCAATAATACATAAATTTATTCTTAATCCTGTTTAAATTGGTGGGATATGTTTAAAAGTTGGAGTCCCAGACTTCCTTGCATTGATTTTTGGAGGTCACTTGGTAAGTTTTGGGAGTCTCTGACTCCCAGACTTCCCTTACTGCAAGCACTGAAAGTTATTGAGATTTTTATTATGTGCCAGTATCGTAGCCAAGAAAAGGCTCTATATATATAAGTTGTTTTTCTCCTCAAGCAGTTTCCCACCATGATTTCATGTGACATTACTGCTCCGAGCTTGTGGTTTCTTCATGCAGTGTAAGGGAAATGTTGCTTTCTGACTGTTGCATTTTCTGGGTATTTTAATAATTATAATGTTCTCAATCTATAGATAATGTAAAAGAATAACAGTGCTAATCTAATAAATGCGGGATAAGACCCCCACTCTTAAGGTTTAACTGTTTAAAGGGAGCTAATTGCATATGCCTTGATAATGAATGCCGCATTTTTTATGAATCAGGGGTGGATACACCTGATGATTTCTGAAGGGGTTTGATTTGATTGAATTTCCGTACTTACTCTATGACTTGAACAGACAGGCCTGAGTAAACATTGTAAACCCAGATCAGATGCCACAGAATGCATTTAAACCATCATTGAACATGAACATTGATGTTTGTAATCTCCTCCAAGAACTGGAGTTTACATGCCTTTTTGTCAACACAAATGGCAAAATCTGACCGCCCTTGCATAGGAAGATGATCTGAGTTTACTGGTCGCACATCTTATTGTCCTAAAAGTGTTTTCCAAATTTCATGTTCCCTGTTCCCTCTAACTACAGTAGTTTCATTCCCTCTTTCTGTGTGATGTGTGAACTGAGTCTACAGTTTGCATAGGCCTATCTTTCCCAATACTTAAGTTCTGTTTTAATACATGCCCGTTTCATATGCATATCTGACGAAAAAATGCTCTATGATTTAACGAACATAAGTGTTTTTTTCTCTCTAAGCCATTTCTGCCGCAATTTCTCATGAGGTTAAGGTTACGAGCATGCATATGACTGTTGCATTTTCTTGGTACTTTAACATATATTTTTGTAATCTATACTAGAAATGAGAATGTCTCAGAATTGCGTGTCGTTGTCTGGTGGTGAATCTGAGTTTGGACGTAGGGATAACTAAATAGGTTCTGCAGGCCTTAGAAACATGAATGGCCATTTTGATGCTCAAACTCACTATTGGGAAACAAACTCCATGGTAGCTACTATTTGTGCTTACATCACACAATCGGAAGTGTTGTCGGATGAGATTTATGTTCGGAAAACAGTAATTTCCATTTCACGCTTTATTGCATTCCAACCAAAATTTTGACACAAAGCGCAGTTGGTAGTGCATAAATTTCTCTTTCTTCAGCTACTTTCATTATCTGTGTGCTTACCATGGTTACCGAGAACACTTGGGGCAAAATGTCAGAAATGTAACTGTTATCTACCACGGACAACTACGATCTTGTAACAAAAACCTTATTTGCAACCCAACTGGAAATTAAAATCAAAACAAGCTTCACCCGGATGCATAATTATAAGTTACCCATATCTATTTCTTTGGCATGGATTAAAACTCATCTTTGGTTGTATGAAAGAGAAAAACAAAAGAAATGTTATCTACCACGGACGCGGAAAACATGGTAGCTTTCACATTGAATATGTAGAGTCAATTTTACTTTTTAAACTTAATACAATAGGGCTTTTGCCTTCCAGAAGATTATACAAGCTAAGGAATTGAAAGAAATACAACCTATAGTTTCCTTGCAGTGCCGAATCATGCAGTAGGATATCAGACATGATGTGATCAAGTCCAAGAAATCAGAAACTTTACCAGGAAATGCAGAGTTGTCTATTAGAGATAGGCATTGTTTAGCACCGAAAAACAATTTTCAATTTTATATATTTATTTATTTATTTATTTATTTATACTGGTGAGCCTAAATTAAGAGAAACTATACACTGACAAACATGGCAGTCTATGCAGCAGGCAAAAATCTGAGCATCCCAATATCATATGGACAGGGTGTGGTTAATCAGTACCAAAATCTCAAGCATTATATCTGAATCCAGTGATGGGAGAACACATTATCCAGTTTGTGACAAGACCCACCCGTACAATGTACGGAAAACGACTGGAGATACGGAAAATGCCAAGTGAACCGTGGGATAATAGAATCTTACCTTGTGAAATACGGCGATTTGATTCTTAACAATGAAAATGAGCAGGTAAAGAAAGTAACAAAATGTATTAACTAACAATTCTAAGGCTTTGGGTCTAAAGTTGTTCGCGCTTTATGCAGTGTCTTTTGGGTATTTACCTTTTTTCGTGTGTCTTTTTCGTCTTATTGGTAGTTTGTTGTCTCATTGCAATCATTGCTTAAAAAGTAGAGGGAACTGGTCGTTCTATCGTTACTACGTGTTTTTATTTCTAATGTCATTTTATCGTTAATAAATGCTTTGGTTTTTTTTCTCATATCTTCTATTATGTTTTTTTTTTTTTCTCATACATGTATCTTCTATTCCTTTTGATCCATTGGGATCGGTTTTTATTTTTGTTGCTTTTGGGGTCTTTCACATACAAGGCTTCCAGCTAAGTATCAATTAGTACAATACGTGCTCATGTTACAAATGCACCAGAGGTTATTAGCAAATTTTAGCTGAAATAATTTTGGATGCACACATCTCCGGATAATATAGAAGCTCGAAAGAATTGAAACGCTGTATTATCAGAACCACAATTGGCGAAAAGAGTAAGATTTCAAATTTTAGCAAATATTATTGTTAAAGTTATTCCTGCACCCTGAGCATCGTCTACTGATGATTCACACTGTATAACTACCTAAGAACAGGATTTTTGATGTACATACTACTAGCAGACAGAAAGTTAAACATATAATCTTGGATACATGAATAAACTAGACACCCAGTCGGACCAGAAATCACTTACCTGGATGAGACTGATTATAATATGTTACATATACTACAGCTCAACTTATTGTGTAGTAGATGAATGAAAAAACGAAATGCCTGGTATAAAAGCAGATCATATGTTAAAGCAATATTATAAAGGTAAAGAGTTTTACCAGGTAAAGGGACATTGATATACATTTTAATATAAAACTGGGTCCCCATGGCTTAGTGGGTAAGGATGTTGTCTCTTAATCATTAGATTCTCACGGCTGTGGGTACGAGCCTCTCTCGGGTCATATGTGAGACGCCTAGTTCTGCAAAGGATTCTCCATGTACCCCGGTTTTCGCCCACCGCTGATTAACGATCTGCTGTAAATAAGGGAAATAATCTTGAAAAGGCCGTAACCCACACACACACACAAAAAGAAAGAAATATAAAACTAGAGTTAAGAGTTGTCGGTATCCGACAAAGGACCCTGCATACAGGCAATACCATGAGTGATGGGGCTGCAAGGTGAAACTAGGCATTCTGGTGGCCATTTTATCGGCCATCAGGGAAACAGGATGTTGGGAAAATACATAGTTGAACTCATACAAGACGTTGATTGCAGAAAGGTGGCTTAGTCTGGTCTGGCCACACAAGTGGGTCCGGCATGGTCATTTTCACTTAATGTGCCATAGAAAACAAAACAAACACACTAAAAGTACAAAGAGAATCAAACATCTGCCCCAAATCGACAAATTATGTATTTATGTTTCGTGTTCCTGTAACTGCAGTTTAAATGACATACTGTAGTAAAAGACTGGGCAATTCTCACTCACTTGCAGCAACCGGGCAATTCTCACTCACTTGCAGCAACCGCATGTGTCAGTATAAATTTACTTAAAGGGGTGCTTCTGCTATCAAAGAGGCATTGAATCAATAAGACAGCCCATGTGAAAAGGGTGTCTGTCTCACAAAAAACACACTTCATGCACACAAGGGGCAAAGAAGCTAATGACAATTCAAAAGTGTGAGTGAGGTTTTTACGTCCCACTAACAGCTAGGTCATACCGAGATAAGGAACAGTATTTTAAATATACTGCCAAACTCTATGTTCTGATGTTTGCAGTCCATCATAATTTTGTTTGTTAACTTTTACCAAGGATACGAAACATTTCCTAAATCTCCTCTGGTAGAAGTTTAGTGTTAAAATTTATTCAAGTTGTCCAGCTTCATATGCAAAAGTAAACAAATTTTTCTTGTATCATTGCCGTGACAAAGATATGTTAAAACAGTCAGACTGGCAACAGATAAAATTATTAAACATATGTTAAATATTACTTTATATAAACTGGGTATTTGACAGGAATTCGATTAGTTTATTTACCCAGATTATTATCATTCCCTTTAAGCTCGAAAGATGAAAGGGAATAAATTATAAGTCCTACGGTCAATTAACTTTTATGAATTGGTTATTGGAAACAATCAAATTGATCCAGTTAGTCAGATTATAATTATTTCATATTAATAAATGGTTTAGACTATTTACTAATTAGATAATCTTTTCATATTTAGGATTTATATGAAAATCTCAAGACATGTAGGTTATCTATAGGAAACTCATCAAGAGACATTTCCTTATTAAATTATTCACCTCTCAAAGATAGATAGCTGTCTGTCGGGATGTCTGTTTGATAAGTTTAGGCTCAAACACATTA
The DNA here is from genome assembly GCA_964016985.1 of Anodontia alba. Classification (NCBI taxonomy): domain Eukaryota; kingdom Metazoa; phylum Mollusca; class Bivalvia; order Lucinida; family Lucinidae; genus Anodontia; species Anodontia alba. The sequence continues at coordinate 65,926,572 of OZ024830.1, read as the reverse complement.
TGAAACAGTATTAAAAAAATTGCATGTTAAAGGCCAAATAGTGAGGTCATGTCTCAATGACTCATTTCTTTTTTAGGAGTGACTGTTGTTACCCAAAAAAGAACAGGGGGCCAGGAATTGGGCCTCTGAGGCTTGAGAAATTGGCAAACCCTAGAGCCTGCTATTAACCTTGGAAATATGTTATTAGTGAATCCAGATCATTCTATCTCGTATATGTACAAATAGAATGTGTCTGATTCCTTAGAGTTTCCCAAGTCTTAACTAGAGGTATAGGGATAGAACTAGTGTTAGTGTTAGAACTAGGAGCGCTCCACCCTCCTAATCTGCAAATTCTAGCACATTATCTAATGGTTAATGTATTGTGCAGTTAAAATGAAGTTTTTAAAAGTAAAACATATTTTAACTAGCAATACTTAACCTATAGATAACAGAATCCCTCCTCTGCCCTGCATAGCTCAGTTATAGGGAGTTATACTTCAAGAAACTGACATGTGATCAAAAGAGCGGGAAGAATGACATTACACAGGTAACTGCCTAAGGGACCTTCTGGATTAAGACTTTTTAAGATGACTGAACTGCCTGGTTTTTTTCGTGGAAGGTTTGAAATACAGAATAGAATAGCACATTATCTATAGGTAAAGTATTGCCAATTAAAATATGTTTTACTTTTAAAAAGTTCATTTTTTTCACCCTCAATATGTAGACCCAATCTTGATGAAACTTGCTCAGAATGTTTACCTCTATGAAATCTAGGTCAAGTTTGATACTGGGTTACTTGGGGTGAAAAACTAGATCACCAGGTCAAATCAAAGGAAAAACTTGTTAACACTCTAGAGGTCATAGTTTTGACCCAATCTTGATGAAACTTGCTCAGAATGTTTGCCTCTATTAAACCTAGGTCAGGTTTGAAACTGGGTCACTTGGGATCAAAAACTAGGTCACTGGGCCAAGTCAGCAGAAAACCTTGTTAACACTCTAGCGGTCACATTTTTGAAGCAATCATCATAAATCTTGCTCATAATGTTTTTCTTGATGATTTCTAGGTCAGATTCTAAACTGGGTCACTTTGGGTCAAAAACTAGGTCACCTGGCCAAATCAGCAGAAAACATTCACACTCTAGCGGTCACATTTTTCAAGCAGTCTTCATGAATCTTACTCAAAATGTTTGTCTTGATGAGTTCTAGGTCAAATTTGAAACCGGGTCACTGGGGTCAGAAACTAGGTCACTGGGCCAAATCAGCAGAAAACATTGTTAACTCTCTAGTGGTCACAATTTTGTAGCAATCATCATGAAGCTTGCTCAAAATGTTTGTCTTGATGATTTCTAGGTGGAGTGGGAAACTGGATCACCTGGGGTCAAAAACCAGGTCACCTGGCCAAATAAAAAAAAAACCTTGTTATCACTCTAGCTGTCACATTTTTCAAGCAGCCATCATGAATCTTGCTCAAAATGTTTGTCTTGATGATTTCTAGGTCAAGTTTGAAATAAGGTCACTTGGGGTAAAAAACTAGGTCATCTGGCCAAATCAGCAGAAAACCATGTTAACAATCTAGCGGTCACAATTTTCAAGCAAGCAATCATGAATCTTGCTCAAAATGTTTGTCTTGATGAGTTCTAGGTCAAGGTCAAAACTGGGTCATGTGGGGTCAAAAACTAGGTCACCAGGCCAAATCAGCAGAAAACCTTGTTAACACTCTAGCGGTCACATTTTTGAAGCAATCATCATGAATCATGCTCAAAAGGTTTTTCTTGATGAGTTCTAGGACATGTTTGAAACTGGGTCACTTGGGATAAAAAACTAGGTCACTGGGCCAAATCAGCAGAAAACATTGTTAACACTCTAGTGGTTACATTTTTGAAGCAATCATCATGAATCTTGCTCAAAATGTTTGTCTTGATGAGTTCTAGGTCAAGTTTGAAACTGGGTCACTTTGGGTAAAAAACTAGGTCACCAGGCCAGATCAGCAGAAAACTTGGTTAACACTCTAGCGGTCACATTTTAGAAGCAATCATCATGAATCTTGCCCAAAATGTTTGTCTTGATGATTTCTAGGTCAAGTGCAAAACTTAGTCACCTGGGGTCAAAAACTAGGTCAGCTGGCCAAATCAGCTGAAAACCTTGTTAACACTCAAGTGGTTACGTTTTTCAAGCAATCATCATGAATCTTACTCAAAATGTTTGTCTTGATGATTTCTAGGTCAGATTTGAAACTGGGTCACTTGGGGTCAAAAACTAGGTCACCGGGCCAGATCAGCAGAAAACCTTGTTAACACTCTAGTGGTCACATTTTTGAAGTAATCATCATGAATCTTACTCAAAATGTTTGTCTTGATGAGTTCTAGGTCAAGTTTGAAACTGGGTCACTTGGGGTAAAAAACTAGGTCACCAGGCCAAATCAGCAGAAAATTTTGTTAACACTCTAGCGGTCACATTTTTGAAGCAATCATCATGAATCTTGCTCAAAATGTTTGTCTTGATGATTCCTAGGTCAAGTTTGAAACTGGGTCACATGGGGTCGAAAAACTTGATCACCAGTCCAAATCAGTAGAAAACTTTGTTAACACTCCAGAGGTCACATTTTTTAAATAATCATCATAAATATTGCTCAAAATGTTTGTCTTGATGATTTCTAGGTCTAGTTTAAAACTGGGTCACTTGATATCAGAAACTAGGTCACCTGGCTAAATCAAAGGAAAACCTTGTTGATACGCTAGAGGTCACATATTTGAAGTGACCATCATGAATCTTGCTCAAAATGTTTGTCTTGGTGATTTCAAGGTGATGTATATTTTTCTATCCAGTGACTTTCTTAAGTTTTTCCATTTAGGTCAGTTTCTCAGTAATTATTGGTCCTATAGAATGATATTTGGTACTTGTGAAGTGTTTGTGTTTAGGTCAGTTTCTCAGTAACTATTGCTCTTACAGCCAGTGATACTTAGTACATGCATACATCTTAGCATGGCCTCTTGAGTGCAGTCATCCATATTTGACCTCGACCTTTATTTCACAGTCCATTAGACATGCTACATTGTCTTACTTGTTAAAATAATCATTTTGAATTTTGATCAGAATGTTTGCCTTGATCAGTTCTAGATCAGGTTCTCAGAGTGCTATGATGCTCAGGTGAGCGTTACAGGGCCATCATGGCCCTCTTGTTAAGTTTATTCCACTTTGTCATTTTCTTACCTCAGATTTTATGAAAGTGTACAGACCGTAGGCACTTTTCAAGCCCAAATTCTCATGCATCATATGAGAAAATGCATATGTTTTTTATATCTCGGCCTTCTTTTTGATCTAGATTTTGACATAGACATACTGTCATGCTTTTACTTTCTCTTTTTGCAACATGATGCACAGACCCTACTAAAAATGCCAGTAAAGATAGGTAGGTATGTAGGTAGGTAGGAAGGTAGGTAGGTAGGTAGGTAGGTGGGAAGGTAGGTAGGTAGGTAGGTAGGTAGACAGGTAGGTAGGTAGGTAGGTAGGTAGGTAGGTAGGAAGATAGGTAGATAGATAGATAGACAGACAGACAGGTAGGTAGGTAGGTAGGCAGATAGGTAGGTAGGTAGGTAAGTAGGTAGGTAGTTAACTTTTCTCAAGATATTATAAGGGGAAAATCACAATTTTGATATCAGTCAGATCTACGAGAAGGGACTGCATGCCATGTATGATTAGAGCATGCCCAGATAATTCAGCTTATTCTGAGGGTTTGGGACTGTAAATGGTGAAATTTCATGAAATCTCAAAGATATATTGTTATGGTTGACATCAAAATTCAGTTTCCATTCTGTATCTTTAGCTTGTGAGCAAGATTTAGTGCTCAAGAACAAGAACAAGAACAAATTGCTGAACATCTTTAGAAAGGATGAATATTGCTGCTCACATTGGCAGGATATGATTCGGTATCTACAATCCTTTTATTAAAATCTTATTTGCTTGAAATTTGTTCCTCAAACAAAACAGCATTCTCTCAGAATAATGTCAGTCGTAGTATACCTAATCTTTACATTTGTATCACTGATTTAATGAACAGATGCTTAACAAATTTGGAGTTGTATATGTACATTTGTAGTACTACTTAATCCTTCTTCTGCTGAGTATATTAAGATACCATGCCCGTTTCCAGTTTTCAGCCAATCGAATTACTTGATCCGGATTGTTGCTATTAATTCATATATTTAATGGTAAACAGTGCAGATCCAGATCAGTTGGCTTCTTCAGAGTTTGCAAAGGCAGGATATTCCTGGTTCAGCAGGACAAGGGTTATGATATGTCACTTCCCCATTTGCTTGACAGCTTACCCTTGAAGCCATAAAAAAAAAAAAACAACAAAAAAAAAAAAAAAAAAATCAAAGAAGCAACTTTTGTCACCAGTTCCACAGTTTTTAATGATTCTGTGAATCTAAAGAAAAATAAAAGACATAGGAGGCCAAAGGTTTTTTAATGCAGCTTGAAGGACAAACTAGAAAACTTCATATTGTATGACTAATGACTAAAACTTGTTTTTATACCCTGCCACACGATAGCTGCGGGGTATTGTGGTTTCACGTTGGACATCCCTGTGTCTTTCCTTCCATCCGTTTGTCCATTAGTCAGCCGTTCCGCCTTCTGTCTGTCCATCCATTTTTTGTTTCCAGATGATAACTTAAGTAAACATCAATGGATTTTCACAAAACTTGGAATGTGCATTGATATTGTGGAGATCTGGTTTTGGCCGGCATCGGTGGCTCATTTGGATGCGCCGTCCGACTGGAGACCAGGAGGTCGCAAGTTCAACCCTTGCCGAGGTCAGCAACATTCTTTCGTGGAGATTGATCATGAAATATTTTATACGATCATTCTTTCCCTTCCGCTGATTCAAAAAGGGCAGTTGTCAGTTTCTGCAGAAAGAATGTGCACAATACTGGTTAACCACTTAGAGGACTATGCCTGCCCATTAAACGTGTGGTTAGGTAAACTGACCGCGCTCGACATGACCCCATTAGGTTGACCATCCGTCCATCCGTCTGTCCGTTTTTCATTTCCGGATGATAATTTGAGTAAGCATCAATGGATTTTCACCAAACTTGGTATATGCATTGATATTGTGGATATCAGGTTTGGGATTGCTAATAGGCAAGTTTTATCAAATTTTTATGGAGTTATCTTCCCGAGACACGTCCATATTTTCGTTTCCGGACGATAGCTTGAATAAAAAAACCAAACTTGCTATATGTATTGACATTGATGAGATCTGGTTTGGGATTGCTAATGGGCAAATTTCATCAAATTTTTATGGAGTTATCTGCCCAAGACACGCCCATATTTTTGTTTCCGGATAATAACTTGAGTAAATAACAAGGGATTTTAACCAAACTTGCTATATATATTGACATTAAAGAGTTCTGGTTTAGAATTGCTAATGGTCAATTTTCGTCAAATTTTTATGAAGTTATATGCCCGAGACACGCCCATATTTTCGTTTCCGGATGATAACTTGAGTAAATAACAAGGGATTTTAACCAAATTTGCTATATGCATTGACATTGAGGAGATCTGGTTTGGGATTACTAATGGGCAAATTTCGCCAAATTTTTAAGGAGTTATCTTTCTGAGACACGCCCATATTTTCTTTTCCGGACAATAACGAGTAAACAACAAGGGATTTTAACCAAACTTGCTATATATATTGACATTATAGAGATCTGGTTTTTTATTTGCTAATGGGCGAATTTCGTCAAATTTTTACGGAGTTACCGGCCTCGGTGGCTCAGTTGGATGCGCCGTCCGACTGGAGACCAGGAGGTCGCGGGTTCAATCCCCGCCGAGGTCGGCAGCATTCTTTCGTGGAGATTGATCATGAAATATTTTCTACGGTCATTCTCTCCCTTCCGCTGATTCAAGAAGGGCAGTTGTCAGTTTCTGGCGAAAGAATGTGCACACTACTGGTTAACCGCTTAGAGGACTAAGCCTGCCCAGTAAACGTGTGGTTAGGTAAACTGACCGCGCTCGACATGACCCCATTGGGTTGACTGGGCCGTAAAACCTCAACACAAACAAACAATTTTACGGAGTTATCTGCCCGGGACACGCCCATTGTTTCGTTTCTGGACGATAACTTGAGTAAATAATAAGGGATTTTTACCAAATTTGCTATATGCATTGACATTAAGGAGATCTCTTTCGGAATCGCTAATGGGCAAATTTGTCGGATTTTTACGGAGTTATCTGCCCGAGACACGCCCATATTTTCGTTTCTGGAAGATAATTTGAGTAAATAACAAGGCCTTTTAACCAAACTTGCTTTATGCATTGATATTATCAAGATCTGGTTTAGGATTGAAATCTGTCCATTGATATTATCAAAGTCTGGTTTAGGATTGCTATCTGTCCGGCTGTCATTTTCTTTCCAGACATTTTCGCAATGATAACTTTAATACATTAACAATTAATTGCTGTGGCGGGGTATTATGCTTGTGGTGCTTTTATAATTTGTATGATGAAAATGTATTGTGCTATGATTAAAGATACTATATAAAAAAAAAAAAAAAATCAACCTTTAGTTATATTTTGCCGTTTTTATACCCTGCCACACGATAGTGGCGGCATAATTTGGTTTCACGTTGGACGTCTGTGTGTCTGTTCATCTATCCATTCGTCAGTCAAACCTCCATCCGTCCATCCGTCATTTTTTTTTTAGATGATAACTTGAGTAAACCTCAATGGATTTTCACCAAACTTGGTATGTGCATTGACATTGTGGAGATTTATTTGGGATTGCTAATGGGCATATTTCATCAAATTTTTACGGAGTTATCTGCCCAAGACATGCCCATTTTTTCGTTTCTGGATGATAACTTGAGTAAACATCAATGGATTTTCACTAAACTTGGTATATGCATTAATATTGTGGAGATCTGGTTTGGGATTGCTAATGGGGGAATTTCGTCAAATTTTGACGGAGTTATCTGCCCAAGGCATGTCCATATTTTCGTTTTCTGGACGATAACTTGAGTAAATGTCAGTGGATTTTAACCAAACTTGGTACATGCATTGATATGGAGAATGTCTGGTTTGGGATAGCTTATGGGCAAATTTTATCAATGTTTGACAGAGTTATCTGCCCACATCAGGATAATGGCTGAGTAATTTGGTTAAACGTTTTTATTTATATACAGCCACACCAAAGTGGCAGGGTATTATGGTATCATGTTGGTTGTCAACGTGTCCGTCCATATTTCGTACAGCTGTCTAACCATATTTTCATTTCCGGATGTTAACTTGAGTTATGGGCAAATTTCATCAATTTTTGGCAAAGTATTTTCATTTCCCAATGATAAATTTTGTAAATGTCGATGAATTTTACCAAACTTGGTATGTGCGTTGATATTGTGGTGATCTGCTTTGGGATTGCTGATGGGCAAATTTTGTCAGTTTATGACAGTAATCTGTCCGCAACTCATCTGTATTTTCATTTCAAAATGTTAACTTTAGTAAATATTAATGGGTTTTCACAAGACTTGGTATGTACACTAGTAAACACAGGTTTGGGATTGCTCATTGGTAAATTTCATCAGTTTATGACAGAGTTATCTACCTGTACCAGCAACATGATAATGGCGGGGTATTATCATTTCACGTTTTTGTTTTCACTTGCCTATGGGACAAGTAACTTACAGGATTGGGTTTTCCCATGTACTAAAGTCTTAGATCAGCCTCTGCATGTGCATAGTGTGATCACCATAATACCTTCCTAAGTATCTGTTGACTGATCACATAGGTTTAGATAAGAGTGGGTATCAGGTAAGTAGTTTTCTTACTTCCCGATTAAAAATATATGTTGTGGGTACTCATTAGAAGTGCCTCGCTGAAGCACTTCTAATAAGTACCCATAACAGATGTTTTCACCTAGAAATAAGAAAAATATAGATACTTTCTGGTTGAAAAAAGTGCTTATCAAGAGCTATGTGATCAGAATAATTTTAAAAAAGCAAAGACTGCTAAGATTCACAGATTGATCAGATACTTCAAATGACATGAGAAAGACATCTTATGATGCAGCTCAAATATTGGCAATAAAGGTTGTACTTTAAGTAAGATGTTCAGATCTGTCGAATGAAAGAGTGGACTTAACATGTATTTTAGAGAACATTTTTATCCCCATGCTTTTTAGCCCACCTCAGCACAAAGTGCTCAAGGTGAGCTATTGTGATAGGTCTCTATCTGTCGTCCGTGTGCCAGTCCGCCTGTCGTCAACTTTTGCTTTAACAGCTTCTTCTCCAGAACTGCTGGACAGATTTAAGGATAATTTCACAGAAATGTTGCTTGGATGACCCTCTACCTAAATTGCTCAAACCGTTCCAGTCATTGCACATCTAGGTAACAGGAGCTAAAAATAGATTTTTTAACTGAAAACTTAAAAAAATCTTCTTGTCTGAAACCAGAAGGCCAAGGTCTTTGATATTTGGTAGCTTCATCTTGTAGACTGCTATCAAAGTTATTCAAATTATTGCCCTTGGATAAAAAATGGTCCCGTACCGGGGGTCACTTGTTTTACATAGACCCATTTAGGGAAAAACTTTAAAAATCTTCTTGTCTGAAAGCAGAAGGCCCAGGCCTTAGATATTTGATACATAGCTTCACCTAGTGGACCTCTACCAAGATTGTTCAAGCTATTGCCCTGGGGCCAAAACTGGCCCCGCCCTGGGGCTGATGTTTCACATAGACTCTTATAGAGAAAACCTTTAAAAATCTTCTTATCCTGGGTCTTTGATATTTGGTACATAGCTTCACCTAGAAGACCTCTGCCAAGATTGTTCAGATTATATCCCAGGGGCCAAAAATGGCCCTGCCCCAGGGCCGACATGTTTTACATACACTTATATAGGAAAAAACTTAAATAATCTTCTTGTCTGAAAGTTCTAGGCCTTTGATATTTGGTATGTAACATTGCTTAGAGGTCCTTTGACATGAGTGTGCAAATTATGCCCCTGGAGTGAAAAGAGGCCCAACCCACGGGGTTGGTTTGTGGATAGTTGTTTTACATAGAGCAAAAAAACATTGGTAATGATTAGGCACATGCCTCAGTGGCACGGTTGGATGTGCATCCGACTGGAGACCAGGAGGTCGCGGGTTCGACACCAGCCAAGGTTGGCAACATTCTTTTCTGGAGATTGATCATAAAATATTCTCTGCGGTCATTCTCACCCTTCCCCTGATTCAAGAAGGGCAGTTGTCAGTTTCTGGCGAAAGACTGTGCACAATACTAGTTAACTGCTTGGAGAACTAAGCCTGCCCAGTAAATGTGTGGTTAGGTAAACTGACGGCACTCGACATGAGACCATTGGGTTGACTTAGGCAGTAAAACCTCAACACAAACAAACAAACAATGATTAGGCCTAGGACTATCAAACTAATAGGGAGAATGGACCTGAAAAGTACATGACCTTTAAGTCAAAGCTCAAGGTCACCATGACCTTTAGTACCAGAAAAGCTTCTAATTCTGCAATGCTTATGGTTAGGACCCTCAGCTTAGTAGAGATGTTGGTCCTCACCAGTTGATGATCCTGAGGGCAAATGTCAAAGTCACCAGGACCTTCAGAAGTAAAAAGCTTGATAACTTGGCAATGCTTGGGGATAGGACCCTCAGACTTAGAAGGGATATTGGCCCCCACCAGTAGATGACACCAAGGGCAAAGGTCATGGTCAAAGTCACCATGACCTGTAGAACCGCATCTCTGTTAGAAATGCTATGTATAACATGATTCAGGTGAGCTATATAGGGCCATCATGGCCCTCTTGTTTTAAAAAGTGATGGGGATATTGTTATCGTCTCCATCTGTCCTACTGTCATGCTAACTTCTCCTAAGCCACTGGGCAGAATTCTACCAAACTTGCTACATCATTACCCCTCATGTTAAGGTTGTGTAAGAGCAACATTATTTTTCCATGCATCGGTGCATCTGTCATCCGTCCATCTGTCCGTCACATGTCTCTTCCTAAAGTACCAGGCGGAATTCAACCAATTTTGCTACATCACTTACACTCATGGTGTGGAAGAAACTTGGTAAGGGTGTGGAAGAAAAAAGAACATTATTTTTATGTGCATCCGTCATCTGTCCATCTGTTTGTCACACTATCTCGTGCAAAACCACTGAGGGAATTGCAACCAAGCTTGGCATTGCAATTACCTCTCTTTGGGAAGAGAGAGTTAATCTTAGTGCTTTTCCTGTGTTTGTTCGACTTGTGCTTGTTTGGTTTTGTCTGTTTCCTCTTTCTCTTGGTGTCTGGGAAGGGCTGAAGTTTGGGATTGTGGCACTCCCTGTACTTTTCTCTTAACTTTTTTTGCTACATAACTTTCCCTCATGGTAAGGGTGTGCAAGAACAACATTATTTTTCCATCCATCTGTCCAGTGTCCATCCATCTGTCCATCAAGCTATCTCCTTCTAAACCACTGGGCGGAATTTAACCAAACTTGCTACATGACCTCCCCTCATGGTAAAGGTGTGGGAAAGCAAGTCATCCATCCGTCATACTATTAGCAACATTAGCAATGAGGGGATTAGTAATGGCGCACCATCGACTGCACTCTCTAGTATTATTTTAAAAAGCCGAAATTTTCCACTGTCATTTTCATAAAAGTTTTAAAAAAAAATGTCCACATATTGCTTTGTGGAAGAAAAGCAACTTGTTTAATGTATGTTGGACCCATATTTAAGTAAACACTTCTTGTAATTACAGATTGTGATTTGAGCTTGCCAGAGAACAAGTTAGTTTCCGGTCATCATTGTTGTATCGAGAGAGATGAAAGAGGAAATATTCTGCTACATGACTCCAGGTAGTGCATCTTATGAAAACCAGAAGCAGTGTAAGCCATAATCCAATAGATTCTAAAAGGAATGACCCTTGAGAGCAATGAACACACTCCCAAAACTGTAAACAGCTGATGTGTCAAGATTTCCTGGGCAGACCAGGTAGTTTTGGTGAATAGTACCTCAGTGACGTAAGTGACTTAAGGCCTAAGTGACCCTTAAGAGGGTCCTGCAAAACGTTTTGTCACTGGGTTCGGATTACTTCAGTGCTACCTTTTATCAAACATATTTTTATTACAAACCTTCAAAGTAATCCCCCTTTACTGAAACACATTTTTGTAACCTTTTTGTCCAGGTGTGAAAAGCAGATAAATAGTCTTCTTTTGGTATCTGTTGGAGACACTGATAAATAGCACTGCCAAGAGAACTTCTAGACATATACTTATTTTCAGAAAGCATTTTCTTAAGCCTTGGAAATAAAAAGAAGTCACAGGGACTCAGGTCAGGTGAATAAGGTGGATGGTTTAAAACTTTCACCTTTTCAGAAGCCAAAAAAGACTTAACAAGCTCACACTTATGAGAGGAGGCATTGTCATGTAAAAGGTGAACTCCTGACCATACTTTGCTTAATCGTTTCTTATTGTAAAACTCTTTCACTTTCTTCAGTACAGAATTCTTGTAGAATCGGCCAGTGACTGTATGACCAGATAGACAAGGCACTTGAACGACTGGCTCACTTGAATTAAAGAAAATTGTGTACAACATCTTTTTTGAACTTACGGTTCTCTTGGCAATACATGGGCGTTTTTTATCTTTTCGCTTCCATTGCTTATTATCAGCCCTTCTTTGTGGCTCAAACATGTGCACCCAGGTTTCATCACCTGTTAGCAAGTTAGAAATAACCCGACTATTACAGTCTTTGTATGTTTTCAAAAGTTCCCAGGCACATTTAAGGCATTGTGTCTTTTGCTCCTCAGTGAGCAAATGAGGTACCCACCTAGCGCAAACCTTTCTCAGGTCCAAATGCTTTTTCAGAGTTGTTTGCACACTGCCTTCTGATATGCCAGTACAACTAGCTATATCTTTGACAAACAATCGCACATCCTGTTCGACCACAATCTTTACAGCAGGGATGTTAGCCTTGGTAACAGAGGTTTTAGGCCTTCCAGGATGAGTATCATCTTCAACAGAAAATTTCCCAGCTTTAAAAGCTTTAACCCACCTAAAAACTGTGCGCATTGAAATGGTCTGAGGTCCATATATACCACCACAATTCATTAAATATCTGCTTTGAATCTATATTACCGGTAAGCCTAATGCGGCATTTAATATAGCTACGAATTTCAGTCTTCTGGTCCATGTTCCAATGTAACAAGTAAATTAGTGTATATGACTGCATCTATTTCAGTTTGAAATAACTCGGTTAGTTGGAAAGCAATTTGCACAAAATAAACGGGTATCATTAGCTATTCAACACAACATTCAAATGCAGTGAAGCATTTTAAAATATACCTGGGATAAAACAAAGGAAGCTTATTAGTGACAGAACTTTTTGCACAACCCTCGTATATAAATTTTCCAAAATCCATGAAGGGGCTCAATGATCAGAAGAACCAGAAAATATATAGTACACTATATTGAAGCATGGGGACTTGTTTTATCACTGCCACATGTCATTAATTAACCCTTGTCCTGCGTCCTGCTGAATGAATTGAGATGCCACGCCCAATTCTCATTTTCAGCCAATCAGTTTACTTGATCCCGATTGTTGATACAAATTAACATACTGAATAGGAAACAGTGCAGATCCAGATCAGCTGGCTTCTAGAGGCCAACTGATCTGGATCTACACTGTTTGCAAAGGCAGGGTATATCCGGGTTCAGCAGGACAAAGGTTAAAACCAACTATGGTGACAATGAATAGATTCTAAAGAAATGACCTGAGAGCATTGAACACACAAAATTAAAACAGCTGGTGTCAAGTTTTCTAGGTCAGAATAGCTGGTTTCGGCCAGTCAGACCTCATCAGTGATCCTTGTTGATTTTTAGCTCATCTGAGCTCTGCTCAGGATTAGCTGTTGTGATCACTTTTCGTCCATCGTCCGTGTGTCCGGCCGTCCGTCAGTCCATTAACATTTTCAAATGACTTCTCCTCTGAAGCCGCTGAGCCAATTTTGCTCAAATTTCATATGAAGCCTCCTTAGGGTGGGAGAACAAAAAATTGGTAAAATGGTCGCGGTCCGTTGACCAAGATGGCCGCCATGCCTATATATGGTAAAAACCTTTAAAAATCTTCTTCTCCAGAACTGAGAATGCCTTGGGGCTGAACCTTTGCAGGAATCATCGGGGATGGAAGGTATACCAAAATTGCTAAAAGAATTGTCGTACGTCCTTTATAACATAATTCATGTACTGAGTGTTATCCTCATTTATTGGAAAAATGTTGCATAGCATCTGCATGTCTGTAGTGGCTATGTCACTCAGGTGAGCGAACCGTGGCCCGTGGGCCTCTTGTTTTTTGAAATCCCCAAATGGGCTTGATCACAAAGTACCAGAAATATAAACCACTCTATAGTGAAGTATGTGGACATATTTTATGGCCATCACATAACACTAACACCAGCTGTAGTAAAGATAGAGTCTAAAGTGTCTAGTTTGCACAGCTGTATCAAATATCATGTGTTGAGTGTTAGCTTCAGATTATGTGTTAAGTGCAAGCTTCATATATCATGTACTGCACTTAAGTATCAGGTTTCACGTACTTATTGCTTGCATCATTTACTGAGGTATAGCATCCTATATCATGCAGTGAATGTTAGCATCATGTTTCATGTGCTTATTGTTAGCATCATTGTACTGAGGATTAGCATTATCTATATCATGTATGGAGTGTTTGCCTCATATATCATGTACTGAGTGTTAGCATCCTATATCATGTACTGAGTGTTAGCGTCATATATCATGTATTGAGTGTTAGCATCCTATATCATGTACTGAGTGTTAGCATCGTATATCATGTACTGAGTGTTAGCATCGTATATCATATACTGAGTGTTAGCATCGTATATCATGTACTGAGTGTTAGCATCGTATATCATGTACTGAGTGTTAGCATCGTATATCATGTACTGACTGTTAGCCTATATATGTATTGAGTTGTTAGCATCTTAAATCATGTACTGAGTGTTAGCATCGTATATCATGTACTGAGTGTTAGCATCATATATCATGTACTGAGTGTTAGCATCATATATCATGTACTGAGTGTTAGCATCGTATATCATATACTGAGTGTTAGCATCGTATATCATGTACTGAGTGTTAGCATCGTATATCATGTACTGAGTGTTAGCATCCTATATCATGTACTGACTGTTAGCCTATATATGTATTGAGTTGTTAGCATCTTAAATCATGTACTGAGTGTTAGCATCGTATATCATATACTGAGTGTTAGCATCGTATATCATGTACTGAGTGTTAGCATCGTATATCATGTATTGAGTGTTAGCATCCTATATCATGTACTGACTGTTAGCCTATATATGTATTGAGTTGTTAGCATCTTAAATCATGTACTGAGTGTTAGTGTCCTTTATAACATAATTCATGTACTGAGTGTTATCCTCATTTATCACAGACTGAGTGTTATATATCATGTACTTCGTGTTAATGTCCTGTATTATGTACGGAGTATTAGCATCCTATATCATGTACTGACTGTTAGCCTATATATGTATTGAGTTGTTAGCATCTTAAATCATGTACTGTTAGTGTCCTTTATAACACCCCTTCTCAAGTTTTTCCTTATTTGTCTTTTCATTTCTAACCATGCTTTATTTAAGCACAGGTATTTAAGCACAGAAATTTCATTGTGCTCTATCAAAGGGAACCCAATCATGTTACTGCTGGGATTGTGCCCCTAGAAACTGTAGATGCTAGCTTTCGATATTGGCAGAAACATTCAAATACATAATTAATATGACAGAAAATATTAATAAGACAGAAAATGATCTAGGAACATTGCAGTTCTTTGACTTTGTTTACCTGAAGAGTTCCTCTGTTGGTTATACCATTCAAACTCATTCGTTTTATATTTTGTTTCCATCTTGTATTGTTGACTTATTCGAAAATATAAGTAAGTTAACGTTCTTATTTCGCTGTTTTATATCTGTCCTCCTTCGGTCCATTGCAGCTCTCCAATTCCATGCATTTTGCTATTCTTTCATAGTCACAGACTACAAGTATTTATATTTAACATTGTTTTTGTTGCACCTGCTTGAAGCAGGGTGCAACATAGGCATCCTCTTTTCCTTCAGTCCATCCGTCTGTCCGTCTATCAACATTTATGTCGAAGTTCAACGTCAAAGTTCGACAGTTATGTCAAAGTATTTTAATCATCTACAAGACAAACCAAGCATCCAACCTTGCATGAAACATCTCCCTGACCTCCTGACTTGGCAGGTACCTTGACCTGGTGAACTTGACCTGTACTTAACGCCCCAGTGACTTTGACACAATTTACGTTGACATTTCAGATCCCCTCCAAACATTGCCTAGTGCTTCTCCTAGCTGTACTGAATCAGCAGGTACCTTGACCTATATTTATACCCCCCACAAACTTTGTTTGTGGGGGGGCAAAAGTTTGTGGGGGGGCATACTGTTTTCACATTGTCCATCCGTCCGTGTGCCCATCCCCGACGCTGGTTTTTGCTGAATGCTGAAAATGCAGTGATGGATATTCATCAATTTTTGCAGACACATTGATATCAATAAAATGTACCTACGTAAGAGAAAGTAAGGGCTAGGGGCCAACTCTCTTGGAGTTATTGCCCTTTGTAAAATTTTTTCTTAATGCAGAAAAAAGTTTGTGTGCACACTATCTCTTTAACCAATGGCTGGAATTTGACCAAACTACCACAGATACATCATCAGGATGGGGGAAGAAGTGATTAGATTTTGGTGACCTTGTCCTTATTTTCAAGATTACTACATTATAAATACTCAAAAAGGAGCCTAAAGGAGCCTTGTTAATGAAGCAAAAAGTTTGTGTGCACACTATCTCTTTAACCAACTGCTGGAATTTGACCAAACTAGCACAGATACATCATAAGGATGGGGCAAAGAAGTGATTAGATTTTGGTGACCTTGACCTTATTTTCAAGATCACTACACTGTAAATACTCAAAAAAGTGAGCATTGTTAATAACCTATGTTCAAGGTCACTACATTATTAATACTCAAAAAGGAGCCTAAAGGAGCCTTGTTAATGAAGTAAAAAGTTTGTATGCACAATATATCTTTAACCAATGGCTGGAATTTGACCAAACTAGCACAGATACATTATAAGAATGGGAAAAGAAGTGATTAGATTTTGGTGAACTTGACCTTATTTTCAAGGTCACTACACTATAAATATTCAAAAAAGTGAGCCTTCTTAATGCAGTAAAAAGTTTGTGTGTACATTATGTCTTTATCCAATGGATGGAATTTGACCAAACTAGCACAGATACATCATCAGGATAGGGGAAACAAGTGATTAGATTGTGGTGATCTTAATCTTATTTTCAAGGTCACCACATTATAAATACACAAAAAGGAACCTTGTTAATGAAGTAAAAAGTTTGTGTGCACAATATCTCTTTAACCAATGGCTGGAAATAGACTGAACTAGCACAGATACATCATAAGAATGGGGCAAAAAAGTGATTAGATTTTGTTGACCTTGACCTTATTTTCAAGGTCACTACACTATAAATACTCAAAAAAGTGAGCCTTGTTAATGCAGTAAAAAGTTTGTGTGCACATTATCTCATTAACCAATGGCTGAAATTTGACCAAACTAGCACAGATACATCATAAGAATGGGGCAAAGAAGTGATTAGATTTTGATGACCTTGACCTTATTTTCAAGGTCACTACATTATAAATACTCAAAAAGTGAGCCTTGTTAATGCAGTAAAAAGTTTGTGTACATACTATCTTTTTAGCCAATTGCTGGTTTTATTAGATTTTGGTGACCTTGACTTTATTTTCAAGGTCATGCCGGCACTTTGAAACTTAAATTTTGTTAGGTTTTATGCTTTATGCAGGGGGGGGGGGGGGGAGGTGGGGGGGAGGTGGGGGGGTATCTAATAAGCGCTGCTTTATCTAATAAGCGCTGCTTATTGACTATTTTCATTCACACTCCATTGACTTTCACACATTTTACATCGACATTCCATATATCCACAACTATAAGGCCGGCCTCGGTGGCACAGTTGGATGCGCGTCTGACTGGAGACCAGGAGGTTGCAGGTTCCACCCCAGCCGAGGTCGGCAACATTCTTTCGTGGAGATTGATCTTGAAATATTTTCTACAGTCATTCTCTTCCTTCCGCTGATTCAAGAAGGGCAGTTGTCAGTTTCTGGTGAAAGAATGTGCACAATAATGGTTAACCACTTGGAGGACTAAACCTGCCCAGTAAACGTGTGGTTAGGTAAACTGACTGCGCTCAACATGACCCCATTGGTTGACTGGGCCATAAAACCTTAACACAAACAAACAAATTAGGCCTACAACCACCAATCCTTGCATAGTGCTTCTCCGCGATGTACCGACAGCAGGTACCTTGACTCAGTGACCTTGACCTATATTTTGCACTCCATTGACTTTGAAACATTTTACGTCAATGTTCGATATCTCCTCAACTATAAGGCCTATAACCACCAAATCTTGCATATTGCTTCTTCTCATTGTACTGACTTTTTAGGTACCTAGATCCAGTGACCTAGACCTATAGTGCTTCTTCTTGATGTAATGGCTCGGCAGGTACCTTGACCTGATGACCTTGGCCTGTATTTCAAGCTGCAGTGACTTTGACACATTTTTGTTGATGTTCGATATCTCCTCAACTACAATGCCTACAACCATCATACCTGGTGCTCTTGACCTAAGTATTTCTCTCAAGTGACTTTGTCATGATTTTACATTGATTCTAGTATTAAAGTGTGTTTCTGTGAAGCAGTGATAACCTTAAGTGTTAAGCCTTGTATGGTAATTGTCCTCAACCTATCTCCTGAAGGAACAAATGGATTTTGACAAAACTTGCACAACTATATTGCTGGGACTGATTAGATTTTGGTGATCTTGACCCCAATTTCAAGGTCTTCTGAATGAATGGATGGATTTGTACCAAACTTGTACATCAATATTGCTGGGACATGTAAAAGAACTGAATAGAATTTGGTGACCATGGCCCCATTTTCAAGATCACAAGAGGGCTAAGATTGTTGGAAAATAGCTTGTCACCTTATCTTCTGTATAAATGGATGTACACGGTGCCAGGGATCTGCACGCCCCTTGGACGGCAGACCACAGAGGGAAGTCAAAGTCAGACCTGACAAGCTAGAGGTGGTAGCTTTCTTTTGCTACCAAGGGGACATGCTCTCAGCAACAGGTGGCTTCGAACTTTCAACCACAACATGTATGAAAACCGCCTGGAAGAAGTTCAAGGAGCTGCTACCAGTTATCTCTTCACGCCACCTCTCTTTCAAGACAAGTGGTCGTGTATACAGCACTTGTGTGCGGAGCGCAATGCTCCATGCTAGTGAGACTTGGCCATTGACAAAACCAAACCACAAACGTCTGGAGCAGAATGACAGGGCAATGATCAGACAGATCTGCAATGTCAGGCCGCAGGACATTGTCAGCACCAGGTCCAACGAACTACTTGCACGGCTTGGCATTGAGGATCTGGACCTCATTCTGAAGGAGAGAAGGCTCTGCTGGTATGGACATGTGGAATGCTCCAATGGTGCAGTCAAGACAGCCTTTATCATACAGGTTGAGGGAAAGCCGTTCCCACTCCCTCCTGTTGGCCTCTGTTTCTCCTCCTAGTCATTCAGTCCACAATCCTACTCATTTTGCCCCAAACCATACCCTTTCAGGTAGTGTAGGGAGACCACAAACCATACCGTCCAGTCTTAAGTTAATCTCAATCCAGTCTTTCTCTCTGATGTAGTTTAACGCATACAGTATCAACAAAGGTATTCCAGGATTTAGACCTATTTGTAGATATAAGCTATTAAAATGGCGGAAATATCAAGAAAATAGTTTAAATTAGGGTCAGAAATAGAGGCCTAACGAATAAGAGGGAGTGGGAACAGCCAGAGGGAACTGTCTTAGGGGCAAAACGACTTGTTACTATTTAGGTTATGGTGCGGTACGCTATTTAGTCATTCATTTTTTTGGCAGATGATCTATTTATAGATATCAGAACATAAAAGGCAAAATTATGATAACAATTTACATAATCACACTAATATTTTCAGGAAACTTGAGAGTTTTTGGGATAAGTTTTGATATTATCAGGATAGTTATCTAGCTACCTCGGGGCAGTTTTGGGCACTGTCACGAAAAAAGCGAGATAATAATGTTAAATTTATTGCGATAAAATTTTCAGCTATCTGGCCAGAAACTCAAAATTATCACAATTCTTTCCTAAACCATCGGGATAGCTATCTATCTATCTATCTCATGACAGAAATATGCCACCATAATATAGAAGTACTATGGGATGGGGTAGAGTGCATGAGGGGAACATCCTGCTTCATTTTTACCACAAAAGATGTCAGACAGGTTCAAATTTTAAAAATCTTAATGACTTCACTTTTCGTTCCATACCGTTAAAGATGCACGAGATGTTGATCATAAGAAAGATGGGGATAATCCTTGTGTGCAAAAACCTCATGAACGCTTTAGGTTTAGCGTCAAATCCTTTGAAAGTCACCAAAAATTCAAAATATGCTACAAATTCTTGGGAACAAATTCGCTTTAATGCAATTTCGAGGAAGTACCCCTGATTTCCACCCGTGATCATGTTCTATCCCATGTATACTCATGGGTGGAAATCAGGGGAACTACCTCGAAATTGCGTTAATGCGAATTTGTTCCCTTGCCACATCCTGTACATCTCAAGGTAGTGACAACGCCAAAATTTCTGTAAACAAAGGTAGCTGCTCCGCCGTTTTTAGTATGTTTTAAAAAGAATAAGCGAATCACTCAAAATTCTGTCAGTGCTATTTCATGTAAATATGATTTAACTTCTATACAGGCCGAAGAAACCATTAAATAGTGTATAATTGGATAGGGCGACCTGCAAGAAGTCGAACGTGAATCTGCATTTTATCGGTGAGTTGACAGCACACACAGATTTTGTAGCATATTTTCAATTTTTGACGACTATCAAAGGATTTGATGCTAAACCTATTAAATTGGCTACAATATATCATTGTGATGTAAAAAATGTCATTAACTCTTTTCACTGTAAAGAATTATTCTTGAAAAAGTCAGTTGCGTTGCTCCCAGACTATCGAGGTAGCTCTTAGACTAGCGTGGTAGTTCCCACGAGTTTATTATGGCAAAACAAAATAAGTGTGCTTTTATAAATGACCATAATAATGAATCACTTCTTTATGTGAGTCACAATGCACGATATAATATCTCCGTTGGTACTTGTTTTTAAAATTGGTACTTGTTTTATAACATTAGTTGTGAACAATATATTTTGCCTCTTTAAATAGTTTGGTTTATTATTTCATAAAGCATTCATGAGTTTTTTGCACACAAGGATTATCCGCCTCCGTCTTATGATTGACATCTCGTGCAATGTTAACAGTATGTAACGAAAAATGAAGTCAGTAAAATTTTTGTCCCCCGCCTTTTAGAAGAAAAGCGGAGGGACACTGTTTTTGGCTTTCCGTGGTGCGTGGTGTGTAGGGTGTGGTTCCGAATTTTTAATAGGTACCTTGTCCCCTTAACTCCTCCCACAGTTTTTGTCCGATCCTTTTGAAACTTTACAGGTGCTTTAAGGATGGTCTGAAGATATGCATTTGGTTTTTTCAGAATCCTGAAATTATTTTTTATCACTTTTTATACATTTTGAACTTGGACATTTTTTCGAGTTCTAATATTACAGAAGTCTATAGGGAGTAGGTACCTTGTCCCCTTAAATCCTCCAACAGTTTTTGGCTGATCCTTTTGAAACTTTACATGGGCTTTTAGGATGGCCTGAAGATATGTAAATGGATTTTTTAGAATCCTGAAATAATTTTTTATCACTTTTTCTGCATTTTTAACTCAGACATTTTTTGAGTTCTAATATTACGGAAGTGTATAGGGAGCAGGTACCTTGTCCCCTGAACTCCTCCCACAGTTTTTGGCCAATCCTTTTGAAACTTTAAGTGGGCTTTTAGGATGGCCTGAGGATATGCATGTGGTTTTTTCAGAATCCTGAAATAATTTTTTATCACTTTTTTCACATTTTTAACTTAGACATTTTTTGAGTTCTAATACTACAGAACTGTATAGGGAGTAGGTACCTTGTCCCTGTAACTCCTACCACAGTTTTAAGCCGATCCTTTTGAAACTTTACAGGTGCTTTAAGGATGGTCTGAAGATATGCATGTGGTTTTTTCAGAATCCTGAAATTATGTTTTATTACTTTTTACACATTTTGAACTTAGACATTTTTAGCTCACCTGAGCCGAAGGCTCAAGGTGAGGTATTGTGATCACTCACCGTCCGTCATCGTCGTCGTTGTCGGCATCGGCGTCGTCCGTCCGTCTGTCCGTCAAATGGTTCCGGTCTGTCCGTCCATTCACAATCTTTAAACAACATCTCCTCCTAAACCACTGATTGGATTTTGACCAAATTTCACAGGAATGATCCTTGGTTGATTCTCTTTCAAAGTTTTTCAAATGGTTCCGGTCCATTGCATATCTAGGTCACAGGAGCTAAAAATAGATTTTTTAACTAAAAACTCAAAAAATCTTCTCGCCAGAAACCACTGGACCATTTCAATAAAATTTTGCAGAAATGTTCCTTTGGTGATCCTCTACCAAGATTGTTCAAGCCATTTGGATTCGTCAAAAAACATGGCCGCCAGGGGGAGGGGCTTATTTTCCCTATATATCTATATAGAAAACTTTAAAAATCTTCTTGTCAGAAACCACTGGACCAATTTCAATATAATTTTGCAAAAATGTTCCTTAGGTGATCCTCTACCAAGATTGTTCAAGCCTTGGATTCGTCAAAAAACATGGCCACCAGGGGACGGGGCTTATTTTCCCCATATATCTGTATAGAAAACTTTAAAAATCTTCTTGTCAGAAACCACTAGACTGATTTCAATATAATTTTGCAGAAATGTTTCTTTGGTGATCCTCTACCAGGATTGTTCGAGACATTTGGATTCGTAAAAAAACATGGCCTGCAGGTGGCGGGGCTTATTTTCCCAATATATCTATATAGAAAACTTTAAAAATCTTCTTGTCAGAAACCACTGGACCAGTTTCAATATAATTTTGCAGAAATGTTCCTTTGGTGATCCTCTACCAAGATTGTTCAAGCCTTTTGGATTCGTCTAAAAACATGGCCGACAGGGGGTGGGGCTTATTTTCCCTATATATCTGTATAGAAAACTTGAAAAATCTTCTTGTCAGAAACCACTGGACCGATTTCAATATAATTTTGCAGAAATTTTCTTTGGTAATCCTCTACCAAGATTGTTCAAGACATTTGGATTGGTCAAAAAACATGTCTGCCAGGGGGCGGGGCTTATTTTCCCTGTATATCTATATAGAAAACTTTAAAAATCTTCTTGTCAGAAACCACTGGACCGATTTCAATATAATTTTGCAGAAATGTTCCTTTGGTGATCCTCTACGAAGATTGTTCAAGCCATTTGGATTCATCAAAAAATGTGGCCGCCAGGGGGCAGGGCTTATTTTCCCTATATATCTATATAGAAATCTTTAAAAATCTTCTTGTCAGATACCACTAGACCGATTTCAATATAATTTTGCAGAAATATTCCTTTGGTGATCCTCTACCAAGATTGTTCAAGACATTTGGATTCGTCAAAAAACATGGCCGCCAGGGGGCGGGGCTTATTTTCCCTATATATCTATATAGAAAACTTTAAAAATCTTCTTGTCCGAAACCACTGGACCAATTTCAATATAATTTTGCAGAAATGTCCCCTTGGTGATCCTGTACCAAGATTGTTCAAGCCATTTGGATTTGTCAAAAAACATGGCCACCAGGGGGCGGGGCTTATTTTCACTATATATCTGTATAGAAAACATTAAAAATCTTCTTGTCCGAAACCACTGGACCGATTTCCATATGATTTTGCAGAAATGTTCCTTTGGTTATCCTGTTGCAAGATTGTTCAAGCCATTTGGATTTGTCAAAAAACATGGCCGCCAGGGGGGCGGGGCTTATTTTCCTTATATATCTATATAGAAAACTTTAAAAATCTTCTTGTCATAAAGCACTGGACGGATTTCAATATAATTTTACAGTAATGTTTCTTCGATGATCCTCTACCAAGATTGTTCAAGCCGCCATGATTCGTTAAAAAACATGGCCGCTAGGGGGCGGGGTTAATTTTTCATATATATCTGTATAGAAAACTTTAAAAATCTTCATGTCATAAACGACTGGACCGATTTCAATATAATTTGGCAGAAATGTTTCCTTAGTGACCCTCTATCAAGATTTTTCAAGCCGTCATGATTTGTCAAAAAACATGGCCTCTAGAGGGTGTGGGGCTTATTTTCCATATATATCTATATAGAAAACTTGAAAAAATCTTGTCGTCAGAAACCACAGGACTGATTTCAATATAACTTCACAGAAATGTTTCCTTGGTGACCCTTTACCAAGATTGTTCAAACCGTTATGATTTGTCAAAAAACATGGCCACTAGGGGGCGGGGCTTATTTTCCTATATATCTATATAGAAAATTTTAATAGTCTTTTCAGAAACCACTTGACCGATTTCAATGTAACATTGCAGGAATGTTTCTTATGTAACCCTCTATCAAGATTGTTCAAGCTGTCATGATTCGTCAAAAAACATGGCCGCCAGGAGTCGGGGCTTATTTTCCTTATATATCTAATGAAAACTTTAAAACTGTTCTTGTCAGAAACCACTGAACTGATTTCATTATAACTTTGCAGAAATGTTTCCTTGGTGACCCTCTAATAAGATTGTTCAAGTAATCATGATTCGTCAAAAAACATGGCTGCCGGGGGCAGGGCTTATTTTCCCTATATATCTATATATAAAACTTTAAAAATCTTCTTTTCAGAAACCAATGGACCGATTTCAATACAACTTTTCTGGAATGTTTCTTTGGTGACCCTCTACAAAGATTGTTCAAGCCGTCATGATTCATCAAAAAACATAACCGCTAGGGGGCAGGGCTTATTTTCCCTATATATCTATATAGAAAACTTTAAAAATCTTCTCGTAAGAAACAGTTGGACCGAGTTCAATGTAACTTGGCAGGAATGTTGCTTTGGTGACCTTCTACCAAGATTGTTCAAGCCTTCATGATATGTCAAAAACCATGGCCCCCAGGGGGCGGGGCTTATTTTTCGTCTATATCTGCATAGAAAATTTTAAAATTCTTATTGTCACATACCCCATGACCGATTTCAATATTACTTGGCTGGAATGTTGCTTTGGTGAACCTCTATCAAGATTGTACAAGCAGTCATGATTCGTCAAAAAACATGGCTGCCATGGGGTGGGGCTTATTTTCTCTATATATCTAAATAGAAAACTTTAAAAATATTCTTGTCAGAAACCACTGAACAGATTTCAATATAACTTGGCAGGAATGTTCTTTTGGTGACCCTCTACCAAGTTTGTTCAAGCTTTCATGATTCGTCAAAAAACATGGCCGTTAGGGCGTAGGGCTTTATAGCTATATAAAACTTTTTAAACCACTGGACCAATTTCAATATAACTTGGCAGAAATGTTCCTTTGGTGACCCTCTTTTAAGATTCAGTTCAAGCCATCAAGATTTGTAAAAAAACATGGCCTGGGGTGTGGTGGAGGGGGGTGGGGGTGGTTAGTGCTATAAAGTTTATACAGAAATCCTAGAGCAGTGAACTTGGCTGAAACTTCAACAGTAAATATGCAAATCTGTTTGGTCAGGTGAGCGATATAGGACCATCATGGTCCTCTTGTTTGAGTTCTAATATTACAGAAGTCTATAGGGAGCAGGTGTCTTTTCCCCTTAACTCCTCCCACTGTTTTTGGCCGATCCTTTTGAAACTTTACGTGGGCTTTTAGGATGGCCTGAAGATATGCCTGTGGATTTTTCAGAATCCTGAAATAATTTTTTTATTACTTTTTCCGCATTTTAACTTAGACATTTTTTGAGTTCTAATACTACAGAAGGGTATAGGGAGTAGGTACCTTGTCCCCGTAACTCCTACCACAGTTTTAAGCCGATCCTTTTGAAACTTTACAGGTGCTTTAAGGATGGTCTGAAGATTTGCATGTGGTTTTTTCAGAATCCTGAAATTATGTTTTATTACTTTTTACACATTTTGAACTTAGTCATTTTTTGAGTTCTAATATACTACAGAAGTCTATAGGGAGCAGGTATCTTGTCCCCTTAACTTCTCCCACAGTTTTTGGCCGATCCTTTTGAAACTTTACGTGGGCTTTAAGGATGGCCTGAAGATATGCCTGTGGATTTTTCAGAATCCTGAAATAATTTTTTTATTACTTTTTCCGCATTTTAACTTAGACATTTTTTGAGTTCTAATACTATAGAAGGGTATAGGGAGTAGGTACCTTGTCCCCGTAACTCCTACCACAGTTTTAAGCCGATCCTTTTGAAACTTTACAGGTGCTTTAAGGATGGTCTGAAAATATGCATGTGGTTTCTTCAGAATCCTGAAATTATTTTTATCACTGGTTTCCTGCTTCAATACTTAGGTAAGTGATACAAGACCAATGGTTCTCTGGTTAACTTACCCATTTTTAACACCTCAAATAAAAACTAGAGCTGGTGTTTGTAAAACACTTTGCCCCCAACTGCCTGACTCTAACACTGCTTGACTCCAACACTACTTAGCCATGACGGTAACAACAGTACAAATATATGAGATTTCAATGTTATTTTATCAAAGGGAAATAACTCTAAAATAGGAGATAATTGGGATAAGAAAAAAATACGCGTCACCTATTTTTTCATCAGGAATCAAAATATGAAATTTCAAAACATTAGCATACATGGTTCTAAACTTATGCTATACACGATAAAGCAACAACATTAAATGGCCCGAAATTGCGAAGGGCCATAACTCCAACATTTCATTTTATTGGTTCCTCCTCAATCCCAATCAATTTACCAAATATCATGGCTCTGGCTTAAATACTTTTGAGATATCTTGCTGACAAGGTCAAAATGCCTAGAACTACAAAGGGCCATAACTAAGTCAAATTTTCATGGAATTCCCTAAAAAACAAATCAGGTAATCTCCACATCATCCCCAATCAGCATATAATATTTCAAGACCCTAGCTTAAGCACTTTTCGAGAAATTTTGCTGACAAGGTCAAAATGAGCAGAGCTGCAAAGGGCCATAACTTTATCAATATTTTCATGGAATTCTCTCAAAATATAATCAAGTAATTTACACATCATTCCCACTCACTGTATCGAAATTCAAGAACCCAGCTTAAATACTTTTCAAGATATCTTGCTCACAAGATATACTTCTGATTTTTAGCTCACATGAGCCGAAGGCTCAAGGTGAGGTATTGTGAGCACTCACCGTCCGTCGTCGTCGTCGTCCGTCTGTCCGTCCGTCCGTCCATCCGTTCACAATCTTTAAACAACATCTCCTCCTGAACCAGTGATTGGATTTTGACCAAACTTCACAGGAATGATCCTTGGTTGGTCCTCTTTCAAAGTTGTTCAAATGGTTCTGGTCCATTGGATATCTAGGTCACAGGAGCTAAAAATAGATTTTTTAACTAAAAACTTAAAAAATCTTGTCAGAAACCACTGGACCGATTTCAATATAATTTTGCAGA
The DNA here is from genome assembly GCA_964016985.1 of Anodontia alba. Classification (NCBI taxonomy): domain Eukaryota; kingdom Metazoa; phylum Mollusca; class Bivalvia; order Lucinida; family Lucinidae; genus Anodontia; species Anodontia alba. The sequence goes on along the minus strand of OZ024830.1, from coordinate 65,899,888 downwards.
AATGTTCCTTTGGTGATCCTCTACCAAGATTGTTCAAGCCATTTGAATTCGTCAAAAAACATGGCCGCCAGGGGGTGGGGCTTATTTCTCCTATATATGTATATAGAAAACTTTAAAAATCTTCTGGTCAGAAACCAATGGACCGATTTCAATATAATTTTGCAGTAATGTGTCTTTGATGATCTTCTACCAAGATTGTTCAAGCCATTTGGATTTGTCAAAAAACATGGCCGCCAGGGGGCGGGGCTTATTTTCCCTATATATCTATATAGAAAACTTTAAAAATCTTCTTGTCAGAAACCACTGGACCGATTTCAGTATAATTTTGCAGGAATGTTTCTTTGATGATCTTCTACCAAGATTGTTCAAGACATTTGGATTAGTCAAATAACATGGCCGCCAGGGGGCGGGGCTTATTTTCCCTATGTATCTATATAGAAAATTTTAAAAATCTTCTTGTCAGAAATCACTAGACTGATTACAATATAATTTTGCAGAAATGTTCCTTTGATGATCCTCTACCAAGATTGTTCAAGCCATTTGGATTCGTCAAAAAACATGGCCGCCAGGGGGTGGGGCTTATTTCTCCTATATATCTATATAGAAAACTTTAAAAATCTTCTTGTCAGAAACCAATGGACCGATTTCAATTGCAGAAATGTTTCTTTGTTGATCCTCTACCAAGATTGTTCAAGCCATTTGGATTCGTCAAAAAACATGGCGGCCAGGGGGCGGGGCTTATTTTCCCTATGTATCTAAATAGAAAACTTTAAAAATCTTCTTGTCAGAAACCACTGGACTGATTTCATTATAACTTGACAGAAATGTTTCCTTGTTGACCCTCTACCAAGATTGTTTAAGTTATCATGATTCATTAAAAAAACATGGCCACCAAGGGGTGGGGCTTATTTTTCCCTATATATCTATATAGAAAAGTTTAAAAATTTTCTTATCAGAAACCAATGGACCAATTTCAATATAACTTAGCAGGAATGTTTCTTTGGTGACCCTCTACCAAGATTGTTCAAGCCGGCATGATTCGTCAAAAAACATGGCCGCTAGGGGACGGGGCATATTTTGCCTATATAGAAAACTTTAAAAATCTTCTGGTAAGAAACCCTTGAGTCGAGTTCATTGTAACTTGGCAGGAATGTTGCTTTGGTGACCCTGTACCAAGATTGTTCAAGCCCTCATGATACGTCAAAAAACATGGCCGCCAGGGGGTGGGGCTTATTTTCCGTATATATCTGTATAGAACATTTTAAAATTCTTCTTTTCAGAAACCACCTGACGGGATTTCAATATTACTTGGCAGGAATGTTGCTTTGGTGACCCTGTGCCAAGATTGTTCAAGCAATCATGATTCGGCAAAAAACATGGCTGCTAGGGGTGGGGCTTATTTTCCCATATATATCTAAATAGAAAACTTTAGAAATCTTCTTGTCAGAAACCACTGAACCGATTTCAGTATAACTTGCAGGAATGTTCCTTTGGTGGCACTCTACCAAGTTTATTCAAGCTGTCTTGATTCGTCAAAGAATATGGCCGTTAGGGGGTGGGGCTTATTTTCCCTATATAGCTATATAAAACACTTAAAAATCTTTTTGTCAAAAACCACTGGACCAATTTCAATATAACTTGGCAGAATTGTTCCTTTTGTGACCTTCTTTCAAGATTCAGTTCCAGCAGTCATGATGCATGAAAAAAACATAGCCGCTCGGGAGTAGGGCTATAAAATTTATACAAAAATCTTAGAGCAGTGAACTTGGCTGAAACTTCAACAGTAAGTTTGCAAAGCTGTTTGCTCAGGTGAGCGATATAGGACCATCATGGTCCTCTTGTTTTTCAAAGGGGCATAACTCTAAACAAACATAGACAAGAAACAAAATACGGGTCAGCTATATAAACAAAAATAGACAAGAAACAAAATACGGGTCAGCTATTTTTTCATTGGGAACCCAAATATAAAATTTCAAAACCCTAGCATGCAGTGTTCTTAACCTTAGTCCTGCTGAACCCGGATATGTCCTGCCTTTGCAAACAGTGTAGATCCAGATCAGTTGGCTTCTTCAGAAGCCAACTGATCTGGATCTGGATTGTTTGCCATTAAGTATGTGAATTTATATCAACAATCTGGATCAAGTAACCTGATAGGCTGAAAATTAGAAATGGGCGTGGCATCTTAATTTATTCAGCAGGACAAGGGTTAAGATACATCATGCAAAAAAGGCTTGATGAATGGACAAACAGTCAGATGGACAAATGAAGGCAAAATTATATGCCCCATCAATTTCACAGAAACTGGGGGCATAATCAGGACATCTACTCATCACTACCAATCTATTCATCAAGTTTCAAGGCTCCAGCTTCAATAGTTTTTGAGATATTTTGTTCACAAGGGAAACATGCCCAAATTTACAAAGGGCCATTACTTACAAAATATTTTTCAGAATTTACAAAAAAGTTAATCAGGTCATCTACTCATCATTACCAATCAATTCACCAAGTTTCAAGTCTCTAGCTCTAACGGTTTTTGAGATATTTTGCTGACAAGATAAAAATGCCCAAAATAACAAAGGGCCATAACTCAATAAGTATTTTTCAAAATTTATTCAAAAGTTAATCAGGTCATCTACTCATCACTACAAATCCATTTACTAAGTTTCAAGGCTCTAGCTCTAACAGTTTTTGAGATATTTTGCTGACATGGTAAAAAATGCCCAAAATTACAAAGGGCCATAACTCAAGAAGTATTTTTCAAATTTCTTCAAAAGTTAATCAGGTTGTCTACTTATCACTACCACTATATTCATCAAGTGTCAAGGCTCTAGTTCCAATGGTTTTTGAGATATTTTGCTGACAAGGTAAAATTGCCCAAAATTACAAAGGGCCATAACTTAATAAGTATTTTTCAAAATTTATTCAAAAGTTAATCAGGTCATCTACTCATCACTACAAATCCATTTACTAAGCTTCAAGGCTCTGGCTCTAACAGTTTTTGAGATATTTTGCTGACATGGTAAAAAATGCCCAAAATTACAAAGGGCCATAACTCAAGAAGTATTTTTCAAATTTCTTCAAAAGTTAATCAGGTTGTTTACTTATCACTACCAGTATATTCATCAAGTTTCAAGGTTCTAGTTCCAATGGTTTTTGAGATATTTTGCTGACAAGGTAAAATTGCCCAAAATTACAAAGGGCCGTAACTCATGAAGTATTTTAAAGAATTTCTTTAAAAGTTAATCAGATCATCTACTCATCACTACAAATCCATTTACTAAGTTTCAAGGCTGTAGCTCTAACAGTTTTTGAGATATTTTGCTGACAAGATAAAAATGCCTAACATTACAAAGGGGCATAACTCAAGAAGTATATTTCAAAATTTCTTCAAAAGTTAATCAGGTTGTCTACTCATCACTGCCAGTCTATTCATCAAGTTTCAAGGCTCTAGCTTCAATAGCTTTTGAGATATTTTGCTGACAAGTTAAAAATGCCCCAAATTACAAAGGGACATAACTCATGAAGTATTTTTCAGAATTTCTTCAAAAGTCAATCAGATCATCTACTCATCACTGGAAATCCATTTACTAAGCTTCAAGGCTCAAGCTCTAACAGTTTTTGAGATATTTTTGGTGACAAGGTAAAAATGCCCAAAGTTACAAAGGGCCATAACTCAAGAAGCATTTTTCAAAATTTCTTCAAAAGTTAATCGGGTTGTCTACTCATCACTGCCAGTCTATTCATTAAGTTTCAAGGCTCTAGCACCAACAGTTTTTGAGATACTTTGCTGACAAGGTAAAAATACCCAAAATTACAAAGGGCCGTAACTCATGAAGTCTTTTTCAGAATTTCTTCAAAAGTTAATCAGGTCATCTACTCATCACTACAAATCCATTTACTAAGTTTCAAGGCTGTAGCTCTAACAGTTTTTGAGACATTGGCTGACAAGGTAAAAATGCCTAAAATTACAAAGGGCCATAACTCAAGAAGTGTTTTTCAAAATTTCTTCAAAAGTTAATCAGATTGTCTACTCATCACTACCAGTCTATTCATTAAGTTTCAAGGCTCTAGCACCAACGGTTTTTGAGATATTTTGCTGACAGGGTAAAAATGCCTAAAATTACAAAGGGCCATAACTCAACTAAGTTTCAAGGCTGTAGCTCTAACAGTTTTTGAGATATTTCGCTGACAAGATAAAAATGCCTAACATTACAAAGGGGCATAACTCAAGAAGTATTTTTCAAAATTTCTTCAAAAGTTAATCAGGTTGTCTACTCATCACTACTAGTCTATTCATCAAGTTTCAAGGCTCTAGCTTTAATAGTTTTTGAGATATTTTGCTGACAAGATTGCATCCATATTTTTTCAAAGGGCCATAACTCAGAAAAGGGGCATAATCCTGTCAAGAAAAAAAATATGTATCAGCTATTTTTTCATGAGGAATCCATATAAGAAATTTCAAAACAGTAGCATTCATGGTTTTAAAGTTATGCTATGCATCAAAAAGCGTGACGAATGGACGGACGGACAGATGAACAACCCAGAAGCAATATGCCCCTCCAACTTCTTTGAAGTTGGGGGCATAATAAGGCGGGGGACATAAATTCCCCATGGAATTTGCTTGTTAAAATTTGAACCTGCCTGACATCTTTTCTGGCAAGAATGAAGCAGGATGTTCCTCTTGTGTACTCTACCTCATCCCATCGGACTCCTTCCCAGTGGAATTCATGATGACAAGTTCCAATATTAGTACTTCTGTATGGTGGCATATATCTGTCATGAGATAGCTAGATAGCTATCGTGATGATTTAGTTTTTATCACAATAAATTTAACAATATTATCTCTCTTTCTTTTCCTGATAATGCCCAGAACTGCCATGAGGTAGCTAGATAACTATCATGATAATATCAAAACTTATCATGAAAACTGTCAAGTTTCCTTAAAATATTATCGCGATAATGTGAATTGTTATCATGATATTTTTTATATTCTGATATCAATAAATAGGTCATCTGCCAAAAAAGTGAATGACTAAATAGCCTATTGCACCGTAACCTAAATGGTAACAAGTTGTTTCGCCTCCAAGACTTTTCCCTCTGGCCATTCCCAATCCCTCCTGTTCATTTGGCCTCTGTTTCTCCTAGTCATTCAGTCCACAATCCTAGTCATTTTGCCCCAAACCAACCCCTTTCAGGTAGTGTATGGACCACAAACCAGACCGTCCCATCTTCGGTCAATCTGGATCCGGTCTTTCTCTCTGGTTTACATGTAGTTTAATGCATACATGTGTAGAGTATCAACAAAGATATTCCAAAATTAGACTTCTATTTATAGATATAACAATGCACGAGATGTCGATCATAAGACTGGTGCGGATAATCCTTGTGTGCAAAAACCTGATGAGCTTTATGAAATAATAAGCCAAACTATTTAAAGAGGCAAATATACAGTTCACAACTAATGTTATAAAACAAGTACCAGTTTTAAAAACAAATACAAACGGAGATATTATATCAACTATGAGGTAGATAGCATCTATAGCTATAAAATAGATAACAGTAGTGTGAGTAATTACTGTGTTTGTGTACTTATCTCTCATATGGTACAACATTCTTACATGATTATATCTATGGATGCTCGGTGGATCTGCCTCACTGAGATGGTTCAGGTAGGAACCCATGGCCATGAAACAGGCAGCTTTGGTGGGAGTTGTAACTGTCTCTGTATATTCCTCAGTTATATGGGCATATCCTTGGGTACTCGGTGGAGCTGCCTCATATGGATATAACTGGATACTTAGTGCAGCTGCCCAATTGGGACAGGTATGATGGGTGCCCATGGCTACAAGACAGCTGTAGTGTGAGTCCTAGGGCATCTTTACATTCTTTAAGTGTATACAGTTGTCTTAGATGCCGGATACAGCTGCATGTGGAAACAGTTCTAATGGGTACCAATGTATATGAAACACAATGCTATGGTGTTAGAAATCTGTAATATATTATATGTGTCAGTATATTTTCCAATGGTATGGGTATATCTTTGTACGCCTAGTTGAGCTGCCTCAACGGGGCGGTTCTGATGGGCACTCATAGATACAAAACAGAAACCTGAAAAAAATACCGGTAGCTATAGTACAGAATTGTTAAGTTGACGCCAAAGCAAATTCAAAAAGAAAGTTTGAACCTGCGATTGAATCCTATTAAAATGTCAGCCTCTTTTACGTTTTATTACAATGCAGGTAATCTTATACCTGCATTCTATAAGATTTATCTTTTACCTTCTGTCCTGGACGGTCTCCCTAACATTGACCTACCATGTTTCATTCACGTACATAGACGATGGTGGTTAAAGTACTAACATATAACTGTCAGGGTCTCAGTTCTGTTGAGAAGAGGTTAGATGTTTTTAACTACTTAAAATCAAAGCAATGTCATATGTACTGTCTTCAAGACATACATTCTACAACATCTAATGAAAACTATATAAGGCTACAATGGGGAAGTGACTGTATTTTCAGCTCTGGTACATCAAACTCTAGAGGTGTTGCAATATTATTTAGTAAAAATGTGGAATACAAGGTACACAATAAAATTACTGACAATGAAGGAAACTACCTAATATTAGACTTGACAATAGATAATAATAAGGTCACTCTTGTCCCTCTATATGGTCCTAACAAAGACAGCCCTGAAGTTTTTGAAATCATCATGAAAAACGTGGAAAAAATGGAAAATCCTAATTTGATACTGTGTGGGGATTTTAATGCTGTACAGGATGAAAAACTAGATTATCATAATTATAAGAGTGTGAATAATAAAAAAGCACAAGCAAAAATCCTAGAAATAAAATCTTCATATAATCTGGTAGACCCATTTAGAGAAATACATCCATTAATTAGAAGATACACATGGAGGCGGAAATCACCCCTAAAGCAAGCTAGACTAGATTTTTTTCTATTATCTGAGGATATACTAGCCTCAGTCAACAAGTGTTCCATTGAAGCTAGTTACCGTTCAGATCACTCAGTTGTTATCTTAGAAATTGACTTTTTAGAATTTAAGAAAGGAAAACTGTTGTGGAAACATAACAACTCTCTTCTTCAGGATATAGAGTATATTAACCTAATTAATAATAAAATAACTGAAATTAAAACACAATATGCTCTGCCAGTATATAATATGGAAAATATTAAAAATATACCTGACAATGAAATTCAGTTTTTAATCAATGATCAGCTGTTTCTTGAAACATTATTAATGGAATTAAGGGGTAAGTCAATATCCTACTCTAGTTATAAAAAGAAACAAAATGAACAACATGAAAATGACCTCATAAAAGAAATAGAAGTAGTCGAACAAAGCCTCACAGAGGAAAATGTAGAAACTATAGAAATGTTAAGGGAAGAACTGAGAACAATTCGAAAAACTAAAATGCAAGGTTACTTAATCAGATCAAGAGCTCAAATTATAGAAGATGATGAAAAACCAACTAACTATTTTTGTAATTTGGAAAAGCACCACTACACTTCTAAAATTATACCAAAACTTGAAAAAAGCAATGGCACCATTATTAATGAACAAACAACGATCTTAAGAGAAGTCAAAACATTTTATGAAAACTTATACTCTAGTAAAGATACAGAATTAACTGATGTAGATCTTAAACATGTATTATCTAATGCAGATACACATCAATCTTTTTAACAAAGTATAACTGCTTTAATTTTTAAATTCGTTCTAGTTTTACATTTTATGCATTTATGACTTATCATTATAATCGTTTCGTTACAGAACCATGTTAGTTCACCATTTTGACGCAAATGACCCTCATGGGTTGATGCGTCGTTAAACCTGAACTCATCATCATCATCTAATGCAGATATAAAACAATTAAGTCAAGACGAGTCCAGTTTACTTAAAGGAACTTTAACCTACCAGGAAGTCACAAAAGCTTTAAAAGCAATGGCAAATAATCGCAGTCCAGGTTCAGATGGTTTTACAGCAGAATTTTTTATAAAGTATTTTGGGGTAAATTAGGTCACTTCATTTTAAGGTCACTAAATTATGGTTACATGAAAGGAGAATTATCAGTAACACAAAAGGAAGGAATAATAACTTGTATCCCAAAAGACAATAAACCCCGTCAGAACATAACTAATTATAGGCCAATTTCTTTGTTAAACTGTGTATACATAATTGGATCAGGGGCAATTGCTAATAGAATAAAAAGCACTCTAAATAAACTGATACATAAAGATCAAACTGGTTTTATTTCAGGTAGATACTGAGGGGAAAACATAAGAATTATATATGATATTATGCATCACACTGAAAAAAATAATCTAAAAGGCTTGCTTTTGTTTGTAGATTTTGAGAAAGCATTTGACTCTGTCTCTTGGACATTTACACATAAAGTTTTGGAACTCTTTGGCTTTGGTGACTCTTTGATTTCTTGGATTAAAGTTCTTAATAAAAATGCCAAATTAGCATTTAATCAAGGAGGAAATTTGTCTCCATTTTTTTTTATATTGGGAGAGCATGTCGACAAGGGGATCCTGTTTCAACAAGTATATTTGTTTTATGTGCTGAAATTCTAGCATTAATGATAAGGAGTAACAAAAACATAAAAGGTATTTTCATAAACAATAAAGAATACAAGCTATCACAGTACGCAGATGATACATCTGTCATTTTAGATGGATCAGAGAATTCACTAAGGGAAACATTAAATGTGTTGCATGATTTCTCTATAATTTCAGGTTTAAAAGTAAACTTTGACAAAACGCAAGTTGTTTGGATAGGGAAGGAAAAATTCAGTTCTGCAACTATTAAAACTAGATGGAAATTATCATGGGATAAAACTGATTTTAAGCTCCTTGGTATTAAATTCCATGTAGATTTATAAAAAATCACTGATATCAATTTCAAGGAAAAAATACAAAAGATAAAGTCACTCATAAAAATCTGGAAGCGAAGATACCTAACACCACTTGGAAAAATAACAGTAATTAAATCTCTTCTTTTGCCACTTTTAAACTATCTCTTCACTTCTTTACCAAACCCAAGTAATCATGTTGTTAAAGAATTAAACACACTATTTTATGAGTTTTTTTGGGAGGGCCCAGCCAAAATAAAGCAAACAGTTATTACCAAACAGTATTCTGATGGCGGTCTAAAGATGATTAATCTTCAAGCTTTCATCTGCAGCATGAAAGCAACATGGTTAAGAAGATGGATTCAAACTGACAGTGAATGGAAAGATCTTAATAGTAATATTAACTTTAAAAAACTATTTGATTTTGGGAAAGCATATGCAGACTCCATAATTAAACAAATCAGTAATCCGTTTTGGGAAGATGTTATTAAAGCTTACTCAAATGTTCATGAATTAAATCAACAAAGCACAGAAGATTTTGCCCCATCAAGTCCTATATTTTGTAATCATAACATTCTCATAGGGGGTAAACCAGTCTTCTTCAGTCAGTGGTACATGAAAGGAATAACTTACATTAACGACATTATAAATAACAGTGGTGATTTTTACTCTGAGCAAGAGTTGAAAACTAAATATAGTATAAAAACAAATTTTCTTCAAGTTAATGGAATAATACGGTCTGTTAAAGAGTTTCTAAAACTGAAAACTGATATAAAAACTTTCACTAAAAAGTTACAACAGCCAATACTTCCCACATACCTGACAGTGTTTGTCATACCTAATAAAGGTTGCAAGGAGTTTTATAATATATTGAATAAAAATAATGATAAACCTACATCCCAAAGTAAATGGGAAAATATATATGATATAGAAGAAGATACATGGAAAGATATATACTCTTCTCCATTTAAACTAAATGTAGGCACAAATCTTCAGTGGTTTCAGACAAGAATAAACCACAGATTATTACCTACTAAGAAATATCTTTATACAATAAACGCTACACCAAGCCCATTATGCAATTCTTGTCAGGTGGAAGAAGATATAATACATATGCTTTGGACATGTAGAGACACAAAGTCTTTAATTACCCAATTAAAAACATGGTTATTAACATATAATATCAATATAACACTTAGCGAGGAACTGTTTGTTTTTAATATAGGTAAAAATCTTACAAAAGCAGATTTACAAATTATAATTACCACAAAATACTATATCTATAATATCCAAACATCTTAATTCAGCCCTATCCATTGTCGCTTTGAAACACAAATTAAGAGCAGGATACATAATTGATAAACACATTGCTACAAAAAATAACAGAATGAATGCCTTTGAGACAAAATGGCAAAAGTATAGGGAACTTTTTGAACATTTTAATAGAAATGAGCGGCTTGATGAGAGATCCTGACACACTTAATTGAAAATAGTATTACAGTAAGTCGCTTTATCTGGTCTTGTTGGGAAGATGTTCAGAACAGAATTCTTTCCTTTTTTTTTTTTTTTTCAAAATCATCTATCTTCAATTTCTTATTGTTTTTTCTGTTTTTTTTCTTTTTTAGAAAACAAATTAATTCCCCGTCATTCCTAGAATTTATTTTTGTATATGCTAATAGGCCAGCTTTGAACCTGAAGAGCTAGTAACTGCTGCGATCACCCCCAGTGTATTGGAAAAGTCAAACCTGGGCAGACATATGGACCAACATCGGAATGCAAGTCCAGTGTTAGCCACTCATCCTAAATATTTCGGGTGCATCAGGGAGTGGTGAGGAGGACTGTTTTGTTGAGGAATGAGTGTGTTTGAGATGTTGTAGTATTTGGGGTGATGTTTAGAAATATATATAGTAGATTGATTATAATGTCATTAAGCAGAGTTTTGTATAGTGTATGTATGTAAACAATATATTGTAAGATGCATGGAGGGATGGCCCTCCCCGACCTTCTGTGCATCATGTGACGGGGAGAATAAAAAAAAAAAGAAGAAAAAAAGAGATATTATATCATGCATTGTGACTTGCATAAAGAAGTGATTCATTATTTTGGTCATTTATGAAAGTATACTTATTTTGTTTTGCCATAATAAACTCGTGGGAACTACCATGCTAGTGTTAGAGCTACCTCGATAGTCTGGGAGCAACGCAACTGAATTTTTCAAGAATAATTCTTTACAGCAAACAGGGTTAATGACATTTTTTAAGTCACAGTGGTACGAGGGCATGTCAATAAATAACCAGCCTATCCGCTTTTCCAATGGACCGAGATGGTCATGATTTTCATGCTTTGTTTCAATATATGTTTTATACATGGGTACAAAATTGCACACGTATCGAGTCATTCTTTAATAAGATATTGAATATCAAACATGGCTGGTGATGCAAAGGCATGCTTTTCATCTAAAGTTGAGTACCGTGCTGTAAGTCGGTACTTGTATTTAAGAGGTAAAACAGGCAAGGAAATACACGGCGAGTTAGCCGATGTTTATGGGTCTTCTGCACCATCTTATGCTCAGGTTAAATTCTGGGTAGGGGAATTCAAATGCGGTAGAACGTCTTTAGAAGATGAAGTCAGGTCTGGACGCCCACTGGATGCCACCGACAAAGAAATGTGTAAGAAAGTTCGGGATCTGGTATACTCTGATAGGCGAATTCAGGTGGAAGAAATAGCGCAGGCATTAGGCATTTCACATGGTAGTGTTTCAACAATCTTACATGATTGTTTAGGTATGCGCATGCTAACAGCCTGTTGGGTCCCCAAATCCCTTAGCGATGAGCAAATGGCAACCAGAGCATCAGTATGCAGCGCCTTGTTGAAGCGTTTTAGGTCAAAAGATGATTTTCTTTTGTGTCTGGTGACTGTATTTGAGACTTGGGTTCATTATTATGAGCCAGAGAATAAAGCTCAGAGTCGTCAGTGGGTAGGGCCTGGGTCCCCGAGGCCAAAGAAGTTCAAGACGCAACCATCTGCTGGCAAGGTGATGGCCACAGTATTTTGGGACGCAAAAGGCGTTGGACTTTTTATCCAAGAGAAGTACAATAACTGGAGTGTACTATGCAAACTTGTTAGACCAGCTGAGAATCGCCATCCGTGAAAAATTCCAAGGTAAACTCTCTAAAGGTGTTTTGCTGCAACAGGACAACGCGAGAGTCCACACTTGCAAAGTTGCAATGGACGCTATAGAGCGAAACGGGTATGAATTAATACCACATCCTGCCTATTCGCCTGACCTAGCTCCTAGCAACTTCTTTCTATTCCCAAACTTGAAAAAGGATATCCGTGGACTTCATTTCTGGTCTGATGAAGAAGTCGTGATGGCAGTTTAGGAGTAGGTCAATGGAAAGGACCCTGACTTTTTCAGTTTTGGACTGATAGCACTTGGACATCATTGGTCTAAGTGCATCACACTAGAGGGCAATTACATTGAAAAAGAAGAGGTGGATCTCAACCGGAAATAAGTTAGGCTGGTTACTTATTGACTCACCCTTGTATATTGTAGCCAATTTTATCAGGTTTAGCGTCACATCCTTTCATAGTCGTCAAAAAATGAAAATATGTTACAAAGTTTGTGTGTGTTTTCAACTCACAGAGAAAATGCAGATCCATGGTTGAATTTTTGCGGGTCGCCCTATCCAAATTATACACTATTTAATGGTTTCTTCGGCCTGTATAGATAGTTCAATCATTTTCACATGGAATAGCATTGCCAGAATTTTGAGTGATTCGCTCATTATTTTTAAAACATGCTAAAAACAACGGAGCACCTACCTTTGTTTACAGAAATTTTGGCGTTGTCACTACCTTGAGATGTACAGGATGTGGCATGGGAACAAATTCGCGTTAACGCAATTTCGAGGTTCTGATGTGTTTTACCATGGGCAACTTAGGCATGCAAGTTTACATCTATCCGTCCATTTGTCCATCCGTCAACATATGTATGGTTTACCTTTTTTGCACCATATGTATGATTTACCTTTTTTGCAGGAAACAACATATGGATTGCATATCAGTTAAGACAATCTGATGACATTATATGGTTTAAGGTTGTGTGTTTTTCCACTGAATGTGAACTTTGTATTGTTTTGTCTGTCTTTTTTAGCCTCATGAATGTATTTTTTTTTTTTTTTTAATTGATTTGTATTTTGTATCAGTGTATGAAATGATTGTCTGTATCAGTGTATGAAAGTGATACACTTAAAAACCAACTTCGATATGCAAGCTGTAAAAGGGTAGCATTTGCATATCTTTCCACTTTGACTATAGCAGTATACTCCTATCAACAAAGGCAAACAATGGGGCATAAAATTATCGGTCTTTGTTGACAGATGCTCATTCTTTAGAGGATTCTGCTTAAGTTTTTTATGCCCCCACCATTCAAAGAATGGTGGAAAGGGCATATATTGTTTGTTACCACTGTCCATCCATCTCCGTCTGCATTTGGTGTTAGCAATTTGTGTTTAAGTTTTTCTGGCGGGGGCGTCAGTGTCTTTTGGACACATTTCTGGTTCAAGTTATCGAATGCTTTAAAACTTCTTACTTTCTCTCCTTTAGAAACTTCTAATTTTTATAAAACACCACACAATAGTGGCGGGGTATTATGGTTTCACGTTGGTTGTCCGTGAGTCTGTCTGTCTGTCGTACGTCCGTCCGTCCGTCCATTTTTCGTTTCCGGATGATAACTTGAGTAAACATCAATGGATTTTCACCAAACTTGATATGTGCATTGATGTTGTGGAGATCTGGTTTGGGATTGCTAATGGGCAAATTTCGTCAATTTTTGACGGAGTTATCTGCCCGAGACACGCCCAGATTTTCGTTTGCGGACTATAACTTGAGTAAATAACAAGGGATTGTCACCAAACTTGCTATATGCATTGACATTTAGGAGATCTGGTTTGGAATTGCTAATGGGCAAATTTTGTCAAATTTTTACGGAGTTGACACACCCATATTTTCGTTTCCGGATGATAACTTTAGTAAAAAACAGGGGATTTTAACCAAACTTGCTATCAGACCTGTTACCGATTACATACAAATGTATTCGATTACAATTACAATTACTTTGTAAGTTCATGATTACAGATTACAATTACAATTACATCTTTCCTGAATGTAATCAATTACAATTACAATTACATTACAATGTAATTGATTACAATTACAATTACTTTCTTGTTGTTCCGTGTTTAAAAAAGTTCTAGTTTAAATTAATAATCTGTTTTATTGTTCTTTCAAAGCTTCATGCATGGCATGCTATATCTTCTGAAAAGATGTTATTCATATTCTTTATACCATATAATCATTTTTTTATATTCCATTTACTATACATTTTCTATGATGTATGGTTATTTTTTACTCTTCCTCTTGGTACCATGAGCTGGTTCAAAGACTTATAGCGCCTGGCTTTTGTTGTACTCCCTGGGGTGCAATATAATTCTGTCAGGCTGTTCATCTTAAGCATTGATATATAAAAATGAAAACAACAATGGAATTAAATCAAGTTTTCATCTGTTATAAATAAGTTTAATTTGCATAAGCAGCATTATTAAGCTTCATGGAACAAAGGAAGAACAATCCCTTCTCTATCTAAAAATGTAGTGTGGTGGTTGATCGGGGGTGTGTGTGCGAGAGGGGGGGGGGGGGGGGTGCAAAAAAAAAATCAATCTTGGCCCGGGGCTGTACAGTTTAAAATTTGCATTGAATAAGTTTTGTTAGGACATTGTTTTACCTGTCAGTAGACCAGATGAGGAGTAAATTGCTGATAATTGAAGGATAATTTGCCTTATCTTTCAATGAAAACATTTGTGGGTACTCATTTGAACTGTCTCATTGAGATGGTTCAAATGAGTACCCACAACATATGTTTTCATTGAGAGATAAGAAAAATTACCCCTGAATTATCACTAATTTACTCCTCTTATTTGGTCCTCTGCCTGTATGAAAGAACCAGCTCAAAACCTGTCAATGTCCTCAGGCAATATGTCAAAACTTAACACAGGTACTTTACAGAAGGGAATTGGGCCAGTTGTAGTAAATGCCATAAATAATTCAAGTATTTGGATACTTAATAAATAGGCCTATACAAACAATGAAGAAAAAAGTATATCAGGGTCTACATCCTTTCAAATTCAAATGTCATTGTTTAGATGCAGAAATATATGACAAGACCACACTCCAACTATAAATTATGACAGGTCAACTTTAGCCACTTAACAATTGTCCAAATGTATATAACTTTTACAGTAGGTCATCTGACATGAGAGACAT